>OX637638.1:0-216984 GCA_951802195.1 Tausonia pullulans | reverse complement strand
GATCTAAACAGTGACGAGCCGAGTCTCGCCAATCTGCATCGTCGTGAACGCCTCGGTGGGGACGTCAAACATTTCCTTGGCTTCCGCAAGGAGCTTGAGCGGCTCGTCAACAGGCTCCGTTGTCAGTCGCCAGACACCTTGAGAAAACTCGTCATCAGCTCGAAGGAAAAGGAAAACTGAGGGGGAGAAGACAACGGACCCCAGTGCATCCCGATGGCCTGCTTAACTTTGGCATCCTTGAAGATCCGGACAGAGTCGAATGGGTCGCAGTGGATCGGACTCATGAAACCTCTCGGTTCTTATCAAGCTCAATCCCGTTAGTCGAGACAAAAAAAAATCACACAAAAAAAAGATCAGAGACACACCATATGCACCGATGGGGATGAGCGCCAAGTCGATCCCGTCAAAGTGCTTGCCCATCTCCTTGAACGCCGGGCAGACAGGTCGCGTGAGGTCAACGGTATGGTCGTTCGGAGCAGCGTCGGCTGGGAGGGCAGAATAGCCGGTGTCGCCCTGGGTCCAAAGCACAGCCATCAGGGACAATGATGGAGGACGCGGAGACGAATGAAGGAGAACGAACGGCAAACCAGAGCTTGAAAGGCTTGGGGGCTGAGGGCGTGATGACAAAAGAGGCCCAGAGCGAGGCAGCCTGTCGGGCACCCCAGTCAAAATGTCAGTGTGCGTGCAATTCAGGTGTCGAGCGACAAGGTACCTTGTCGAAAGGGCCCCTGGCCGTAAAGTGTTGCGCTGGCGCGCACTCGATCTTGCACTCGACTTGCGTGCCCTCGACGTCGAATGAAACATTGATACCCTCCCACCAATCCATCTCGGTGATCTGGTCGCGCTTAAAACCTGTGCCATCAAGGATGTGGGCCGTGTTAAGCGGGAGGACGACATGAGGTTTAGAAGGCAGGCACGCGATCTGGGTGATTGTCGGGAGGTCGAGGTGGTCATAGTGGCTGTTTGTCCCCAGAGAGTGGGAAGGTCAATTTTCTGATCTGGGATATGATGAGTTTCGAGAGAGGTGACTAACTTGTGAGAGAGCACGAGAAGATCAAAGGGAGGTAGCTCCGAAACCTGCGAGACCGTCACGGGTGGAGCTGTCCGAAGGCAAAACGCAGATCGAGGGCCCCACCGGTAAACCACCGCTTCTCTAGCTCGACTGTCCAAAATCTCATGCTCGACTGGAGAGAGACCTACGTGTGTAGCGTGCCGGACCAACCCACTGACTCGGCGAGCAGCGATTGGAGAAGACCGGGTCGAACAGGACTCGAATCCCGCGTGACGCATCGGGCGAAGTCTTGGGGAGCTCAACGTAAAAGCAGGCGTGACTTGAAAGCCGTTGAAATCAGGATCTTTATGGACTTGTTGTTACGATCTATAGCGGCACCACGAACCCGAGCCAGGTGACACTGACATCGTCCGCCGTCTTCACAGCGTCCGACTTCTCGAGCCCAAACGTGGGCTTGTGGACAGGGATGAGCTTCATGAGCTCTTCTCGCGAGGGAAGAGGAGGGGCCTTGAGCTGGCCAGTGCCCATCTAGAATTGGAGCATGCATGAGCTTGTCAGGATGCTGATACAGCCCTCTGGTTTGATGACGAGCGGCGCGCCTTTGCGGTCTCCCAGAGGCCCGCCTCCCGGAACGACGGCCACGGGTTGCTGTTAGAAAAAGCGGTCAGGTCGCTTCCTAAGAGCTAGACGGAGATCGATGCACTTGAATTTGGTCTTGGTTGCGTTAGAGTGATGTGAGGGTTGGACCTGCTTTCCGTCAAGGGTGTGGGAAGAAGTGGGGAGCCGGGTGATGGTAAAGTGGGAGGTCGACATTGATCGTTGGAAGATGACGGAGGAGGCTGTCGATCTGCTCAGGGCACGAAGGAGGACGAGGCGCATGAGCGTTGGAGGCGAGCAAGCGAGGACTGGATTGATGTCGATATGGAGAGAAGGGTAGCTTCGGGGAGGCTTCGGCGCCGCCGGCTGGCCGCGTCAGTGCCTCCTCGCCCTCCACTTCGGCGGAGGAGGAATAGGCCGAGATCGACAGAGCTGCGCATAGTCATCAATCATTGGGGTGAAAGTCAGGTCCATCACGAAGCAGGTAAGCCAGTGAAGAAGCAGCAAAGCAGGTACAGACAAGCGAACAAAAGATTGAGCTAGGCATAGCCAGGTGGTACCGTCTCAGATCACGCGCGACGTAGATAGCAGAAGTCGCCCCAGAAGATAACCCATGATAAAGAGAGGACACGTTAAAGAGAGGACACGTTGGTCAACTTTGGCGCGATTACCGTTTTCGAGTACGTCCCGTCATCTCATCCTTCTAGCTCATACACTGCTAGAATATCCTGGTACCTCAGCTCGAACAGCTGCTCCCCTCCTCCAACGATGATTGAATCGATCCACCGAGCGGCAGTCATCCATCTCTGGACCTGACTCTTCTCCCCGAGGGTATGGTGGATACTGGCGATGACGAGGCAAGAGCCGACGCAAGCCTCCTCGCGGGCGAGCGGGGCTGTCGAAATTGGTAGAACTAAATATAGAGAGACGGTCAGCTGAAGGATGAGGTATCGTGGTTCAAGGGATGCACTTGCCTGCTGACTCGGCTGTCATCTCGACGCCACAGCACTTGAGCGCCTGAATCTCCGCCTGGATTGCTTCCCTCGCAATAACCCTGTCCACTGACTTATCACCTTCCCTTTCACCACCAGAAGCGAAGAACGACAACTGATCCGCCAAGAGATGCCACGCTGGCCAAAGATCAAACCTCATCCCCTCCTTTCTCCTCTCCGCAAACGTCTGCTCCGTCTCCCTTAAGATCCTTCTCACGCTCGCCAACGATCCTCTCGTCGGCATCTCCTGAAACTCAGCTCCTTCCAACTCCTGCACCAACCTCGCTCTCGCCCTCCTCGCCTCGGGCGAATCGAAGCGATCCTCCACGCACAATTCACACACGCACTCTCTCTCCATCCCCAAATGCTTCCTCAGTATCGGCGCCCTCTGCTCAACTGTCATCCCCCCTGCATAGCTCTGGGTGATCTCGTCCCCGGCGCGGAGCGGGCAACGCGAACGGAGACACATTGCGTCTCCAAAGAAGGTCCATGTCGTGTTGCCTATGCACTCATGATTGACGAGTGCGGGGAGGACGTACAGGCCAGAGGGTGCGAGGTGCGCGAGGAAAGGGGAGGGGGGTGCGTCCGGGGACGGCTCAAGTGGAGGGCCGAGCCGCTTGTTGCTGAAGCTGTTGTAGGAGATCTGAAGCCAGCGTATGAGTTTCAGGGGGGAAGGGAGGTAAGAAGACGAGTGTGGTACGACGTACGATGGCTGCAATACGCTTGGGGTCCGAGTTCCTGAGCGCCTCAGCTGCTTTCTCCTCCGATGGTGCATTTGACACCGGCAGCAGAGCCTCCAGCTCAAAGATCGGTGGTGGCGTCGACGTGCCGTCAGGATCGGGGCCAGCATACAGCAGTTCAACTGCCCGAGCCGATGCAGGATCATCCTCGATCCGTCTTATAACGGCCGGAGTGAGATCGATCTCCGTCGGCGTCGTCTTGTCCTCTCCCGCTTCGAGGTTAGACGCATACACGGACGCGAACGGCCTAACGCACATGAGAAGCGTCCCGGTCTCGATGTCCCTGTTCACGACTAGCCCTCTTCCCCTTCCCTCCCTAGCCTCCACACGGATAGCAGTCGACACGTAGTCCGCCACGTCAAGTCGAGGTGTGCCCTGGGACGCGACGTACATCCCCAACCAATCAAACTCCCCGGTCTCGACCTCCCTCAATCGCTTCTCGCACCGCGCAACACCCAACGCGCGCTCCGGACTCGACGGTGGAAGTCGGAGGAACGTCTCCCTCGCATCTGTCCAGAGCCCCAGCGCGTATCTAGCAGATGCAGCCCGGTAGAGAGCCTTATCTCGTACAGCTGCTTGTGTGGCGAAAGAGAGGGCAGCCGACGCGTCTTCAAGCGCCAACCGGGGCCGGTGGAGCCGGAGTCGCGCGAGGGAGCGGTTGAGGAGGAGGGAGGTATGTTGAGATGAAATGAGGAGACCGGCGGAGTAGGCGGCTTCGGCTGGGATGAGGTCGTTTTCCGAGAGCAGGCGGTTGCCGAGAAGTTTATAGGACTCGGGGGTGCTGCATCAGAGGGAGGGAGGGAAGTGTGAGTGCAGATTGGACGCAATGGATGAAGGGGAGAGGAGGGGAGCCCGTGAGGGGTACGAGGACAGACTCACGACGGGCCACCTTTGGGCTCAGTAGGAGGCATTTTCAACAGGAGGAGGAGAAGACGATGAGCGTGGGTGAAGCGGAGATCGTCGTGAACGCGACCTGTCTTCCAAAAGTGGACGCGTCGGCCGTTAGAAGACGCGCACGATCCATTTATCATAACCGATTCGCATTTTAAGATTTCCATAGAGATCCCAAACAAGAACAATGGGCCAAGAGAGAGAGATCAAAAGAGAATGAGAGAAGAAAGCTCTTCAAGCAAGTACATCACCGCCCCGTGTAGCGGCGCTCAAGCCACCTGTGAGACAGCAAGCAATCAGATCAAGGGCCTCTTCACAGTATTCGAGCGGCAAGTTTGACCGACCTGGCAGGGACGTAGGTCACGCTGCAAGCACAGAAACCGAGGATGAAGCCAATGTCACCGAGTCCACCGTTGATGCTCCGGGCGGCCCATCCGACCCTTAGTGCGATAGCATTATCAGCCTTTAATATCACCGTATCACAAATGAAATGAGAGGAGGAAGACTCACCACCACACCTGCGAGATGCCCGCCGTCAAGCATGGGACGCCGACGACCCAGCTTGCAAGCGCAGCGTAGCCCTTGGGGAGCTTAGTCCAGTCGTCCCATTGGGCGAGGTCGTACGTCCCGTTGGGACCGACGGACATAGGGTTGCGGAACACGAGATTTTCGAGGATGACGGGCGGGAGATAGAGCGCAATCCAGTAGGCGAGGCTAGTGTTCGTGGATAGAGGGCATTAGTGTGGGGGAGAGCAGAGGAGGGTGGAGTCGACGACGTACATGTAGAGGAAGTTGGAGAGGTAAGCAGAGTAATTGTTGGACAGCGCAAGGGCGATAGGGATATAGATAAACGTGATAAGGATCGCAAGGAAATAACGTGGGACTGCGAGAGATGTTGTGAGCTAGAGGACAAGGAGAGGCAAGTCTGAATTGACCACGCACCACGGAGAAGCCACGGGATGCACGTCTGGATGCTCAGCCCCGCTGAGTAGATAGTCGGCGCGACATTGGCCGTCACGTTGAGCGCGAGAAGCACGAGGAGGAACTTGCCGCCACCTCCGGCGCCGACGACACCTCCGATTAGCCCTGCGACAAGATCCGACTCGATACCCTCGCTCCAGCTCTCAATTGCGCCAGCGGTTATGTAGAGTGCGGCTCCGAGCGTCTGAAGGAGAATGAGCGGGGAAAGAAGTCCGAAATAGGTGCAAAGGAAAATAGGAAGCGAGGGTGTCGACGGGGGCAGATAGGTTGTAAAGTCCGAAGCGAAGGCCGCCCATGTAGCGGCGAAACCGATGAGAGTCTGCGCGTCGATCTATGTCAGACAGAATACGGCGACGGGCTGAAAAGAGAAAATAATTAGGGCACGCACAGAACCAAAGCCGAGGACACCGCCAGGGCTTGAGGCGAGGAAATGGGTACTCGTGGGGTCGTTATGGACATTAAGAGGGTCGTTGATGAGGTGGAAGTGCGAAGAGGCGATACCAACGATGGCGAGGAAGATGATGATTGAGATGGGAAGAAGCGACATCGAGTAAATGTGGAGCGCGCGGATGCCAAGGAAGGAGGGCTGGAAGAACAGGAAATGTTGAGATTCGCCCGACAATCGGTGAGAGTAAGCAGAGGACTCACGAGGATGCCTATGAGACCGACAACGATGATGCCAAGGCTCCAGTTGAGGCCTCCGCTGGAGGCGAGGCTGAGGGTCTGGCCACCTAGGATGGCGTTGAGCGAAAGGAAACCCGTCGCGGTCGCGGCGTTGCAGAACGCCGGGACCAGGACAGGCCAGAAGCCGAACGAGTACCGCGACATGACCATCTGACGTAGACCAAGCTTGGGGCCGAAGGTCGCGCTGTTGGGACGAGCAGGCAGGAAGACAGGTCAGAAGAGACAGACAGATAGGCCGGAGCCGCGCGCCACCCCCCGTCTCACAACTCACAAATAGGCGACAGGTGCGACGGCGATGACATTGAAGCCAGCGATAACCCCGACACAGGTCTTGAGCGGGAGAGCGAAGAGCTCGGGACCGAGCATGCCAGCAGAAACGGTGAGCATGTTGGTGTTGGCCGCGGCCCAAAGCGTTGCCTGAGGGAGGTATGACCAGAGGGTGAGGGTCGCCCGGTCCTGTGAGAACGAAAAAGTAAAAAGGAAGGAGGGAAGAGGCCGAAACGAGGACGAAATGTCAGCTGGCTGAAGGACAAACGAATTCTGCTCTCTGCACCGAGATGAATGATCGATCGGAGAACGGCGGCGAAGTGACTCGATACGGACCTCGGCGTCCACTGGCTGGATGCCCCTCGCCTCACACCCGTGGCGGACGAGAAAGGCCATGATCTTGCCAACTGGACCCCATTTGACCTCCCAATGGGCAGCGAGGAGCTCGCTGTCAAAGCCGCTCTTGGCAAAAGCGGCCTCGTCGTTATAGGCGTGGGTGGAGGGCTGGCGCTGCTTCTCCGGCTTGAACGCGTCCTTATCCTCCTTCTCGGCCTCGCGGTCAAACTCGTCGTTCTCACGGGCCTGGGCGGCGATGGAGACCAGGCCAGAGCGGGAGCGCTCGAGGTCGCGGTCGGACAAGGGGATCGACGACATGCAGTGAACGAGCCTGGACTAAGAGTGGTGGTTACAAGAGGAGAGAAGCAAGGACGAAAGCCAAAGGTCAGTTTTCAGCGGACTGTCGGCTTGGGCCGGCTCAGACGACAGAAAAAGGCCCCTTACCTTTTCAACCCCGCATCCCCCATCATCCTGCGACGACGGAAGGAGAATCAGAACGCCTCCTCGTATTGAGTAGGAAAATAGACGGTCTCCGCGATGGCCGGGACTGGGGAAGGAGATATGACTCTCCTTCGCAGATGGGGAGTAAATGAAGAATGTATTTTTCACTAGAACGGGTCATTCCAGCTGCTTCGGGAGGACGAGACGAACGCATATGATGGCGATGCATATTCCTTTGGTCGAGCAATTTCGTTCTAGAGCATCGAGTTAGAGCGCGCGCGGTGGCATCGCATCCGACTGTCACGTGTGTTGTCAAGCTGCCAGGCTTGCGCTCCGACGCGGCAGGCGTCGCACGATTCGACGTCGCGTCGTGGAACGAGCAAGCTCAGGGGTACTCCCAACCTCCACCATCTACCGTCTCAACCCCATGCCTTACCGGTCTGTCATGCACTCACGGCACTCTCACTCTATGCTGACTGAGGCTGACACGATGACCGACAACAGAATCGAATACGCAGCGAAATCGGCCGCGGCCTGGTCCGTACCTCACCAGCCATTCTTTCCGTGTCCTATTGATGAGCCTCCCTCAACGGGTCAATCGTTCTCAGCAAAGGTGATAAGTTTTCGTCCCAGAGTGTCTTGGTTGAATGACTGTCTGACAGGGAGATTTCCGCGCCTTCTTCGCTTTGACACCTGTCTCAATGTATCCCAGGACCCAAGCCCTGTGCCGGTCCGTCTCGCATACATGACCTTCTTCCAACCTCGGCGGTCTCTTACATCCCTTTCATCCACTCAGGCACCAAGATCCAAAAGGGCGAGCTCAGGCTTGGGGTTCGTCGCGCTCTCCCGCTCATCGGACCAGCTAAAACGCGTCGGACGCGTCTGACATGATCGCACTTTCCCCTTTCATCTGTGCCGCCATGATTAGACTCTTGTTGAGGTGCGTGTCCTCATTCTCGCAAAACTTGTATATGGGGATCTTCCGGGATGTCACAACATCTTTACAAGAGATGAAGGAGGCCGATGCGACGCGTCCGCCCTTCACTTTTCCATCGTCTTGGAGGAGATGACAGGGTGACACTTGTCTCGCCCACTACAACACTTTGCACGTAGATGTGTCGAGATCATCTTCCTCTACTGGACTAGAGAGATATGCTACTTGGGGTGCTACGCTTGCTACGGACGCACGGAGAACGAGTTTGTATTGGATTACTGACACGACATCCCCTTTCATTCCGCAGGTCGCGGGAAACGCGAGCTTTGCGTGGCGGTGAGTTAATTCTGCCAACTCTGAATGGCCTACCAACTGACGCTCTTGTCATTATCCCATTCACTAGCCATTGGGGGTCAGTTCTGTCCGATCCCCTGAACTACTCGCTCTTTTATTATCGGGGCTGACCCGCGGTCCCTCACTCCCCCGTCCTCAGATGCGTCACTGACAAGCAGATCGCTCACATGAAGGAGGAGGTTGAGGAGGTCTTGCCAAAGCTTCATATCTCTGTTCACGAGCGCACCCCAATACTGACGCACAGTTGTGGATTCCAGGCATCCAACCTCGACGGCTACGAGGACCTTCGGTTCGTACGACCTCTTCCCTCTAAGGCACTGAGATTTACCTGATGCGATGAATCCAATCCCGTCTAGGTCTGAAGACCAGTCCCGCATAGAGACGGCTTTTGCAGACGGCCACATCGCCGAGGTTGACAAGTCGACCAACGTCTTCGTCCTCGATCCATTCAACGAACTCTCCTCCGACGACCTAAAGATGGTCCTTCCCTGCATACTCCTCTCCCTCTCCACGCTCGCTCATTCACTGACCCTACCCCACTTTCGATCGACCACGATAGCGCCTCGGCGACGCCGGCCTTAAAAAGACCGGCACCAAGGACGAACTCGTCGCTCGGCTGAGAGAACATGAGGGTCCGATCCCAGAGCAGGATCCGGACGACCCGCTCAACAAGATGTCGGTGGCGGCACTTAAACAGGTCCGTTGTCTGCTTTCTCTCTCTAGCCTTGTGTCAATCGGCTGACGGGTTTCTGGGGTGTGCGTGGGAGTAGCTCCTCACTGCCGCGGGCCAGAAGACAAACGGTCAGAAGCCCGAGCTGGTTATGCGGTGCCAGGTGTTTGGGCTTCAGGCGGAAGTGCCGGAGGGAAGTGAGAAGAAGGGCAAGAAGGAGCCGGCGAAGAAGAAGGTGAGTTGAAAGTGTTTTGGCTGAGTCTAGCTGATGAATCCTCCTTACTCGACCGGTTGTCTAGGCCAAGATGGAGGAGAATAGCGACGAGGACGTCAAACCGTCTCCTTCGAAGAAGATGGCGGCCTCTACGAAGAAGGGAGGCAAGAAGGCGAAGAAGGAGGAGTTAGACGAGGGTTTGGACGAAGAGGTCAGTCTGCATCCAGAGTCGTCTTCTGGTGTCCCTTCCTCTCTGTGCTGACTATCCCATCTCCTCGACGCAAGCCGGCTCCCGAGACCAAGAAGCGCAAGCGCGCGCCAGCGAAGAAGAAAGTCAAAAAGGAGGACAGCGAAGAGGAGGAGGAGGTAGGCATCCTGGTTCCCTCTTTCAGCAAAGACCATGCACTGACAACTTGTCATTAGGCCAAGTTCAGCGCCAGTGACTCTGACTAGGCGGGCGGGTGATGGTAGTTTAGGCGGACGTGTGGTGGTTCACTTGCATTGTTTGATCGAGGAGGCGACGGAAACTTCGACGACGAGCAATAAATGATGCATCTTGGTACTCTGCCCTTCTTGATGGTACGATGGTGTCTACTTCGAGTCTATTTCTTCGGAGCGCGCCGTTGGCTCAACGGGAGGCCAGTGCGGGCGTCAAAAGTCGAGAGCTCGTCTTCTCTCTACTGACGCTTCTCTTCCTTCCCCTACGACTTCCACCGCAATCACGCATCTCCCCACGATGGGTTACAACGACAACACGACACGCGGAGGCCGTAGCGGAGGAGGCGAACGAGGAGGGCGTAAAGGAGGAGGTAGCTTCAGCAACGCTCGTGGAGGACGCGGTGGAGGTGCCGGTCCGCGACCCAAGGGGATGGAGGACCGGACGACGCTTTTGCCCAAGGCACTCGTCTCTGAGCTTGAGGTAAAAGACGGTGAGAACTCTTCTCTGCTATAGACTGGCTGAATGAGCCCGCCATGACCCCGGCCGGTGGCATTCTCCCTTCAAGACAGGCTGACCAAACCACGTCTCTATCCTTCCTTCATATGTAGGGTCCAAGTCGTTCCGAGACCCCAGTGAGCGATCGCGCCCCATGGGTCGCAAGGAGGAACGCAAGGCTGAGCGCGAGAAGGGTAAGCGGGTCCCGACGAGGCCCTCCCTTCACCGACGGGATGATGGCGACGCAACGACGACAGCACGCGGTGGGGGAGCCAAGGCTGCTCGAGCGCCTGCAGCCCCGTTGACCTCCAATGTCCGGGCGCTGGCTGCTGCTGCTGGGCTTGCTCCTGCTCCGGCTCTCAAGAAGTCCACTGGTGACGATTCGGCGACAACGACGACGACCAAGTCGACGAAGCGCAAGCGTTCGGCCTCGACCGGCGGTGGCGACGCGTCGACATTGTCATCGTCCAAGCTTCCGGCCTCTACGCCGCTCTCGCGAATGCTTTCCTCGTCTGAGGGCCGGCCGAACAAGCTCAAGAAGCTCAAGGGCAAGCTCTCCAAAGCGGATGACATTGAGGAGCGCGAGATCGCGTGGCTCGAGTACAAGCTTGGGAGAAAGAAGAAGGGCGACAAGGCGAAAAGCAAGGCCAAGGAGGGTGACATCGGGGAGGACAGCGACGGGCTGGATGGTGAGTGCCTTGTCCTCGCCTGGTCAGGGTGATATTGTGCTGATCTCTGGCTCCGTGGCCAAACCAGACCTGCTCGACGACCTCGATCGCCTGGAGGAGGAGACTCTCAACTTTGGCTACGAGACCTCGGACGACGACGACACGATGTCTGACGAGGACTTTGACGAGGACGAAATGGAGGTGAATTGACCGAGAAGGGCATCAATCGAAGGCTGAGCTGACTTCTGCTCTGGCATCTAGGAGGACGAAGTTGAACCCGAAGAAATGCTCGACGTGGATGTGGCAGAGGCCTGGGGAGGTATCTCGGAATCGGAATCTGCTTCTTCCGAATCAGAGGAGGAGGCAGTGGCTGCTAAGGATGATGTTTCTACTCCCATCCCTGCTGTGACCGGTGAGCGTTGACTGTCTGCCTGCCTTATACCCAACTTGTTCCGGACTGAAGCGCGCGTTGCCATCTCAGACTCAGCACCGGCCACCAAGTATATCCCTCCGGCGATGCGCGCTCGTCTCGCTGCTGCTGCCGGACCGTCGGCAAAAAAGTCGGAGGAGCTCGCACGTCTGGAAAAGACGGCCAAGGGTCTCCTCAACAGGTCCGTCTTGTCCCACCCGCGTCTAGCAGTGAGGAAGAGCTGACCAATCTCTCCTGTTAACTACAGGCTGGGAGAGAGCAACATCGAGGCCATCCTCGGCGAGATTGAGAGTTTGTTCCGGTCAAACGCTCGAAATGGTGCGACGTCTGCCCCTCTTCTCCCTTTGGTCACGAGCGGCAGTTGAATCTGGCTTCTTTAACTAGACGTCACTACGACTCTCACCAGCCTCATCCTTTCTACCATCTCCTCCCATGCGAACCTCCTCGATTCCTTCGTCGTTCTTTACGCCACCCTCGTCGCGGGACTTTACAAGATCGTTGGAATCGAGTTTGGTGCGCCCTCTTTCGCTGTCTTCGCTTGATTGGGCCACGGTGGTCTCTGATTTTTCCTACTCAATTCCAGGCGCAAGCTTCGTCCAGACTCTCGTTCAGACACTCTCTGGCCACCTCGAGTCCTCTGATGAAGCCGCGGGCAAGGAGTCGACGAACCTCATCACCCTTCTTGCCGAGCTCTACAACTTCCAGATCATATCTTGCGTCCTTATCTTCGACCTCATCCGAAAGTTCCTCGAGGGCAGTCTCCGGGACGAGAAGGAAGTCGAGCTGTTGCTGAAGGTGGTCCGAAGTGCGTGTCTACCTATTTTTCTCCTCGCTCGACCCTTGACTCACAAGCTTGACCTTTCACCAGGCTCCGGATCCCAGCTCCGATCGGATGACCCTACGTCGCTTAAGGACATTATCCAAATCGTCCACCAGAAGGTCGGCGAGATGCAGGCTGATGCGATCAGGTGCGACGGCTTCTGCTTTATCCGCCGCGCCTGCCTGGTTGACTAAGACTGTCTCCCCCTACTTCCTCAGCTCGCGGACGAAGTTCATGCTTGAGACCCTCACCAACCTCAAAAACAATCGCATAAAGGCTGCTCCAGGCGGAGAGGCCGCTGCCGAAGCAACCACCCGGATGAAGAAGTTTCTCTCCGGCCTGGAGAAGAAAAGGCATAGTGAGAAGAGCGCCTCATATCCTCTCAGTCTCTTCTTCCACGCTGACATCCGTTCAATTCCTTTCCAGTCCTCGCCCATGACCCACTTCGCGTCTCTCTCTCCGACTTGACCTCGGCCGAGACCAAGGGCAAGTGGTGGCTCGTCGGCGCCGCCTGGGGTGGAAATCCGCTCGTCGACCGGCAGGACGAGAAGAAGAACGCCAAGGCTGCTCCACTCATGCTTGTGGCTCCGGCTGACGAGGAAGACGACCTGATGAAGCTGGCGCGCAAGCAGGGCATGAACACCGACGTCCGTCGCCGGGTGTTTGTCGTCATAATGGGCAGCACCGTGAGTGAATGGGCTACATGTGGGATTTTATTGTGTCGACTGACCTTTCTTTTTCCTTGCAGGACTATGTCGATGCCCATGACCGCCTTCTCCAGCTCGGTTTGACTGATGTTCAGCAGCGCGAGATCGTCCGCGTCCTTCTACACTGCTGCGGTAACGTCTGTATCATTTTTCTGTCCATGGCCGGCCTTTTCGCTCAATAACTGACTTCCTTCCTCTCCCTGTCTACAGGAGAAACTCTACAACCCCTTCTACACGCTAGTCCTCGCGCGGCTTCTCTCGCTCCATACGCACAAGTTCACACTGCAGTACTGCCTCTGGGACTTCCTGCGGGACCTAGGAGAGGGCGAAGTTGGTGGGGCTGACCACGTCCGGGCGTCGAAAGAGGGCGGCGGATTCAGCAAGAACCGCGTCCCGGAGCGGCAGGTCAGAAACCTCGCGCGCGCTTACGCCTGGTGTGTCGCCAAGGAGGGGGTGACACTGTCTATCTTTAAGGCGGGTTTTCTCTCAGCTCGTTTCGAGTGGACTCCTTGGCTGACTGCATGTCTTATCCACCCCTCAGCCCGTCAACTTTACCTCCCTCCGACCGGCGTCGACGAACTTCTTCCAGCTCTTTTTCGCCAATCTCATTCTGTCGAGCCAGACCGAGTCTCCGCTTCTCAATCAACTCCCGGCTTCGACCGACGAATGCGATTCCAACGCACTTCAGCAGACGACCATGAAAATCACCGGCCTGACATCGCTCGCCGAGGGCCTTCTCTACTTCCTCACGACGTCGATGGGCGGCGAGGACCCCGACCGGTTGCCTATCGTCGAGTGGGGGCTGGACACGCTCCGGGAGTCGCTCATGATGGGACTCGATGGGCGGATGGAGAGCTAAGATAATTCGCACAGCGCGCGCTCGAGATCTCGATGAACGATACAGAACATATACATCCCAAACCGAAGAGGCAGCTCTCTCTTTTCCTCTAGAACTTGAACTTCTCCTCGTCCCGGTCCTTCCCCCGCCCGCCCGAACCCTTCTTGTCTTTGGCCGTAGCACCGCGCGACCGCTTCCGGGCGTTCTCCTCCGCGAAGATGTCAGAAAAGTCCTCACCACTGCCCGGTACGTGGACGCCGCCAGCCCCACCGCCGCGGGCACGGGAGGCGTCGTAACGAGCGGCGAGCTCCTCCTTTGAGAGGTTCTCGAGCTCGGCTGGGTCGAGTGATATCTCGACGGCGCCGGCTTTGCGCTGTGAGGACACAGGTTAGAAGAGCGTAAAATGTTAGGGGTTTCACAACGTTGAAGCCAGCCAGAACGAGCGAAAGAGAAAAAAAAAACCCACCTTGACACCTCTGTCATCGGCTCCAAGCACAGGCGGAGCAGCTCCAGAAACATCGTAGCCGTGAGCGCTGCCCATGAACCCACGAACGTCCGTCCGCCTCTCCTCGATAACCCGGTACAACTCCTTGGGCGTCTCGGTGCCCGCTCGGCTACTTGACGCCTCCCGCTCTTTGCGGACGTCGAGGAATTCAGGCGTTTCGAGCCCGCCGGGGACGGTTGAGACGATCGACTGCGTGCCAGAGGGCGTCTCGAGACCATCTGCGGGGATGTGCTGAACCTGACCAGCGTCCTCTTCCTCCTCGGGCTGTTCCTCTTCCTCCTCCTCTTCTTCTTCCTCTTCCGAGACTTCTTCCTCGGGCTCAAGCTCCCCCCAGAGCTCACGGTTGATTGCCTGGGAGTACTGGAGAAGACCGTGAATAGACAAGGGTCAGTCAAGGATGCGATAGAGCAAGAGAAAGGAGGCTTCAACCCACTTCGTTCTCGGGCTGCACCGAGACGCCAAAGACATCACCGTAGATTGGTCGGTTGTATTCGTCGACAGGCGGCTTGCCCCACCCTCCCGGATGGAAGCCCCATTGTGCTCCCGCCGGGATCGGCGCGTTCAGACCTGGGACGCGAAGCGACGGATAACTCGGCGGGGGTCCAAACCGCTGCATGCTGATGAGCCACGGCGGCGGGGCTAGCGGCGGGATCGAGAGTGCCTCTTTCAGCTCGTTAGAGAGGTCTCCTGGGCGTTTCTCCTTGACGTCAGCCTCGAGCTCCTTGCCCTCGTAGTAGCTGCAGGTTAACGCAAAAGGAATGAAAGGATATTAGTCCACATTCTGCTGTGCCCCTAGAGAGGGTGCACTTACACCTCGCCAAAATGGGACATCTTGGGCTTCGTCTGAAAGCGGAAGAAGGCGTCGTGGAGCTTCTGGTAGTCGATATCAATCTTGCCCATCTTGGGTTGGACGCGCTCTCGCGTCTTCTGCTTGAGTGACTGCTCCTGCTCCTTCTCCTTGACGGCGTCGCGCTGGGTCGCGATACCGGTGTCGGCGATGTATGCTGGGAAGATAGAGCAATGTCAGCAAAGTCTAACACACACACAGGAAGGATGTGAAGAGGGAGTACCAGGTAGCTGGAAGGCGGGCCGCTCGAGTCCACGCTTGCCCTGGAGGTAGTCGCGCTTGGATGACCAGTGTCCGGGGACGGGGACGGTGCTAGGGGAAAGCATAAACAAATAGGCCAAAGATAGTTCTTTTGAAAATCCACTTACTTGCGGTAGCTCTTGAGCTCGACGAGAAGCCGAGGGTCGCGTGCGGTCGGGTCAGTCCACTCGATGACTTCCGGGTGCGAGACGAGGGTCTTGAGATCGGCGACCGTCAATCTCTGGGAAAGAAAGTTCAAAGATCGGGACGTCAGTACAATCACAAGGGGGCAACCACCACAACAGAGGGAAACAGCGTAACGTACAGCGAGCTTGCGTTGCTTCTTCTTGCTGAGCCGCTCCTTCTCAGCCGCGTCCTCGCCGTCGGCATCCTCGCCCTCGTCCTCCTCATCCGAGTAGATAATTTCGCCCTTGCCCACCTTGCCGTCGCCTCCGACTCCGTCAATCTGGTAGTGCATAACATGCGGAGCGGTAGGCTGGTCAGCACATGCGCTCTCTCGCCCTCGCGTCGCCGGCGGGACGCGCCCCCCCCCCCCCCCCCCAAATGCGACGACGCACCTCTCCAACGGCGCGGTCGCCATCTTCCTGGGGGATCTGGAATCGCTCAAAGATAGACGAGAAGGCCTTGAGGTTCGGATCCTCCGGATCGAGCGAGGCAAAGTCGGCGAGTTCCGACTTGGCGTCGTCGAACTCCTCCTTGACGTCGGGCTCGCTCGGGGTCTAAATTGCGGCAGAGTGTGAGTACTATCGGCAGTCACAAACTAGATGGGATAGAGGAGGGGAGAAGAACGCACCTCAGCCTCACTCGCCGTGGTCTCCGTCTCCGTCTCATTGCCGGCCTGGTGCTTGCGGGCCTTCTTCTTCTCGCGCTTGAGCTGGTTGCGGGTGAGCTTTTGCTTGCCACCAGTAAGAGGAGTACTGGCGCCATCGACGACGCCGTTCGTTTTCGGGGCGGGCGGAGGCATCGGGAGGGAGGGCAGGGCGGTGGTGGAGAGGGGAGGGAGGGTGATGGTCGTCGAAGGCTGAGGAGGGAAGGCGACTCCTCGTGCGGCTAGCGGCCTACTTCGCGACGAGGGTCAGCGGTCTGTCGTCAAGATCCTTCTCTATTCACTCCCGTACGATCTTTCAAGCTCTTGAATCCAAAATGATCGCCGTCTATAGAGGTTTTGAAGGACCAAAAGAAGATTAAAATCAAACACAGACGACGACAGATGAGAAGATCAGGCAACTGGATGGAAGGAGGCGGCGGACATGAGAGGACTGGCGACCGGCCACTGATCCAAGAGTACGAACGAACACGTGAGAAAATACTACAGAGATCATGGTGTGGTTGCTTATCGGTCCATCAGGCGTCCAAATGAGACGACGATGACGGCCGCGCACAACTGGAAAGACATTTGCGTGGACCAGACGAGGCGAGAGCCGGGGAGGGACTGGACGATGGTGGCGATGGGAGGGGGGATGTGGCGTTGTCCGCGGAGGGGTGGAGTGTCCGGCGACGAGAGCGAGAGAAGAGAAACGTCGGCAGTGGGCGAGAGAGGGTCGTCAAACGAGGCGAGCGATACTAAAGAGATTTCGAAGGTCGCTGAGGGGAGAGAGGGGATGACCGATGTCGGGGACGGGGTGGTAACGGGCGCCGCCTTGTCTGACAGCAGAACGAATGAACTGAACCCTTGGAGAGAGGGCGAGATATCATATGGGCGCGCTTCGTACAGAAGGAAGAGTGAGCGAACACTCACAAACACTCACAGTCATGACTCAGGTCGATCGGTCGATGTGCTTCGGCTTCGGCCTTGAGGAATCGAGGGGACGAAAGGCGAGAAGACCGAAGCGGACGGCGTGACTAGCCCAGCGTGGTCGGTCAAGAGCGTCGAGCTAGACGTCGATTTGGGATTGGCGTCGTTGACTGAGGTGATAGAAACAAACACGAGTTGAGGTGCGAAGTGGGAGCATGAGTGAGACTGGGAAGTCTACTTGGATGTGATAAATGAGAGGAAGCGAGGAAGCCAGGAAAGCTTCTCCTATTGAGGTTCAGCCTGGATGCCAATGGCCAGTCACCCCCTACCGTGGGATGGGGAGAGGGAGGCTTGCGTCCGTTTCTGTAAGATCGACGGGCGGGAGGAACGAGGGAAGGAGAGAAGGGACAAAGAGAGGTCGCTCAACAGCAACAGCAGCAGCAGCAACAGCAGTAGCAACAACAGTAGCAACAACAGCAACAACGGCTAAAACAGCAACAACCACACCGCCCCCACCTCCACCTCCCCAAACACTCTGTTTGCGCGCGCCTCAATCGATCCGGGTGCGAAGAAAGGCGATCTTGCATGAGCAACAACGCATATTGGGAGAAAGGACATGGGATGGGAGGCTCCTCCTGTGTCGCCTTGAGGTAGGAGCAGGACACCCGCGCTGCGGTGTGATGTGGCGTGCCAGTGAAGAAGAGCACACAACTCGATTCGGGAGTGGACAGCCGAGACTGAGCGACCTGATGGTCGGTGGCATCTCCACCCCAACCACCACCACTCTCTCATGGGTCCGTTCTCTCTCGAAAGCCTGCCTGCACCCAGCTTATTCGATGTGCCATCCGTCCTTGGCCGGTCCCACCGCTGCCGCGCTCGATGTCGACTGGGCTCTTCTGGATCTGGGCAGAGACGTGGCGGTGGGAGAAGCCGGGGAGATTCCCTGCTTGCCTGTCTCGGCGGTCTCTGCTTGAGCGTCTCGCTCATCCTTGGCAAACGCTGATTGTTCGTTCGGGGACGTGAGCTTGAGTGTCTCGCTGCCTCGCTTGTCGCTGGTCCGTCAGTTTGACTTCAGTGGTCGTATCTCTTTTGTTCCTTTGTCTTTCTCTTTTTGTTTTTGTTTTTCGCATTCTCTGGCTCCTGCCCTTGCTCCTGCGTAAAAAAAATTGGTCTGTCAAGTGGGTCAGTCGGTCTTTCCTAGCCTTCCACTTCGACCTAGCCCCCTGACATGATAGCATTCAGCCTCGGTTATTTCCTCGTAAATGATCGACGTCACTTATACCACCTGGATCTCATTCTGAAAGCCTTGCCGCGGAGCTGACGCCGAAAACGGCTTTTGGTGGTTTGGTGGGCCTGCCGTCACATTTCGCACCCTCGCTCTCATCATGCCAGAGTCTCCTCCATACTTGTCTTATTTTTCGACCTTGACGTACTCCTCGTCACTCGTCGTTCGTCATTACGATCTGTCGTTAGAGTAGAGTGGAAGAGGTAGGAGAAGAAGGAGATAGGAGAGGAACGACAGTCTAAAAAATGGAGGAAAGGTTGAGCCAGCTCAGCGGAAATTGAGCTGTGAGGCGAAGAGTCAGTCAATAGAGCCTCTCTCCCGGGATCAAGGGCAAGGAAGCCACGACCAACTTTTAAGAGGAACATCAAGATGTTCATGAGGACGTGAACGCTCGTCCAGCCTAGGCTCCGACCTATTGTCAGCTCGCGAAAGACAAAAAAGAAAGGAAATCGACTTCGGAGTTATCAACGCACCACAGGCGGCCACAAGCTCGGGGTATTCCCGCATCACATCGAATCCGATGGCGTTGATGTCGACTCGAAAGGCAAGTCGGCATACGAGCCGAGTGACGAGCGAGCTGACGAGCTCAGAAGCCTGGACAATTCCGAGTCAGACAGCTCAACGTCTCGGGAGTCAGCAAAGAGCTTGCAAGGTGACTCACCCAGATAATTGAGGAAGCCCAGAAGGTGAGCTCGAACGTGTAAGGATCGGCGTCGCCTCCCGAGGTCTCAGCGGCGAACTTGAAGAAGGGGTAGACGGCCGAGTTGGGACCATAGTGGAGAATAGCGAGCCAACCGCTGACCAAGGGAAGATAGCTCGGCATTAGTTGGACTGGTGTGGAAAAGAGAAAAGCAATCAACCTACAGGAAGCCGACCATGGAGACATTTTGTGCGATCGACCTTGTGTGGATGTCTGAGTGGCGAGCTTGTCAGCTCTCGATACACCCAGAAGCGAGAGGAAGTAGTCAGGCTCACTGATGGCGATGCCCTCTCGGTGCTCATCGAGCGTCTTACGGTAGCCGAGGAAGAAAACCATAAGCCGGTGGCAGACAGAGGTCATCTGAAGCGGGAAGACCATGATGACGCCGATGGATGAGAGCGTTTGGACGACGATGACTGCAAGGTAAGAAGGCGATTGGTCACTCTCCCAACTGACAGTCAACAAATTGCCACTTACAGTCTGCCGGAGAACGAAGGCGAGCGAAGAGGTTCCGATACTGAAAAAGAAGAGAGGGGTCAGCTCCAAAGGGGAATCTGAATAGAAGGTCGACCATACAAAGACGAAACTGGCCCGTGGGTATCTTCAGCGCGCTGTCTTACAGAAACGAGAAAATAGACAGGACTCACTATACGAGGGCCGAAAAGTACTTGAAAAGGAAAAGCAGGCCTTTGCTCCGGACCTTGCTCTCGAGGATGTGCGACGAGATGATGTTGAGACAGGTCGTCGTCCCGACCCACTGCGTGAGAAAGCGGAGCGTTGTCAGCTCTCCTTCGCTTGGTCATAGCGAACAACCCCAACTGTGCTACTCACAGACCAGACCCAAATGGCAGCGTCGACGGACGAGTGAGGAAGCGTCGAAAAGTACATGCTTGTGTACGCTGCGGCGGTGGTCAGTCAGTCAGTCTGCCCGTCCTTCTCGCGTTGTCGAACCCACCTTGGCCCGCGATGAGAGCAAACAGCGCCGTCCCGAGAGCACACATGAACCAGAGGAATCTCAAGTACGATGCCGGGATCCTCCGGGAGAGCTGGCGCTCGAGGAAGGCCTTTTGGAGATCGGTGAGTGAATGCCGGTAGAGGTGACGCTACAATGACAAGAAGGAAGGGACGGTCAGTCTAGGAAGAAGAATACAGGCGAAGAAGAGGCGCAAATGCACTTTGTCGCGCTTGAGCATAGAGAAGCAGACAAGCGCGCTGACGAAGAACATGGAGTAAGGTCAGGAAACGAGCGCTTGCCAGGAAAGAGGACGTTGATGACTCACGGACACGCCATAGTGGCAAAGGTGAGGAAAATCCAAAACGCTGCGGAAGATGTGCGGGCATCAGTCGTGGCCGAAGCGGGTTCTTGGTTTCATGTCTCACTCTTGCGCTCCCAGTCGGCGTTCTGGTCTCCTTTCTTTTTGCCGGAACCAATTAGATCAAGATCATGGACGACCCAGCCCTATGTGAGCGTGTCAGTCAGCCTGTGCGGCTGATATCATCTGAGAGAATACTCGGCCCTACCACTGTGAGGGCAGCAGCCCAGAAGAAGAAGTAGGAAATAGCGCCCCCAATTCGTCTGCCATGGGTTACGAGTCAGCATGCGATAAGTGGTTTGTGATGCGCGGCGATAAACAGACTTGGGCCACCCTGGAAAGTCGAAAGCCAGGGTCAGACGGCATCCCTTCAAGGGGAACGGAGGAGGGAATACGCACAGTTGAGACGATACAGATCGAAGAGCTTGGTCGTGAAGAGGAGAGCGACGTGAAGGTAGACTGAGATACAGGAGATAAGTCAGTCGCTAGACGAGTGGTCCTAACATCAGCTACAGCGCGCACCTCCGTAGTAGAAGAGCAGCTGAGAGAAGAGACATCAGCCAGCGTTTCAGTCACAAACAAGCCTGAACGACTCACAAAGAAGAAAAAATTGAGATCCGGTGGCAGCAGTGCCTCGTCGTCATCCTCCTCCCCCCTACCTGCTCCTCCATCGCCGATCGTCGTCCCGTTATTATTGCCCAAGCTCCACGCAACAAAGCTCCGAATACGGCCTTTATTGACGAGTGAGCCTCCATGGGGAAAGCTGGGGATCGAGGGCGACCACGGAGCCGGCCAGTGCCAGCCGTCCTGCGGCTGATATCTATGGAGATTGAGAAACGCGAGAGTTGGCTATCGAGCTTGCTTCAGAGTCAAGAAAGAAGCGGAACTGACGGGTCGGCCACGGGGAATGGAATCGAGACCCAAAGCCAGACCTGAGTACAGACGCAAGGTGTGTGTAAGGGGTGAGCGCGTCCAGAAAGGCGAGAGACAGGGGCGAGACTCACAACGAAACACGGCATAAGCACCAGGACGGTCCACCTCTTCCACCAGCTCGCGAGCCACACTGTGACTCTCTCTCGACTCGGCTGGGGTTTGTGCGAGTCTTCAGCTTATTATCTCCCTTCTTCTCTCACGCAACACAAACTTCCAGTTGGCCCGCCTCGACCTGGTCGCGAACGACGCGTCTCGCGCATATAACAGATAACGCGATGGACTCACCCGCATGACGCCGACCCACCAGCCAACGCCATTCGTCGCCTGTTCAATGGCAGCAAGAGAAGCTGCCCTGGGTCGCGCCGACGTCCGAACGGAGGGCGAGAAGGCCGTCGTTCGGCGAGAGGGGCTGGAAATGCCTCCCGGTGGAGGTGCGACGTGGGCTTTCTGAGAGAAGACGAGAGAAGCAAGATTGAACGGTTTAACTTCTTTCGGGAAAGGAAAGGGCGAGTCCAACTCACGTAGCGGCCCGGTGTCACGTAGTCCTCTAAATGGGATGGAAGGAGGGACAAGCAGGCGGAATACAGGCGAATATCAGCGCCCATGCGCCCATGGCCTTCTCCAAAGCAAATCTCTCAACGGCGAACCTCGGGGCGGCCTATGATCCTCGCCGTTACCTCGGGCGAAGGGTTGAAACATGGGCGGTGTCTGATGGTGATAGTCGAGGGGTTGCTCGTTCTTGCTTTCTCTGCATTCGGATGAACGCGTGAGGTCTGAGCGCGGCGACGCGTCCTTGATTTTCCCTTCTCTGACGCGTCCCGTCCATTCTGAAGTTATCGGAAGCTCTCGATAACGTCCAATGAGATGATCCATAGTCCGCCCCTACATCCGCCATTCAAGGCTTCTTCTCTCCCTCGCCCTCCTTCTTCTCGCCGCCCTCCTTCGGCGCGGTGGCGGTCCCGTTGGCGCTGATGGCCGCCGGGGACGTCTCCTTCCCGATGGCCAGCGGGTCCTCCTCCGCTCGAGAGTTGACGAGCTTGTTGTCAACGCTGTCGAAGAAAAGAATGTGAGCTTCTAAGTCGTGCAGTAAAACTCAAGAAAGACCATGGGCCCAACACCCACAGGTTGTGCAGCGCGATGACGGCGCGAACGAGCGAGCTCAGATAAACGACGAGCATTTGGTCGTTCGTCTGCACGCGGAAGCTTCTCTCTCCCTCCGCGACCTTCGCCCCGGACCCATCCTCGCTCTCGACGGGCCCATTGAGCATCGCCGGCGGGAGGAGATTGAAGACATCCTGGAGGTTGTAAAGGATCTGATGGTTGACGGCCATCTCCCCTTGAAGAACCTTGGCGAGGTAGTCTCGGATGTCAATGAGCCGAGAGTGAAGACCTCGGAGGGCCGACAGCTGGGCCGTCACGCGCGAGGAGAGGGAGAGAGCCGAGGAGGAGAGGAGAGAGGTCGTCGTCGAGCGGAGAAGGTGCTCAACACCAATCTCCTCGGCCTCCTCGGCTTGGATGAGCGACGGGACATGCATGAAAGTCTTCTGGGTCGCGGTGCCGTCCTATGGAAAGGGTACGAGTGAGCCTGTTGTCGATTCGCAAGTAGAACGAGAGGTGTTCACGCACGTCTCGGATCTCCTCAACCGCAAAGTACGCATCTGTCGGAATACCAGTGTCACCCCGTCCACCCGTCGGCCGGACGTCGACAATCACCATCACCTAAACATGGGCTGTCAACTGGGTGGATCCTCCCTCTGAAGCAGAAGATCGTAACGCACGGGCTTGGGCACGAATCGCTTGAAGAGCTCGGAAATCTCTAGGTCCGAGGAGCGTAGCGTCGGACCGGTGTGGTAGAACCCGATCGGCTTTTCCCGGGCTGAGGGAACGATTCAGTTCTTGATCGTTCAGCTCGAAACTACAACGGTGACACGCACCGTTGACCTTGCGGAACATCTCCCACATCCCCTCAATGTAGTCGAGGTCGAGGAACCATGTCTTAGGGTCCTTCTCGTCCTCCTCGAACGGGACCTGAGGTAAAGGGAGACGCGTCAGTCTCGAGGACAGAATGGCTCTTTGGGGGAATGTCTCCTCTATCGAATGCTCTCGCCCAAACACCAGCCAGCCGATCATGAGAGGACAAGGGAAGGACAAGTGACAAAGGGATCGCTTGACCACGTCCTCCTGCTCGGTACAGTCACGTTATGAAAGCGAGCCAGCCAAGGCTTAACGGCTTATCTCTGATCCCTCTCGAGCGTGTACGAGCCGTAGTTAGCCAGTCAACAACGAACGTCCCCGCCTGTCTCGCTCGGACGCACGCCGAGGCGAGGACGCTCGCACACGCGCATGCATGCCCCCTTCCGCCCGAGCCGACTCTCCCAGAAGCAGCAAGCCATGAACGTTCAGAGGATTGATGAACACTATACATCGTCTCTGCCCCCAAAACGCCCACTCGAGTGAGCACACTCTCACTCGAGAGCTCTCACTCGAGACGAGAACGAATCCTTGAGCGAGCGAGATGACGCGCCCTCGCCCGTTCTCACCCTGAGGAGGTACCTTCACTCCACCTCACCTCGTCTCCTCCCTGTGGAAAAGCCCAAGCAGTAGGAAGCAACTCCAGGGGAGCCCTCACTGCCACTCTATCCTAAGGGAGAGAAGGGGAGGGAGTGGCCGCGTGGAATCGAGGAGCGCGTCCGCGCGTTACGTTCATATGGATGACGAGTCGCCGTCTCTCTCGAAGCCGACAACGACAACGGCGAGATCTCCCCATGGAGGGCAAGCCAGCTCGTCCGTCGAGACGGCCCATGAGGAGCTCCCTCCCCGCTTCCATCACCGTTCCCCTCACAAGCTGTCCTACAGTGACAGCGACAACGACGAGATGACAGCTCCCCCCTCTCCTTCGACTAACAGCGAACCCCCCTCAATATAGCCCTAGATGATGACTCACAGCAAACGAATTCGCAACGTTGACCGTCTTCCCGTCATTCTGGCCCAGCAGAACGCCGAGGACCCGCTTCTTTGCCGACGTGGGTGAGCGCGAGGCGTGGTCGACGACGGAGAGGAGGACGAGGGGGTGAACGGTGCTGTAGAACGCCGAGGAAAGCTAGGTCAGATAGGGAAGGAGGAGGGGGGAGAGAGGAAAAGGGGTTGGACGGACACGGAGGTACCGGATAGGGCGGTAATCTGGGTGATGGGTGAGGAGGAAGTGGGAGAGTCGAGGAAAGAAGAAGGGAGGAGGGGATGGGTCAGTTGAGTCGAGATCGATTGAGTGGAGGAGAGAGGTGGGCAAAGTAAGGAGGAGAAGAGGAGAAGAGAGTTTAACGGACCTGGTCTGATGTGCTCGCCATGGTGCTCTAGATAGGCCAGGCGAAGGGTAAAGGGTATGAAGTGGCGGAGGTGTGAGGGTTGGGTCGAGTCTAGATGGTGGTCAGCGAGAGCGCGAAGAGAGGAGCGCGAGGGCGCGTCGTCGACGCTCCACGTCGCGGAGCATTGGTCTCCTAGACAACCGATGATCCGTTCTCCTTCATTAAGCCGATGAGGAACAAACAGACAGACAACAGCTCCATGCATGTGTTTAGCTAGCGGCAAGAGGAGGAGTGGGAAGAGGAGCGAGCTGCGTAGAAAGAGAGAAAAAAAATGGTGATTGCCTTTGATATGTGCGAGAGGGAGTGGGGCGGGCAAGAGAGAAATAACACACAAAACGTCAGAGTCTTGGTCTTACTACTACAGAGAGGAGAGGAAAAGATACCGAAGGAAGGAGGGAGGAAACCAAGAATTGATAGAATGAAAGCAAGCGCAATCGCTCGGCGAGCGCCAACCCCGAATCCTTCATCATCCGCCAGCCATCACCCCAAGAAAATCCACATGGGAGAGGAGGACACCCGATGCTCGACTGGACCCCGGCGTTCAAGCCTCCTTGAGCCTCAGTTCAGCCAGCGGGATTGCCACAAAGTTGGTGACGTCGACGTCCTGATCGCGTCGGAGCGTTTCGGCGTACCACGAAGGGACAAGCTTGGCGATGAGATCTGGTCGGGCTGAGAGCTCACCGCGGGTGAAGCTATAGGATGGGAGTCGCGTCAAGAAGCGCCTAGTGGGAAAGCAGGGGGGGGGGGGGAGAAACGCACTTGAACAATGGGGGGAACTCCTGGCCCGAGGGAAGCTTGCCGCCGGGCTTGCGAAGCTCGTCGAAGAAGGGCTGGCAAGTGGGTGAAGGAGAAAGGCGTTAGCAAGAGCAGAGGATATGAGTGAGAGAGAGCGACTCACGTGAACCATCGCCTCGACGGCCGTCAATCGGCTCGAGGGTGTGTACTCGAGAAGGCGCTCGACGAGGTCGATCGCATCGTGCGGCGTTCGTGGGCGGAAGACCTTAGTCATGCTGAGCTTTTTGATCTGCGGGAACTGGTGGTCTTTGTACTGTGCGGGTCGGGGATTAGCACTGTTGAGAGGAGAGAAGGGAGAGCAAGGGCGGTCCAACTTACGTGCGGGTTCATGCTGACGATCTGCTGCTTTGTCGGCGTCCCCAGAATCTTGATAATCTCGACGAGCTGATCAATTCCGCTCTCGCCCAAAAAGATTGGCTGCCCCAGCATCAACTCCGCCATCACACACCCAGCCGCCCAGACATCAATCTGGTTCGTGTACTCTGTAGACCCAAAGATGCACTCGGGCGCGCGATAGTACCGCGAGGCGATGTACGAGACGTTTGGCTGACCCGGAACGATCATCTTGGCTGAGCCGAAGTCGATGAGCTTGACGATGCCCGTCGAGGGATCGTACAATACGTTTGGGGGCTTGACGTCGCGATGGCAGACGCCAACGGAGTGAATGTAGGCGAGCGAGCGGACCAGCTGGTACATGACGAGCTGTGTACGTGAAGGTGGGTGGAGGAGGGTGGGGAGGATGGCGTGGCATCAGCATTTTACACCCAACGAGACAACCAGGCTCCACTCTCCCTCTCACCTTGACCTGCACGCTGGGGACCGCCTGCTTCATCCTCGCGTAGTGCTTGGCGCACCCATGGAGCGTCTGTGGGATAAACTCAAGCACGAGGTTGAGGAACGTCTCGTCCTTGCGTCGGGGGTCGTCCGAGGTCGAGTGGAAGAAGGCGATGAGGTCGACGATGTTCGGGTGTCGCAGCTGGCGCATGAGCTTGAGCTCGCGGTTCTGAAGTGGAGTTGTCAGGTCTTCGGAGCGAGTGATAGGGGTAAGAGGAACGTTCGACGAACCATGAACCTCGGGTCAAGTCCGACCTGTCAGAAAGCACGTCAAAGCAAGCCAAAGGGGATATGCGAACTGTCAGCTTTCGAGACAGGCGGGGGCAGCTTCCGCGCTCTCTCGCCGGGCGTCTGCCCAACCGACCTTCTTGATGGCGACCTCCGACCCCCGCTCGGCGCGGCCACGATCGGCGATGTGGTCCCCTGGAGTAGAGAAAACAACGAAGAAAGATGGGGACAGGGAGGAGGGAGAGAGCCGAGTCAGTCCAGGTACTCCTCTCTATCCCTCTTTCGCAACGGTCGCGTGGAGTCACGAGAACGAGAGACGCGAACAGCAGGCGCTGGAGGTGGGGAAGAACGGGGAAAGGAGCGGAGGCGATGACGGCTGCTGCACGCGCGATGAGGAAAGGAGGGCGGGGGGGGCGGGAGAGGAACCGAGGAACGGGGTGGGTGAGGGCGGGGGAGAAAGAGGCTAGGCGGCCAGGCCCATTAGACTCACCGTTCTGGAGAAGGGTGGCAGAGAAGACGACGCCGAAGGAGCCGTTGCCGACGACCTTGCCTGCGAGCGAGAGAAGAAAAGAGCCATTTGACCGAGAGAAAGAAGGACGGAGGGGAGTGATGCGCGCGCGTGAGAGACGGGTCCGAGATCGAAGGAGGGGAGGCGGCGGGCAAGGGCGACGACAGATGGATGGCCGTCGTCAAAGGGAGAGACGCGGTGGGAGCAGGGAGGGAGGAGACCAAGAGAGCGAGGGTAAGTCGAGAGCAACCAGAGACGTTGGCGTTGAGCACGAACAGTTCGTATACGCAATCTCGCGGTCCTCGCCACTCTTGGAGTCTGTAGCGGTCACGCGGAACACAGTTTGGGGGTCGGCGATGCCTGGCAGCGGGAGGGACAGCGAGGGTGGGACCAAGTCAGGACGGAGAAACAAGAGCGAGGGAACGAATGGGAGGGCAGCTGGCGAAGATCAAGGGACCCACCGGTGACCTTGACGCCGCTGATGGGTCCATGGTGCTGTTGCGGCTGCATGGACGCGGGAGCGAAGGGGGGAGGGACGGTAGTGGAGCGAGGAGGGACAGAGGCTGGGAGGCGCAAAGGAGGGGCGGGCGGGGCGGTGGATGCTGTTGGGAGTGCTGGCTAGGTCGAGGAGGTGTTCGCTGATCGGCCTGACGGCGGTGGTGGTTGAGGGTGGGAGCGATCTGTCGTTGCGATGACGGAGCGCGGCTCGGGGCTGAGAATGGTGGTTGAAGGTGAGGCGGGCGCGGGGGTTTCAAAGGGGAGAAAGACGACACAAACATGTCTCATTCGCTGAACCCACATCCGCCGCCCTCATCTCATCAACATGCGATCGCAACTCGCCCGTCCGTCATGTGCATGAAAGAGGGAAAGAGGATACAGATGGGCCGCAGGCCACGAAATAAAAGTAACCACCCCCCACCCCCAAACCAACCTCATCCAATCCATCAAAGTGCGCCGCCGGTTCTTGCGTGCCTTGATTGATGTCTATCTGCTGACCCCTCAAACACACAGAATTGCGAGAAAGCAAATGTGCCGTTCATTGGGAAGGCAATGAGAGGGAAACAGATGTATTCACAGTCACCGTCGTCCGCCACCGTCAATTGCTTTGCCCTCCCCCTCCCCCTCAGAGCGGTCCCCACGTCTCCTCCCCACCAACAGCGCCCTTCGAGTTCCTCTCGAGCCTCTTCCCCGTCCTGAACGACACCTGCTCGTCGTTCTCGTCTGGCCCACCGAAGAGGAGGTCTCCGACTGTCGAGCCGCCGCCGGGTCCCTCGCGGACGCGGCGGGATGGCCGAGGGGCGTTGGGGTTGCCATAGGCGGCGTTGGAAATGGAAGAGGAGAAGGAATCGTGGTTGGAGGCAGGAGGGGGAGCCTGCTGCTGTTGATTTGTAGTGATTGTCGGGGCGAGGGCGCGGGGAGGCGAGGCAGCCGAGGATAGGGCAGGGGCGTGGGACGCCGCGTCTGAAACAGACAGAACAGAGGTCGAAGTCGCTGTTAGTCTATAGTGGCGAAAAGGGGTTACGAATGGCGAGGAGTTGGAGAATCGCGCGGCCCACTCGCTCGCCCAACTCACCATCGTTGTCGTTCTCATCCGGCCCGCCAAATAACAGGTTGCCCACAGTCGAGCCTCCTCCAGGTCCCTCCCTCACCCGACGAGAGGGCCTCGGGGCGTTGGCGTTCGCCGGGGCCGCCACGGGGGCGAGCTCTGTGGACGGATATCAGGTATCAGGCACGCGCGTCCTCATGTATGAGCCAGGGGGTGTGGGTACTGGGACGCACCAGACTTATGGGTAGCACCGTCCAGAGGCTCCCACTGAACCTGCTCGGGCTGCTGCTGCTGCTGCTGCTGCTTCTGAGGGAGGGCGTCGGTGGTAGAGAGTGCAGAGGGCGGAGTGGCAGAAGCAGCTGATTGGGCCTGCTGCTCCTGGGGCTGGAGGGTTCCGAAAGTAGCATACTCTGTCCGAGAGATAGATGATCAGTCTACTGCTCCGGAGCTCATTAAGGCGGATGGGAAGAGCATAAGGGGCCTAAAAGTGCGGCTCAGGCAAGAGGGCAAGCGCGAGACATGGTTGACAGACGATCACACGTGCCATTGCAGTGCAGCGTCATCTCGGCCTCTCATCTGTCGACCCCTACATCAATCGACAGAGTCTAAGAGACTCCATTCACGCTCCTCTTAGTCCAACTGACGAACGAAGCTCGGCAGAGAGCCCAACAAGCAGGCAAGCCGACACGAAGTCGTCCTTTCACGGCAAACAAAGAAGACCTGGTAGCAGTACTGACTGGGCAGCTTGTTAATCTCAGTGTAGTTGGTTCCGACAGAGATGCCAATGGATCTTCGTGAGTTCGACAAGACAATGAGAGATGTCAATGAGAGGCAGCTCGTCAGGCTCGCTCGTCGTCCAGCAAGGGACGGCTCCCTGCGGTCCACCACAGCCACAGAAACTCACTTGAGGAATTCGAGGAAGGTGCGCTTCGTGAAAGCAATGTTGGTCTTGTCTATTAGATGAGGGCCAGCCCGTCAGTGAGTGACGAGCAGCGAAGGAGCAGCAAAGGAGCAGCGAAGGAGACGGACCCCAGTCGAGGAGAGCCAGGTCCGAGGCCCAATCCTTGGGCTTGGCCGGGTCAAACTTGCCCGTGAGGGGAACGAACATGGAGGGGGTGGCGGACATGGTGGAGAAGAAGGTGGAGTGTGTTGTTGTTGTTGTTGTTGATTACAAGGAGGACGGTCGTCGAAAAGAGGGGGGAGAAGAGGACGCGGCGTTTCTTGGCTGGCTCTGGTCAAAGACAAGGTAAGGCGCGTCAAGCGGTCACCCTCGGCATCCTCGACGACGATGTGGAAGGCGTCCAAGGAGTTTTGGCCCCTTCATCTCTGAAGAACAAATGAAAGTTAAAGCACAAGAAAGATAGCAAGAACAGCTAGGTCGGACCGCGATTACATGAGTCGGATTGCGGATGGCGGTGGCGCCCGCAGTTAAATCTCATGCCAGTCCTCATGTTGCTTTTCCTGTTTGAGTTCCACATTCTCTCATTTAGTCCTGCATTCGATGTAGCTCTTTTCCGCCATGGTACATGCTCCACAGATCACCCCGCTTCCTAGCCAAGTCCACGCGCTTGGGGCGCGCATCCCCGTCGGCCTCGCGTCCTCGCCCTCAACGACGACAACCTCCTTGACCGCCCGTCCACCACCTAACCACTCTTCTGAGCTCTCGCAGCTCGACCCACAGATTCTTCCAACAGGAAGGACGGCTTTGTTACGCTCTCTCGTTCTCCATCAGCCTCATCCGACGAGCGTTCCCTCCTTGACTCGGACCCTTCCCTTCGACATCCGTTGCCTCCTGCCTTTCCTGGCTCGATATTTCCAACTCTCAGCGGAGGATCCTTCCAGCCGGCTTCATTGACTAGCATAAGCCTGCACCTCTCTGGTGACGCCCGTCTCGCTGCCCTCGAACGCTCGTAGAGCGCCGCCGCCGTCTCATCATCGCTTCGTGAGTACAGCCGCTTGTCATGTCCGTTGTTCTGTTGTCTTCAGAGGCTCTTCAGACTAGGATCTCGGTTATTTGTGCTGTAGGAAGACTCCAGATATCGAGGCGACGGGCCGAAGGGAGACCCGTCATCGCGAACAAGTGACAGCACGTCGCCGCCCTCGATCAGGCACGCTCGCGCTTGTGAGACGGGACACAGTATTAGGCCACTGAGATCCATTCATTCTTTCAGCCTACCACTTGCCCCTCTTTAGCACCTCGAATTGTGGTCTCGAAAGTCGGCTCAAGCGAGACACCGACGCGTCGGCGCGCGAGTTCATCGGGCTCCAGCTCTCATTTACTCCTCCCTCTCTCTCACTCGCAAGGAGTCTATCAGGCTGACCCAGACTCGGCTGTTTCTATCCATAGTCACTATCATACCATGGACCTCTCCTCCCCCTCCGCACTCGCTCACATCCCGATCCTCGTCGTCCCCATCGGCTCCGTCCGACGGTCGACCTGGACAACCTATCTCGAGCACATCACCTCTTTCGGCTCAATCCCCCAGTTGGACGTTCCGCTCCCGACCTCGCTCTCTCGCTCGCGGTTCTTCCCCTCTCTGGCTTCGTCGCTCGGGCCAAGTAACAGGGCCAACACGGGAAACGAAGTCCACCTCAAGTTCCTGGTCTCGCCGCCAGCGACAGGCATGGACAGCAGCACCGAGAGCCTGACCGTTCTGCGGCCGAGCGCCCAAGTGCTCGCCATCATCGGCATCGTCGACCTCGGCGAGACGCTCAGCCTCGACGTCGCCGGCCGACTGCTCCGGGACCGCGTCGAGCAGCTCTTCCCAGAGGGCGCCGGCGAGGGCTGCCCACTCGTCACCCGCTGCTTCGGCGTCGAGGGCGTCGACCGGGAGGTCCAGATCGACATCCGCGGCGCTGAGGCTGGTGCAGGAGGCAGTGGGGGCGAGAACGCCGTCGTGGTGATCCCTAAAATGGCGGATCCTCGTCCTCTCATCGGCGCCATGCTTGGCGACATGCTCGGCACACTCCTCAGTGAATTCAGCGAGATTGCGAGCGTCCTTGAGACACCTTCCGGTCTAGCGTTCCTCACGCAGTCACAGCTCCCGCCGCTTTCGATCCTTCCTCGGGGATCGTCGTCCTTTCCGCATGCCCAAGCATCCTCCAGCGCGGGCCTCACCAACCAGGCGCGCATGTCTATCACCTCCCCGCCATCGAGGACCAGCTCCCCTGCACTTGGCCACCAACCGCACCCGTCTCTCCCTCACGGCGCTAGCACGGGCGCTCTGCCGTCCTCCTCAGGAGATGTATCGAATGCGCCCTCGCTGCCGAGATCCAACACCTCGAGCTCGCTTCGGACGCTTTCCCTTGCCCCGGCCGCTTCATCGATGGATCCCGCCGCTCTCCCAGTCCGGACTGGATTCGGTGGCCCAGGAAGGAGGCGCATCGTCTCTGGCGCGTCTGGCCCGTCCTCGGGCTTTTCGACTCCTGGAGGAGGGGTCGCCGCTGGTGCGACGGCTGCCGCTCAGGCAAGGCTTGCAGCTGTTATGGGCTCGCTGCATCTCCTTAGTGGACGGCTTGGGGACGCAGTGGTCTCGTAAGTCGTTCCACCTTCCCCCTGGATTGGCTCCTCAGCCTCTGACCGCCAGTTCTTGTCGCTTACCAGGTTCAACGATGCCATCGCTGCTTTCATCAAGCTTCCAATTGAGGCCATCTGGCACGCCTCATCACTTGAGGGGCTCGCGACCGCTCTCTTACTCATTGAGTCCAAGCCCAAGCCCTGGTCTCCCACTGCTCCTGTGCGCGTCCTTTCTTCTAGATTTCCTCGGAAGACGAGTATCTTGCTGACCACAGCCGACTTTCAAACTCCAGCCAGTGCTGCAGGACATTCAAAACCACCTCAACCAAGCCCTCGCGCTTTACCACAAGGCCTCCCCTCCCCTCCCCTCCACCTCCGCCTCCAGCCGAGATCCCCTCGCCTTCCTGTACACCTCTGTCGCACTCCGACACGCCCGCCTTATTTCCGACATCTACATCTCCGGCGAGATCAGTCCCCTCTCGTCCCAACTCTCCCTCTCCTCCCCTCGCTCCTTGAAGCAGCGTGACTTCCCTCCTCCCCTACGACCAACACCGACAGCTTCAGCGACCCAACCTGGCCTCATTCGACTCGGTCTCACCCGATCGGACGTCGTTCGTCTCGCGGGGAAAGCCCACGGACCGTGGTTGAGCCTGCTCGCGGATCGAGAGCGAATCGCGGCGCTCTCGAAGCTCGTGGATCTCATGCGTGGACTAGGGATGCGGAGGAGGGAGGGCATCTATGCGAGGCAGGTCCTCGGATGCGTCGTGGACCTCGTCGTCAGGGCACGGGTGACTGCGTCGTCATCGGCGGTGGTTGGACAGATGAACGGAGCGGCCCCGACAAGGGGGGAGGTCGGAGTCCGTGCTCCGCTTGAGAGGGACGGCAACGAGGGGCTCATGGTCGTCCTGGCGCGCGTGCTCGAGGGGTACGGCGTCGACCTCGATCGTGAGTTATTTGTCCAGGGGCTCGAGACGAAGAATCTCGGCGCTGTCGAGATCGCTGGCGGTGGAGGAGAGCCCGTTGCCGGTAGTGGTGGAAAGACGGCGATGGAGAGCGGTGTGAATGCAAGGTTCGGATGGCCGGAGTTGCAGCTGAGAGCGCTGAGGGATGGGATCGCGATTGCTGAGGCCCTTCCTGGTGAGTGATCAGGCGAGCTTGAAGCGGAGGAAGACGATCACTTCACTCACACCCTTCCCAATCCTCACTTTGCAGACCACCCAACCATCGTCCTCCTGGCGCTCACGGCGCTCCGAACGCTGCATCCTTTCCTGCCCCCAAGTGAACAGGCTCATCTCGCCAGCATCTTCCCGCGAGCACTTGCAACGTCTCGAAGGAGGGGCGAGCTCCCCGCCGACGAGAACAGTCGACTCAAGTTCTGGGCCGGCTGGCTTGTCCTCAGCCTTGAGGCAGGAACGTGAGTGCTAGTCGGCTGGTGGATCAGACAAAGGCTGGCTGACGGGCGGCTTCCTTCTTGCCTTTAACCTCAGTCCCCTCCCTAGTCACGTCCCGATCGAGCACGGCATGCAGGATCGCACGGCACCATCGTCGCTGACGGCTGTCGGGCTCGTGCGAGACCCGTTTCTGTACAACCCTCGTTCCAAGGCCTCTCAGCTCAATCAGGTGAGAGGGAGCAACTGCTTGCAAGAGTTTTCCACGCTGATCATCCCATCTCTCGTTGCAGCCGATCTTCATTCAGGGCGAGACCCTCGAGTTCTTTGTTACGCTCCAAAACCCCTTGAGCTTCGACCTCGAGATCAGCAACTTGCGACTGAGGTGGGCATACTCCGTGGTCTCTTTGTCGCTCGTCACTAAACTTCTTCTCTCACGCAGCACTTCCGGCGTCGACTTTATATGCCACCCATGCTCAGTCCTCCTCCCTCCGTTGGCCTTCCACACCGTCCGCGTCACCGGCACCGCCTCGAACCCCGGCACGCTCCTCGTCCGAGGCTGCGTCATCCGTCTGACCGACGGATCCGAGGCCGAGTTTATCCTCCCCGTACTCGACGCCGAAGAGGAGCGGCGCCAGCGGAAGCGCGAGAGCATCCGGGAGGGGTACGAACGGTCGCTCAAATTGAGCGGGCTCGATGCAAGGCCGAGTGAACGCAGAAAGCGCGAGTCGGCTAGGCTTGAGGGTGTTGCTGCCGCAGCATCGGCTGAAAGTGGTGACGGTGGTCCCTCATCGAAGATCAAGAAAGCCGAGCACCCGCCGAAGAGGTCGTCATCGGGTGTGGTGGCGATCAAGGAGCCAGGTTTCCTTCGCTGCGAGGTCGTGCCTGAGCAACCTCTCCTGCGGTTACGCGGGACGTCGTTGACGCACGGCGCCATGATGCTTTACGATGGAGAAGAGTGAATCGTCATTGCCCCTGATCCTCCCCCTACAATTAGCACTAACTCTCTCTCTCTCTCTTTCTGGCGGCCCAGGTCCAATATCCGCATTACGCTTGAAAACATTTCGCATCTCCCGATCGACTTTGTCAAGCTCTCATTTCAAGACTCGACGCTTGAACCGGCGCAGGCGCTTATCGCAGAGGGCGAGCTTTCCCCAGGCGACGCCCACGAGGTCGAATCGGATCTCGTCGACCGACCCGTCTTCAGATGGGACCAGGCTGGCCAACCGATCCTCATCGCGCCAGGGGCGAAGCACTCACTCAATGTCCGCACACTCGGCAAAGTCGGATGGTGAGTCTCTCGCCGCCGTGTACGATTCAAGGTTTCATCTTGGTGAGGCTCAAGCTCACATTGTCTCTCTCCCTCTCACCCAGCACTCACGGCTCGATCCTCATTGACTACGCGTACCTTGACCGTCCCGGAATGGTTCAGCGGCCGACGCTCTTCCACACTCGGCAGATTATCTTCCCCGTCCTCCTCACCGTTTATCACACTCTCGAATGCACATCGATGGACATCCTTCGCCTGCCTTCTTCTGGATCGGCGGGTAGGGATATGTTGCCCCGACATACAAAGGAGGAGGAGGTGGAGGATCTCTCACTGTCATCACTTCTTCGAAAAAAGGACGCCGACGAAGAATACTGCCTCTTGGCGGTCGATGTTCGCAACGTATACGGGCAGTCATTTGAGGTTTCCTTCCAGCGGGAAAACGACCGAGAGGGTGGTAAGTAGAGACAGCCAATCTTTCTTCTATGAGCCCAAAGCTGACCACTCATCTCCCCGGCAGGCGCTCTGTCAACCTCCAAGCGACTCATCTCCCCCGGGTCTACTGAACGGTGAGCAGATACTATTTTCTATCTTCCAGTGCTTTTCAGATCTGACGGCTCTTGTCTCTTTCAGGATCGTACTTCCCATCCCGCGCGTGCTCCTCCCCGCCTCCAAGTCGACCTCGCCCATCCCGACGCTCACCGAACGCCAGTTTGTCGTTTCCAAGTTGGCAGCATCCAAGGCCGAGGAGGACCTCACCCGGACGCTCTTTTGGTATCGGGAGGAGCTCCTCCGCCTCGTCACGGCCACATGGAAAGAGGTTGGTCCTTCATGGTTCCCTGCTTAGCACCCTCGCACTCCGGCTGACAATTCCTGGCCTGGCGCTCAAAGCCCGAAGGATCGCGACGTGGTCGTATCTCTCTGCGCTCCTCGAGGCTCTCAGCTCCAATGCTCGATGTTCTCCGTTCGGACGAGCTTGCCGTGTCGTTGGCGGCCAGCCCTCAGCCCGCGGGTGCCCCGGTCGTACCCAACGAATTTTTCGAGCTCGTAGTCTCTCTGCGGAACAGGATGTGTAAGCTTCATACGGCCCACTCTCGTATGTGGTGCCCTACACTGGCTGACTCCCTTATATTCTCCAGCTCGGTCAATTCACCCTCTCGTCCACCTCTCGCCCGTCTACCTTACCCAAGGCAGTCCCTCGACCTGGGCATCTCCCCCCTCCTCATCCGATCCTTCCCCTCGAGGAGGGCCGCCGGCCCTGGCTGCTCCCCCTCGCCAGCCGGACGGGTCCTCGACGGCCCCCTTCGTCCCCTCGCATTTCATTCACGACGGTCTCCTCTCGACAACGCCCCCAACCCAGCGAGTCCTTGGGCCAGGGGAAACCGTCGAAGTCGTTTTCCGCGTCGCTGTGCTCGCGGAAGGTCGGGCCCAGTTTCGAGCGGCCGTCGAGGAGCTCGTTGAGCTGGCTTCTTTGGATACTGGAGGAGGAGGGGGAGGAAGGGAGAAGCGGCGGCGACAGCGAGCGGAGGCGGAAGCCAAGGCGCAGGGGAAGAAGGCCCTCAAGGCCGATCAGTTCGAAACAGTCGAGAGGGCCGTGTGGTTCTCGGATGTACTGGGTTTGGATGTAAGGGGGTCTTCGTCGTCGTCATAGATGGGGATGCCATATCGTTCTCTGATCTTGACGCCAACAACCGGGAGACGAGATGAGGAAACAAGAATAGTAGGGTCCAATTCAGGCAACTAATTGGCCACGTTCTTCTCGTTTCCCCTTTCAATACTGGTCCCTTCTTAAGAATAGAGCTGTCTCGCCAACGACTTCTCAGAATCCGATTTCGTGACCCCCTGATGGTTCCATAACATTATGGGCTCGTCGCGGCAGAGCGCGACAAGGTAGACGCTTGTTACGATAAATCAATTGATTGACTGACAAAGGGAGAGAATTAGTGGAGACCAGTGGTATAAAACCTTTGGAGAACTGACAGGAGAGCGAAGCGAGCACCTATGGGACCAATCTAGAGAACAGGAATAATAGACTCCTCAAAATACAGGAGCGCCTGCCATGGCCACCAAGCCAAGGAGCGAGAGTCAGACCTGAACGCAAGAGAGAGTGAGATTAACCAATGATCAAATGCCGGCGGGCCACCAGCACGACTCCCCGCAAGTGCTGTCATCTCCTCAGATATTGGAGTAGGTGAGGCGTTTAAGTCCTGAAGTGGCCCTTATTGGTTAATCTGACGAGCGAAGGCATCGGCACGATCGACAGGGTGTGGAACGATGGGAGTTTCTTTGTCTTCCAAGGCGAGCTCGTCAAAGGGGCGCGCTTGCAGCCCTGGCGCTCGATCTTGCACTCCTGGGAGCGTTTTGAGTGTTCAATGACATGGCTGCGGTCGGGATGAAAGAGGGTGCCAACGAATTGGGCGAGTCGCCTGGAGGTTAGTGGTCGAGAAGAGCGTCTAACATATTCGCTGCCAGTGCCAGCCGGCTAAGATGGACGATCCGAACACGAAGCAAGACATCGTATCGTGCATGGCCGACTCTTTCAAACGAGCAAACTAAAATAGAACCTTCCTGGGTGAGTAGAGGAAGGTTACTCTAGAGTTAAGCTTGATTGGCCAACGAATAACGCATAGAGCAATAAAACGAAAGACGAGGAAAGCGCAACCGAAATCGAGCGTGCGGACGTTGAGTTGTTCGGCACGACCGGCCGGGTTGCACACACGCCGGATCAAAAGCATCCCAACCTGCCATAATCAAACTTGACTCACATTCAGCGTCATTGTTCTGATCTGCCTGTGATTTGCCATTCCCCCATTTAAAGAGAGCTCGGACGGCTCCTTACATGCTCACTAACTTCACCCGCGCGCTCTGTCTGGCTGGCCACGGTCGTGTTGCAGTGCATAATTGCGTGTTTTAGGGTTGAGATCCCCTCCTTCATCCCTCAGGAAGTGCGGTGAGGAAAGAACAGTAGCTGTAGAAGATCCTGGAATGGTGAAGGTTGGCTGGTATTAAGGCCCACGTCATCGAGATGTGCACCCGGCTGCGCCTGCGTCAACGCATGAGCGAGCGGGGGGGGGGGGGGGGGGCAGCCTCGCCCTCTCGTCTGCTGGGTGTCTTCCAACACCCACACTCCTAGAGCCAACCCGCACACGTTCCATCCATCCATCCATCATCATGAAGCCCGACTCTGAGGTCATCGCTGACTTCAACGAGGTGCGCAACCAGGCATCAAAGGAGGAATCGGAGGCCTCGTCCGGCGCTGGCACGACGCGTTCCCAATCTGACGTTCTACATCCGCTCTCCCCTTGCTGCATCCAATCAATCTCAGACCGTTAACATGACCGCCTCTGAGCTCAAGGCTTGGCTCGAGACAGACGATTCAAAGAACACCGGCTGGCACGGCGAAGGCGGCAACGACGAGGATACCGAGGCTGTCGGCCATCAGTCCGGCCGGCACATCGTTGAGATCCTCGAACGCAACCCGGAGCGCAATGCGGACAAGTTCACGGAGGACGACCTCAAGCACATGCGAAAGGTCGTTGCATACAAGTGAGTCGAGTGAGGAAGTCGAAGTCAAAATGCCACCTGTTCCGTGCGGCGTTGACCGCACGTCGAACTTCCATCAGCAAGCGCCATCTTGCGCAAGAGGGCGCTGGAAACGCAGAGAAGTCGGACGAGGAGGTCAAGGCGACTAAATCTTATGCGTCTCTTATGAATTGGTGCGTCCCTACTCCGCGCGACGTGGGAATGGAAGAAGAGCTGACGGATGTCTTTTGTCCAAAGGGGTCACGACCTGATCAAGGAGCGCAGCGGTAAGGCCTCTGGACCCGGAGCCAAGGGCGAAGTGAAGGAGCAGGAAAAGGAGAAAGTAGAGAAGGAGGAGGAGGGCACGGAGAAGGTATCGGTGGGTGAGAAGCGCAAGTCGCCACCGGGCAAGGAGGACGATGAGGCTGCTGAGAAGCAAGGTGACGCTGATCAGGAGGGGGCCACTCTGGCTGCCGAGGAGGACTTGGAGCCTCCTCGAAAGAGGGTCAAGGTGGACGAGGACAAGGAGGAGGACAAGGAGGAGGACAAGGAGGAGGACAAGGAGGAGGACAAGGAGGAGGACAAGGAGGAGGACAAGGAGGAGGACAAAGAGGAGGGCAAGGGGGAGAACGAGGAGGACAAGGGGGAGGACAAGGAAAAGAACAAGGAGGATAAAGAGGGAGGGAGAAAGAAGGTAACGGCGAGCAAGAAGCTGAAGAAGGAGGCAGCATCTCCGGCAGAGGACTCCATCGGTCGGAGGACGAGGAGCCACGGCTAAAGACTTTAAGATTTAATGTCTTTCATGTTTGATCAAGTCCAAGCCAAGACTACTATTGAATCCAAATACTGAGAAGGCAAGAGCAGACAGGACTGAACCGAGACGAGACAAAGAGACACAGGAGATACAAAAGAATCTGCGGGCAGATGCTCGCAACCCAATGGACAGAATAAAAGAGGGAAGAAGTTTGACTACCTATTGAATTAAAGGGGGAGCGGAGGAGAATACTCCACGAGAATAATGAGGAGGAAGGTTGGGGGCAATGGCGCGATGCCGATGGCACGAACCGATTAAGGGCAGTTCTCACGTCCCATCTTGATTCCGCCGTAGGGTCCGGTGTGGTCCCCGAGATCGAACTTTAGAGGCGAAATTCCGAGGGCGCAGTTGAGATTCTCGGTCCCGGGGCAGACGTTGTAAACGCCGGCGTCGTTCTTTGTGATGAAGAGGGTGAGCTGACGATCGGTCAAGGTGAAGAGCATTTGACCCAAGAGTACTCACGATCCAGATCTCACTAGGCAGCTGCTCGAAGCCGAGGAAAGTGCCCGGAAGACGGGGGACAGGGTCCTGCTGATTGGTGATGTGGGTCTGGTCGGGGACCTTGGCCGAAAAGAAGTCGACGAAGTCGCTGTTGCCGACACGAGGGACGGCGAGCGTCCGGGCGGAGACGGTGAAGTTGGGGAGGGTGAGCTTGAACATGAGAGCGTCGAGAGAGGCAAGAGCGGCCCCGAGAGAGTGGCCTACGGTCACAACTGAAAGACGAAAAGGGGAAGATGGTTAGCTGGGTAGTAGGCATCCGCGCACTCCAGAGATCGAGACTGACTCTTGGTGGTGCCATAGGTGGTCGAGGCCGTCTTGACAGCAGCAAGGATGGCGTCGGCAGTAAGAGAGTGTGTGATTTGGAAGCCTGGGGGAAGGGTGAAAACTAATGAGATTCGTCGGGGTCTCACGCAAAAGACAGAAGCAGGTCGGAAGATGGGACGAACCCGAGTGAGCCTTAGCACCAGCGGCGGCAGCACCTGTTGAGGGTGGCGGTCCATACAACATATCAGAGGGAGACCATCTGAAGTTACAGATGAACTGACTCACCAGGGAAGAACTTGGTGCTGAGGGGAGCGGGGACGAAGACCACGTCCCCGAGAACCGAGACGCTGCAGAAACAGGAGAGAGGGAGTGCTCGTTAGCCCCGTGCCGCCTTAGGGATCCCTCTTGAGATAATGGCACCCACAAGGAGTCGGGATTGGTGCCCTGGTGAGCGACGATGATGGTCTTGAGGGCCGAGGAGTAGGCTAATATCCGTTCCGTCCAGGTCAGCACGGGCGGAGCTTTGGAGAACGAGAGGGCGCGCCAATCAGGATGGATGAGTGACCACTTACCGACATACCACGACGGGATGGTGTCATCGTTTCCACCAGTGGCGATGACAGTGACACCTTTGACGGCGTCGCAGGCAGGTCCACAAGTCCAGGTGGAGGGGAAGACACCGTTGGTGCCGCAGTAAGCAGCCCTGCAAGCGCAAGTACCTATTGTGTCAGGAACCGCTCTAGCGAACAAAACTCGACTCGTAGGGACCGCCGGAATGGCGAGTAACAACGAATGAGGTACACACCTGGAAAAGAGGGCCCATTGGGTAATCTCGGCAAGGCTGCTCGAGGGAAGGACGGTGGAAGAGGCGGTCGAGAGACGGGGGAGGATGATCCTGCGAGAGATATCACCACGTCCGACGACCTCGGGGGCGGCGGCGGCAGGAGCAGCGGCAGCCTGGGAGGCGAGGGCAAGGAGAGGAAGAAGGGGAGCGAGGAAGAGCATTTATGTGAATGAGATGAAGAGGTTGGATAGTGGAAATGCGAAGAGGCGGGTGAAGGGACGGCCGGGGAGAGAGGGACAGGAAAGAACGAAATAAAGGAGAGGAAAGCGAGAGGCAGAAATGAAGATGGGATTCAACCAACAAAGAAGAAGGGCCGAAACTCACGCTTTATGGCAGGTGACTGAGCACCTGGCCAGGTCAGCCCGTACCCTGCTGTTAGTCAAACAGGTCGAGCAGGTCACGATCGAAGAAAGGTGACTAGGTGGTACACGTTCCTCGGCGGAGTTTGCTTGGGATAACACTAGCCATCTCGCTCTCGCCACAAACGTGATCTGTTGTTAGTCGCGTCAAATGGCCTTGAACGATGCGCACGGCAGGCTTCAGCCTCAGAGGCGCTCAGCCTAATTATGACCGCTCCACGTGGGACCTACGTTGTTTCGTCAGTTCCCCCGTCGTCTCGCACAACTAGACCACTTTGGATTGCGGCGCGGCATTTTCGGTGTCCATTAGCTCCTCTTGGCCTGCGGCCGGCGCTGACTATGAACACAAGAAATGGTACCGAACAGCACAGGCCGGCCAAAGATGGGGTTATTTTCTCAGCCCTCCCGCCAATCATGGTGCTCGCTCGAACGTCTGTGCCTCATCTCCGGCTTCACTGCAAGGGTGGTGGAAATCCCCTCGCCACAGCTGACCCAAAGCTGGCTCTTCAAACCTGCTAAGCTGTCGATAATCACGAGATATGTCGCCCTGATCTACGGGAAGGTCGCTCTCGTCCGAGACAAACGACTGTTCGTGTGGATTCACAATTCGTCAATCGCCGTAAAACAAGGACGAACGCGATTGCCGCATTGTTCGCTTCTCTGTCTTCCCCTCTTGCCCTCTTGCCCATGGGGCATTTGAACCTGTTCGCAGACCTCGTTTTCTTTGATGCTCCGCCGCTGATCTCCTGTCAGGCTGAGAAAACGTCCGATGACGACCCAGACCGATGCTCTTGGTGTCGGTATATCCCAGATCAAGGGCCTGTGTCACAGTTATGGACTCCTCGGCCGCATGCTAGCGGCAAAAACTCTCCCCCATGTGCTCTCTCAAAGAGGAGGAACTTTGACAGAGGCTGGGATCGCTCGCTCGCTCGTGTCGCCCCCCGTGCGCCGACAGGTACTGAGTGAAGTTCAAACTCCGCCTGCCCTGCCCGCCCGCTCGCCCGCCGTCTCACTTTCCTCCTAACCCATCTACCATCCAGGGTGCGCGTGCGCTGTGCCATCCTCGCCCTATATCGATCTCTTGCACCGTGCGGTTTGGGACTTAACAGGCCAGCGGGGCTGGTTGTGCAAAGGGGTGTGTCCCAAATGGAGAGTTCGGGCGTGAATGCGTCTCGTGATCATGGCGAGTGTGAAAGCGACGAGCACGCAAGTCATAGGAGAGCGAAGGAGCAGCAAGGGACAGGCTCGAAACGAAGGAGGAAAAGTGAGGGATGAGAGAGGACCATGATGACCCTCCCTCGAGTCGAGCAAGGTAACTTACCAGCCACGTATGAACAGACAAGATGGCTTGTCTACAGCTGTTCGTCCTCTTGCTCTGGGTCCAAAGTAGAGAGGAGGTTGCCGCCGGCAACCTCCAGGCACTCGTTGGAGCTATGAAGGCGAATGACGACGATGACGATGATGGATCGGCCCCTTCCGCGACCTGGCTAGTAACTCGGCGGTAATGGCATGCTTTCGACTGACACGTGCATACGCGAAGGAGGATCCTGGGCTCGTACCAACGTGCGCTCAGAGGTCAGCGCTGGGGGGAATCAGTGAGAAATAGATGAACAGCAACGCTGCATGTGGCAAAAGCTTAATGGTGCCGGGAATTGAACCCGGGCCTAGTGCATGTTGCCAATGGCAAGCACCAATGATAGCCACTTCACCACACCATTATTATCGTTTTAATTCGATGGAAGTTCTCCAATGTCTGCAACCTCATCTCTGTCAGCAAATACGTGCCACAACTTTGTTCATCGACTCCTCTCGCATCCTTCTGACCGCCACTGCTGCGCGACCTCCTCTGTCCGCCGGTCGCAGAGCTCCCGCCACACTCTCTTTTTCAGCATCGTCATTCCCCCTCCCACATCTTCCACCTCTTAAGGGACAGGAGATTCAGTCATGCGGGGATGCTCGGGAAGGTTGGGGCCGGCGACGTCGCTGAGGTTGCTCGAGCTAGCCGGAAGTCGTTCCAGATGGTCGCAGTGCTCGTTGAAGGATCGCGCACAGGCAGGGCGAGAGAAGGGTCGTAGGGCGGCCGAGGCAGTCGGCTGAGAAGCACTGCAGCCTAGGTCTCTGGCTGGGTCGGTGGCGGTGCTGATGGCGGGGCTGTATGTTTTGTTCGTGGAGGGGGTGGAGCGTTGTGAAGGTGCGTTCCTGGATTTCTCGTTGTCTCCTTCTGCCCTCCTCCTTCCAACTCTCTCTTCTCTCCATCTTTGATCTACGCTTTCTTCGGTATGCCTTTCCCTCTCTTCTTCCCCTCCTCCTCATTCCATTGTCCGTCCCCACCTCTGTCGGGGGCACGCGCGCGATAGCGCTTTTCCCTCCCCCCTCCGCTTCCTCCCATTGACTACGGTCATTGTACTGTTGAGGGTAGTTTGATGGAATACAGCAATACCGTCCCACCTCGACTCGCTAGCGTGGGTCGCGCATACACCTTTGCAACCTGCCGCTGGATAACACGCAGATTCTACCGCAGAACCAACCCTCGTTACGCTCTGAGGTCGTCCGACGGTCGCCCATCCTCCTGAGAAGCAGACTGCGGTCGTGCAGATGCCCGCGAAGCGCCTCACGTCAGAGACAGACAAGCAAAACGAGGGGATGGCCGAAGGAGTTCCGCGGCAGCCTCGCTGCCGCTAGCTAGCTGCTCACATGGCCAAGCGTCTCCTGCTGCACCTTCTCTCTCTCTCTTTCTATCTCTCTCCCTGCCGACGTACACCGAGATACGAGCGAGTGAGGACCAAAATGGAGGGCCGCGGGCAGCGATCGAACTGCCTGCGCTTGACTTCGCACATCGCCGGCTGGTTCGCGTCTCGGGCCGAACATCGAGGCCGCCTGATCGCAGCGCGGCAAGTTCAGCTTCCACTGAGTCTCTCCTCATCTGTTCTCCACCACCATCACTTTCCCACCCAGCCATGCTTCGACGGATCCCTACCTCCCGCATCGTCTCCCCCCTCTGGTCAGCAGCCACACCCCTCCGCCTCCGTGCAGCTGCATCCACCAAGGCCTCTGCTGGGCCTGGGACCGAGAGCTCGCCCGCCGGCCACGCCCGGCTAGCCGCCGCCCTTGCCGACAAGTACCCCCAAGGCGCGTTCTCGCTCTCCGGAGGCAAGACACCGCTCTTCATCGACAATAGCTTTGTCGAGAGCACCTCGACTGCCCGCGGCTCAGATGTCATTGACCCTGTGAGTGTGGGCTTCGCGGAGGCGAGAGAGACGGGGGCTGGGTGGGAGAGAGGGAGAGGCGCGGGCCTTCGGGTGGGATTCAGCTCGGCCGAGTGAAGAGAATACGACACAACACTCCCTCGCTGCTGTCTCTCTCGCTTTCCCTCCTTATCGCATGCGCGAGAGCAGCGTCAGAGGCAGGACACGCTCACACAGCTCATTCAATTCTCCAATACAGGCCAGCCAGACGGTCCGCTCCACCACTCCGGATGCGACACTCGCCGAGCTTGACCAGGCCATCTCATCCGCCGAGCGGGCGTTCAAGACGTGGCGGCAGACGTCGGTCCTCCACCGCCAGCAAATCCTCTTCCGATACCAGCAGCTTATCAAAGACCATCAGGCCGACATCGCCGTGCGTTGTGCTCTTTCGCTCTCATGGCGTCGCGCACCGCCGCCCACGCGTGGAACCGGTCCCGCGCGCGCCTCCGGTTAATGAGACTGACGCCGTCCCGCCGTGCACCCTCACATCACCACAGACGTCCATCACGCTCGAACAGGGCAAGACGTTCGCCGATGCTATGGGGGACGTCCACCGCGGTCTCCAGGTCGTCGAGAGCGCCTGTTCGCTCAGTGGCATGATGGGCCAGATCGTCGAGGTCGCCGAGGGGATGGACACGTACGTCCGCAAAGCACCGCTCGGAGTTTTTGGTGAGCTTCTCATTTTGTCCTCGACTCCCCTCCTGTAGTCCGGCGACTGACTGAACCGAGGTAAACCTTCCCTCAAAGCCTCCATCGCTCCGTTCAACTTCCCCTCCATGATCCCGCTCTGGACGATCCCACTCTGTCTTCTGACAGGTAACACACTCATCCTTAAGCCATCCCCCCAGACGCCCACGGCCTCGCTCCTTCTCGCCCATCTCGCTGAGCAGGCTGGCGTCCCTGCGGGTGTCTTCAACATTGTCCACGGCGGTAAGGAGATCGTCGACGGCCTCCTCGAGGACCCAAGGATCAAGGGCGTCAGCTTCGTCGGTGGCGAGACGGCCGGGACGGCGATCTACAACAAGGGCATCCGTGAGTCTACCTCTCGTGTCGGGCGTTGTCTTCGTTTGCTGAACATCGCCCCGTCAAAGTCAACGGCAAGCGTGTCCAGGCCAACCTGGCCGCTAAGAACCATGCCGTTCTCCTTCCCGACGCGTCCGTCTCTTCTTTCTCCCTCTTACTTGCTCCAGAAACCTACGCTCACCACCCCCTCTTACCACAGCAACAAGAACCATGCGCTGTCCGCGATTCTCGGCGCAGCCTTCGGCGCTGCCGGTCAGCGCTGTATGGCGCTTTCGGTTCTCGTCGTCGTCGGGGAGGCCAAGGAGTGGCTCCCGGAGCTCGCGAAGCGCGCTTCGGAGCTCAAGGTCGGCGGTGGATTCGAGGAGGGTGTCGAAGTGTACGCTCCATCGCTCCTCCCTTCTCTGTGCTCGTTCGTACTGGACTGACGACCAAGGCGACAAACACACACAGCGGCCCGCTCATCTCAACCACCTCCCGCGACCGAATCCAGAAGCTTCTCTCTCAAGTCCCCAAGAAGGACTTCCTCCTCTCAGGGCACGAATCGCCCTCCCCTTCGACCTTCCCAGAAGGCAACTTCCTTCACCCAACGATCGTTCGTACCCCGACAGACTCGGAGGCCTACCAACAGGAACTCTTCGGTCCCGTCCTCTGCGTCGTCGAGGTCGCTACCTTCGACGAGGCCATCGAGGTTGTCAACAACAATCGCTAGTCCGTGTCTCTTTCCCTTGCCCTTTGACTTCCCCCCCCCCTTCCGCCTCTCTCCCCTGCTTTTCTCCTCGCTCCCATCTGACCCTCCCGCACCATCCTGCAGCGGCAACGGTGCCTCCCTCTTCACCAAGTCCGGCGGTCTCGCCCGTCGCTTCGAGAAGGAGTGCGAGGCGGGGCAGCTGGGGATCAACGTCCCCATCCCGGTCCCCCTCCCGATGTTCTCCTGGAGCGGGAACAAGGCGAGCTTCAAAGGCGATTTGGGGTTCTATGGTCCGAGCGGGCTTAATTTCTACACGGAGGTCAGTTGTCTCGCGATAAAAAAAAAGAGAGAGAAAGAGAGAGAGAGAGAAGGGGAGGGAAGGGAGAGTGACTGACTCCGAGGGTTCCAAACAGAACAAGACGGTCACGTCGCTCTGGAAGAACATTGACGAGTCGGACGGAACCCGCGCGAGCATGGGCATGCCGACGCTCTCGGGGGGCAAGCACTGATGCATGCGCGGGGCGTTGGAGAGGGGAGGAAGGGGGGGGGGGGTCGAGATGATTTACGATTTAAGAATGTCTCGTGCCTTGCGTGTGCTTCGAGTCGAAACGAGGTGGGAAAAAAGGGATACATTTCAGGAGAAAAAGACGAGAGAGGAGAAACGAGATGAGAGCGAGGGAGCACGCGCGACGGAGGGGAAATACGGCGTTAAAAGGGAGGATGGGGGAGCGTGTCTGCGTGGGAGCGGGGGGGGTGGGCGAATAGGTATGAGTGTGAGAAAGGGCGGCGTGATGGGGTGAAGAGAGGAAAGCAAAAGAAGTAGAGGAGACGGGAAGTGAACAGAGTTGCGTAACGCCGTGAGAAAGAGACCGCTTTTTTTCGACGAAGAGAAGAAGAGAAGCGATGACGGAGGAGCGAGTGACGAAAAAGGGAGAGAGGGAGCTATAGAAAGAGAGAGAGCGAGACCCCAGCCAGACCAAACCTCAATCAAGTGTAATGCGGAGCTGGTCAGCCGGTATGGGGACAAAGCCCTCAAGGACAATGCCCCGCGACGCGAGCTCAGGCTCGCACCAGTCTGGGACAAGCTGAGGAATGAGGTCCGATCGCGGGGAGAGCTCCTCTTTGGTGAAGCTGTAGATAGCGGTTGGTCAGCGAAGTATACAGAGATAGGGTAATAGAGCTAGGGACTCGCTTGAACAGCGGGGGGAACTGGCGGCCAGAGGGAAGCTTGCCGCCCTCAATCTTGAGCTCGTCGAAGAAGGGCTGAAGAAAGAAAGGAAGAGAGAAGAAGGGTTAGAAATAGAGAGACGGCCAGTCGAGATCGTATTCGACTCACGTGGACCATGGCCTCGACGGCCGTCAGCCGGTCGCCCGGAGTGTACTCGAGAAGCTTCTCGATGAGGTCAATCGCGTCTGGAGCGGTCCTCGGCCGGAAGACCTTTGAGAACGGGTGTTTGCGGATCGAGGGGAACTTGTGCTCCATGTAGTTTGGGTTCATCGTCTTGATCTGCTCGCGCGTTGGCGTGCCGAGGACCTTGATGATCTCAACGAGCTGATCGATCCCGGACTCGCCCGGAAAGAGAGGCTGACCAAGCATGAGCTCGGCCATGACACAGCCGGTGGACCAGACGTCGATGGCCGTCGAATAGTTGGTCGCGCCGAAAATGAGCTCGGGGGCCCGGTAATAGCGCGAGCAGATGTAAGACACGTTCGGCTCCCCGGGAACGAGGATCTTGGCCGAGCCAAAGTCGATGAGCTTGAGTACGCCTGTCGTTGGGTGGATGAGGAGGTTTTGGGGCTTGATGTCGCGGTGGCAGATGCCGACCGAGTGGATGTAGTGGAGCGAGCGGAGGAGCTGGTACATGTAGAGCTGTCGAACCAAGGCAGACGTGAGTCTAGGCCAGGCGAGAGGGCTGGTCGCGAAACAGCTCGCTCGACGCGCCACCACCCACGCACCTTGATCTGGATCATCGGCATCGTCTGCTTCAGCTTGGCGTAGTGTCTTGATGCCCGGTAGACCGTCTCTGGGATGTACTCGAGGACAAGGTTGAGGTAGACCTCGTCCTTCTTGTCGCCATTCGAGTAGAAGAACGCCTTGAGGTCGACGACGTTGGGGTGCGAGACCGAACGCATGATCTGGAGCTCGCGGTTCTACAGAGAAACGGACGCGCCAAGCGGTTAGCCACGAGACCATCTGAGGGACGGGACGATTTCGCGACCCACCTTGAACCGCTTGTCCTGGAGAACCTTTTTAATCGCAATCTCCTCCCCGGCGGAGACAGTATCCTTACCGTGCTCGCCCTTCTCCAGAATTTCAGCTGATCGGGATGACAGGCAGCCAGATCAGTTACGCGATCTTTATGATGGGAAGGGGGGGTGGGGGGGAGGGAGGGACGCGACGGCAGCCATTTCGGAGCTTGGAAACAATGGGAAGGCGGGTTGCTCGCTGGAGGGATAGAGACAGGCATCCCTGATCTCCCTCTAGCAGCCAACCGGTGAGCCAAAGGAAGGAACATCCATCCTTTGGCCCTCGCCAGCGTCCGTCAAAGGTGGCCGGTGCATTCTCTCTTGACGTGCTGAACGCGCTTAGGCGAGGAGCTCGCACGCTTGGCCGAAGCGGCAGACAGATAGGGACTCGACCCCGGTCGATATGAGAGGAGAGAGCCCCCTCTTCTCGCTGATCGTTCCTCTCTCTCCGTGAAAAGTCCTCCCACGGGGTTGGAAGAGAGAGCCAAACCAGGAGAGAGAGAGGTGACGGGTGCCTGCCCGCCTCCTCCGAGAAGTGACCGTCCGTCTGATAGACCGACCGGCCCGATAGGAGCCGACGGCTGAGAGAGCAACCGCCAACGAATGTATGAAGTGTCAAGGGCGGCGGGTCGAGTGACGACGAAGGAAAGACGAGGGAGAAGGCGGGGTGGAGATGACCTGGGTCCCTCCCTCCCTCGCCCTCGCCTTCCCCGCATGCGAGCGAGCGCCCTCGTCGTCATCTCGTCTCTCCCGGGTGGTCGCCCTTCTCAGGACTGCCTGCCTTCGACGCTGGCTACCAGGCTTGACCCGAGCAAAGCCCTGGCTGGCTGGCATCCCCGCCTGCGCTGAAGTGAAGCCTGGTGAGGAACTGGGAAGAGAGAGCGGAAGAGCTGGTGAAAGGGGGGGAGGGGACAGAGGGCGGAGCGGCGGAGAGACGATCCGCTCGCTTCCCTTCCTCTTGGGCCGACAGCCCACGGCAGAGAAGGAGCCGTCCATAAAGGGACTCAAGAGTTGAGAGGGTAGTTAATGGGCGGAGAGGAGAGCTGTGGGCGAACGCAGGCCGACGGCAAGAAGTCGTTTCCCTCTTCTACCCGACGGGTGACCGGTCGGTCCAGCGAGAAAGAGCGGCCCATGTTCCCGGCGTGGCTTTTTCCTCTTCCTTCCTATGACGCACGCACACCATAGAAACACAGGCAGAACCCAGCGAGAGAGAGAGAAGAAAAGACCCACCATTCGATACGAGCTTGGCCGAGAAGACAACGCCAAAAGAGCCGTTGCCGACGACCTTGCAGTGGGTGTAGCTGAGCTCGCGCTGCGAGCCAGACTTGCCGTCCGAGCCGACGACCTTGATGACCTTTTGCGGATCGTCAATCCCTGGAGTGGGATAGGAACGGGAGTGAGTGAGCGAGCCCGGAGAGGAGGAGAGGATGGAGAAAGGGAAGGGGGAAGGGGAGACGAGGGAAGGCCTCCCTCCCTCCGTCCGTCCGTCCATCTCGAGAGCGAGCGGACTGACCGGAGATCTTGACGCCGTTGACAGGAGCGTGGCTCATGTGAGTGTAGAGTATTGGTGGGTGTGTTCGGGGAGAAGAACCGGGCGTTGGTATGTGATAACAGGCTAGGTGGAGGCAGACAGACGAGGCGAGGGGTGTCCAGGTGTCGTAGGGGAGGATGAAGCAACGACGTGAGGCGGCGGCGAGCGAATGAGAGGGCAGCAGGTGACGAGAGCGACGGGAGACAGGGGCTCAGGTAGCTGGCTGGGCGGAGGAAGTGGTGCGTGGCCCTAGGTGGAGGGTGCAGCTGGGAGGTGGCCGACTGATGAGTGTGTGTGGTTGATGGTGATGGAGAGAGGGCGGCGAGCGAGGGGGCAGACGAGGGAGAAGCGCTCGCCCCGCCAGCAGCAGCAGCACCGACTCTGCTGGCGGAGCCCCTGCTCGAGAACAGAGGTCACGCGGCGGCGCTCCTGCAAGCCAAGAGGCGCGAACCCTCATCTGCAATGCTCCCGTCGTGGTGAGATCTAGGGAAGAGCATGGGCAAGGACGGCAAGACATGCGGAGGATAGAGGGTCGGAACAGAGCGAGGCGAGGCGAGACAGAAGATCCTCGGATAGCATCCCCCGCTCCAGCAGCCGCAGTTCTCTCCGGCGGGCTCTCAGTCCTCCTCTCTCTTCTCTCCGATCTCTGTCAGTGAGGCTGAGAGAGCCTTCAGGGCTGGCCCTTCGCCATCTCCGAATCGCAGCTCTTTTGCTGACCCGGCTCCGCTTGCCCTGGATGCCCTTTCATGCCCCGCGGGTCGGAACCTTTCATGCTTCTCTCCTCGGGCCCTCTGTCTAGGGTTCTTCTTTCTGCGCCTGGTTGGCTCAGGACGAGGGGAACCGCGGCTCAGTCGGTAGAGTCAAGGGGCTTCCGCGTGGCAAGGCTCACACTGACGTCGAATGCGTCCCTCCCCGGCACGAGGAAGAAAGACGCTTGTGTGGAGTGGCGATGGAGCTCCGTAAGTCGATCGATCCTGCGGGGGAATCCGTCAAGAAGGCGTCGAGTGATCTTCTTCCTCTAGCCTTTCCGCTTTTCTGCGTGGTTGGGTGGGACACCCAGAGCGTGACGAGCCAACCCCCTGTTAGATTGTTGGCAGACTCGCAGGTCCTCGTAAACGCGAACTCTCAAGCCCAACGAAATGATGGAAGATTGGAATGGTATAGTAGATCAACAGCGAGCCCTCGCTGATCTCCCCCTCGACTGACTTCCTCGACTGAATTCCTCGACTGACTTCCAGAGTGGGCTCTCCTTCGCTTATCCAACTAGCAACAAACCACGACGCGCTGTCCATTCCGTCTGCCCTCTCTACATCTTCAGCGCCTCTTCTATGCCCCCAGCTTTTACGAACGTCTCCTTCGCCCTCCATCTCCCCTTCTCCGCTTCAAGCGTCAGTGTCCTTCCCAGCGGTCCCAGGCTCTCCACCGTCAACCCCTTCTGTGCCGCATCCCCTGACGACGCAGCGGACAGGTCAAGGTGCTCGCCGTCAAGCGAGATGAGGCATTCACCTGAGGGTGGGGGGGTGATGTGATAGGCGGAGACTGTGGGGAGGACGAAGAGGGGGGGGGGGGGGGGGGGGAGGATGCAAGGGGGTCAGATAGGATGGGAGGAGGGGGGAGGGAAAGGGAAAGAGGTCGACGCACCCTTGTAGTATTGCTGAGAGGGGATCAAGACGCATTTCCCGGATTCGCCGGAGGTGAGGGCTTTGATGAAGGTTGAGCGGGTAGTCTTTATAGAAGAAGGGCAAAGTCAGAGTCAAAATGCTGGAACAATTGAGATCTACAGGCGCACCATCTTTTGGACAACCATGTCCATGACGCCCGAGGAAGGATCGCTGAACGGCCATTGGACGAGATCGCTGATCACCATCAAGAAAGAGTCAGTGGACTGCGGCAGAGCTCATCGGTCGGCTCGGCTTACCGAGAAGCAGCCGGCACCATCCCGCCATAGATGTACAAGATCCCCTTCCCATCCTTCTCCTCTCCACTGGAGATCCTCAGCCAGTCCTCCTCCGGTCCCCTTGGGTACTTCGCCAGAGGTAACGGCCCATCCTCCGCCACTGCGTCCTCGGCTAACACCGCCGTTTCCTTCTCGTTGTCCGCCGCTGAGAGATGGGCTTTCATCTCGGCTGCGAGCTCGGAGATGGAGGGCCCACCAGGAGCGCCGGAGGCCGAGGGGACCACCTTGAGGAAGAGAGTGCCTCGCCAGGGCTTCATGGCGATGGCTTGAGGGAGAAAGAAGGCGGGAAGGATAAGACGAAGTTGCGGAATGGAAGGAGAGGGACAGAAAGGCACGCACTGCCGCGGAGAACACCGTACATGAACCTGGCGTCACCCATCCAGCGGAGATGCTCGGTGCCTGAGGTCGAAGTGTAAGCAATAGCTTGAGAATATTCTTCCGCCTTCCTCGCTCACCAATATCGCATTCAGCCATAAGCCCCAACGCCGTGCTGAGAAAGCTAACCATTCTTGGGCCCGTCGTCCCCACCTGCGCCGAGGCTAGGTTATATGGCGTCAGGGAGCCTGTAGGGACCCAGTAGTCAGTTTTCTCGCTCTTAGTTTGGTCTCGAGATGGAAAGGACGGACCCTTGATGATGTTGAGGCACGCGAATGGGACGCTGAAGCCATCGATCCCGCCGTGGAGCGAGGTGCTGAAGCCGTTGCCGCTGCCTGCATGCAGGTATCAGTAGGTCAATTATTTAAGTAAAGTCAAATGATGGGACGCACCTGTCGGAATGGGGACGAGCGGCAGTCGGAAGCTCTTGAGGGCGTCTGGGCGGGCGGCAAAGCCCTGGAGGATCTCGTGCAGGAGACCGTCACCGCCAGAATAGGCCACCAGGCTAATAGCGAGTCAGAAGCTTCCTGAGCAAGCAGGAGGGGCGAATAGACACACTCGTAGCGTTGAAGATCGAGGTCACGGGCGATTTCGGTGGCGTGGCCAGCATGCGTCGTGCCTTGAGACGAACAAGATCAGTCGGCGTCGTCTTGAGAGACCGCCCAAATCAGACTCACGCGTTATGGTCGCCTCACACTTAGCTGCTTGCAGGATAGGCAACACGACCGTCTGTGAGATTCGGACGCCCTTGCCCTTGCCGCCAATCGGGTTGACGAGTACAAGGACGCGCCGTCTGGGCGCTGGGAATGCCGCACGCGAGAGACGGGCGAGGAAAGCCTCGACCTCGGGCTCTGGAGAGGAGACAACAAGTACAAGGTGGAGGAGCGTGTAGGCTGGCGCGGAGGCGAGGTACGACAGTCGGAGGGTCGGAGAGGTCGAGGTGTACGAGAGAAGGTGGACGAGCGGGATCTGGAAGAGGGGCTTGAGAGCTGAGATGAGAGGGAGTAAGCATGTCTGCCACACCTCAAAGTGATGCGATCGGTCCTCCTCCTTCTCCTCCTTCTTCTCATCCTCCTTCCCCTCCTCTTCCATCCTCCTTCTCTCAATCACTTTAGTATCTACATATAGACAGGGGGACGCTTGAGGAGGACGCGACGAGGACATGCCTGGGGTCCGTGCAGTCTCCTCTTCTTTCCCCTCCTTCCTCCTTACAATCACGCAGTCTTACTCACTCCTGGACGCCGAAGGTTTGATTTTAGAGATTAGAAGGTGCCCGTCCTGGATCTGGACCGATACATGTACACCAGTCGCCTGGAGAGCAGCCTCGATAGCGTCTCCGTTACTCGCGGGCAGAAGGACAGGGGCGGCAGCAGTGGCGGCCTCAGCCATTGGGACCGACGTCGGGGCAGTACGCCCATTCGTCGTTGAAGTAGTTTGCTGCTCTTCTGAGGAGGACATGTGCATGGAGAAGGGAGCGAGGGCTGCTGGCGAGGAAGCACGGTCAGTTTGAGTCGGAGGAAGGGGATGGGGAACGAAGAGACGACGGCTGACGTCGGTCACTTTTCATCTCAGTTTGCAAGCGCGGCCCCACGTTGGCTATCTGTCACTAGCTGAGATCCCGGATATATGTAGGACAGGAGTATGAAGTATGTTGGTCCTCTGCCTTCCCCTCTCCCCATGTCTTCTAGCCGAACTTCAGGCTCGGGGAACTGTCCGCTCCCACGCCGGATAAGAGATGGGCCGGCGTCCGGGAAAGAAGTCGCGATAGACACATGTCTAGGTAGTCAACAGGACGAACCTCTTGCACGATAGTCTCTCGACCAGAAAGAACGCGCATGTGGTCTGAGGAGGTCGGAACCGGGCGACCAGGGCGTTTGGACGTATGGAACAGCTGCAACGGACGGGCAGAAGAGATGCGCATGACTCACACAGCAGAGTAGTCTTATATAAACGCAAACGTCAAGGGTCGCCTGATTGGGGCAGGGACCGAGAACAGTAGAGCGAGAAAGGAGCCAAGGGCTGTTGGGGTCGTGGTTGGCGGCTCGTTTCAGAGCGAGAGGAACGACGGGCACTTCCGTAGGCCCGTGCGATTGCTGTACCGCCGCATTGCTCCTATCGAAGGTGAGAGTAGACAGGCGAGAGCGAAGTCGACGAGCTATGTTAAGGAGTTCTCATGCGAATGAGATGCGCTTGTGATGTGAGTCACAACAACTACGAGTCTTAGACCATCCTCGCCCGCACTGAGAAACTCTTCGATGGCCCGCCCTATCGGCGAGCTCGAAACTCTATGTTAGGCTTGGAATACTCTGAGGGAGGGGGAAGAACAAGGCCATTTGCCGTCAAGGTAAGCATGTCTCGCCTTCTATGCGAACAAACCCCCTCTCCCAGTCTGGTTGTCTGCCTGCTGGTCGATTCTCGCCCTAACCCTTCCGCCGTTCCAACTTTCTTTCGTCCTTCAGCTCATGGTCCCCGCAAGACCCGCATCTACCCTCTCCTGGCCGACCCTCGCGATCCCGTGTTCTCTCTCTGTCCTTCGACGGTGTCCCCACTACGCATGCGAGGGTTCAATACGTCTAACAATTGCATGAGCTCGATCTCCTAAATCCGAAGTCTGACTCGGGTTCCTTCTCTTCGGGCAACGATGATGACACTGCTATTCTGGTGCTGGGGAGGTGCATCGACATTGGCTTCTCCTGCTGGCAGGGCGGAAGCGACTGCTAAGATTGAAATCACCAGGCCCTTAGGAAGGTGAACAAAGATGCGCAACATGGTGGTGGTGTCTGATTCGGCTTTCCTTCTTTTCGTTTTTTTTTGTACCTCGATTTAGTTTAATCTCTCCCTCGATGCCTGTCAAACACAAGATAGACCCGCGAAATTTGGAGTGGGTGTATGCGTACTGTCCTGCCCCCGCTGAATGGCCCCACGCTGCCATCCCGCAAGATCTTGCTTCTACTCATCTACCTACCCTCGGACGCTGATGTTTCAACTCGAGAGATAGAAGAGAGTTGTCTCGCGACGATAGAGTAATTTTATGGGGCAGATATAACGGTGTGGCATACCATAAGCCGCCAGCGCACTTTCACAAGCGGTACTATATTTTATCCTCTCTACAGATGCGAGAAGCAAAACAAATTCCCTTGCCGGGAGTCGAACCCGGGCCTTGACGGTGAGAGCGTCATATCATAGCCGTTAGACAACAAAGGAGGATATATTAATTTTAATATATTTGTTGCTTAGGCAACCTATAGTCGGAATGTTTATCTTTCTAAAACCACCATCCCGGTGGTTCGACCAACCCCCCCCTCACGGCGCCCATCACGCCGTCCGGCCAACCATCCCCAGTGGTTCGACCAACCCTCTTCCGGCCAACCACCATCCCGGTGGTTCGACCAACCCCCCTCTCACGGCGCCCATCACGCCGTCCGGCCAATCATCCCCAGTGGTTCGGCCAACCCTCTTCCCACGGCGCCTCGCCCGACGTTCTCGCGCTCGGTCATGTCCGCTCTCCCTCTATCTAGCTACAACTCGCTATCTCTCATAGGGTTACCTCGTTCTCCACGTATAACTCATGACTTAAATACAAAAAAAAAAAAAAAAAACATCCCGGTGGTTCGACCAACCCCCCCCCCCCCCCCCCCCTCTCACGGCGCCCATCACGCCGTCCGGCCAACCATCCCCAGTGGTTCGGCCAACCCCCTTCCGGCCAACCACCATCCCGGTGGTTCGACCAACCCCCCCCCCCCCCTCTCACGGCGCCCATCACGCCGTCCGGCCAACCATCCCCGGTGGTTCGACCAACCCCCCCCCCCCCCTCTCACGGCGCCCATCACGCCGTCCGGCCAACCATCCCCGGTGGTTCGACCAACCCTCTTCCGGCCAACCACCATCCCGGTGGTTCGACCCCCCCTCTCACGGCGCCCATCACGCCGTCCGGCCAACCATCCCCAGTGGTTCGGCCAACCCTCTTCCCACGGCGCCTCGCCCGACGTTCTCGCGCTGGGTCATGTCCGCTCTCCCTCTATCTAGCTACAACTCGCTATCTCTCATAGGGTTACCTCGTTCTCCACGTATAACTCATGACTTAAATACAAAAAAAAACCACCATCCCGGTGGTTCGACCCCCCCTCTCACGGCGCCCATCACGCCGTCCGGCCAACCATCCCCGGTGGTTCGACCAACCCTCTTCCGGCCAACCACCATCCCGGTGGTTCGACCCCCCCTCTCACGGCGCCCATCACGCCGTCCGGCCAACCATCCCCGGTGGTTCGACCAACCCTCTTCCGGCCAACCACCATCCCGGTGGTTCGACCCCCCCTCTCACGGCGCCCATCACGCCGTCCGGCCAACCATCCCCGGTGGTTCGACCAACCCTCTTCCGGCCAACCACCATCCCGGTGGTTCGACCCCCCCTCTCACGGCGCCCATCACGCCGTCCGGCCAACCATCCCCAGTGGTTCGGCCAACCCTCTTCCCACGGCGCCTCGCCCGACGATCTCGCGCTCGGTCATGTCCGCTCTCCCTCTATCTAGCTACAACTCGCTATCTCTCATAGGGCTACCTCGTTCTCCACGTATAACTCATGACTTAAATACAAAAAAAAAAAAAAATCTTTGTAATCAACGCTCTCTACTGTAGTTTCATTTACTAATTTTACAAAACAAAACCTCTTTTTGAATGGGCCTATCTCCATACCCATGTTCTGCTCTCCTTCCATATTTTCTTCCATTGTCGCTCTCCCTCTATCTAGCTACGACTCGCCATTACTCATAGGGTTACCTCGTTCTCTACGTATGACTTATGACTTAAAATACAAAACAAAATCCTCTCGCTGTCTCTCATGCCCGCCGCCTCCAAGCCCGTCTTTCGGACCAAGGGGGAATCCTCGCACGCGACCTTTCTTCATCCCTTCTTTCTATCGTTTGCTTACGGAAGGATGTATGAATTGTTAAAATACAGAGGAATCATTCATATAGACAAATTTCCTCTCTTTCTCCACCTTCGTGTTACCTTTCCTTTGGTCTTCTCCCACCTCCCCCCTCCACTTTTTCTACCATGAACATCTTCCTCACTCATCCCTCCTCCCCATCTGTACAGTCCCCTCCCCTCGCTTTCTAGTTATATTCTCCCTCACCTTCCTCCCTCTCACCGTCCTCATAGTGTTGTGTGGTGGTGTTCTGGGTTTGATCTATGACTTCCATACGAAAAAGAAGGAGGCCGTTGCCCCTCGCTCAGGCGAATGCTCGCGAAGGAACTTGTAGAGGCTCAGTGACTTCTATCCTGTCGAAATGAGAGCAGGCGCCGCTCTTCGCGCGCGCGCGGTCAAGCGAAGTAGTGGACGTCTCAAAGGTTTGGCCGCTGCTTTGCTATGTCATCATCCTACATTCTCCTTTTACTCCCGCCAGTACATCGTCGCACCAGCGGCGCGACGACTCGGTCGGCGGATGAGGAATCGAGGGACCGCTGACGAAGAGTGGTGTGATTACAGGGCATATCCCCCAGAGTAAGGACCAGCTTGAGCTTCGGCATACTCCGCCCGGTGGGTCGACTGTTCCTTCCTAGTCCTTCTTGCACAAGAGTTCTTCGAGGTCCTTCCCGACGACGACCTCTGCCTTCTTCCTTATCCCCAACCTCGAAGCACTCACAAGGACAAACGCTTCGCCCTCGCCTCCTTGCCTCGAACCACAACTACAACTCATCCCCTACTCGCGCCCACTACCATCTTCCTCCCCATCAACAACGATGCTCCTCTCAATCTCCAGCACCTCTCACTCTGGCCTCCTCCGAGACCTCGAGTCACTCGTACGTTCAGTTCCATTTTGTTGTCGTCGCTCAAGCACCACGCTGACCAGCCCAACATCCTTCTCCCAGTACAAGTTCCACCCCTTTGCCTCCCGCCGCTCTCCCTCCTCTACCTCGGCAGGCTTGCCCTCGTCATCCTCAAGCAGCCTTCCGATCCCCGAAAGCGGCCCCTCTTCGTCAGGCGTTAATGACCAGCGGTCCAGGCAGGGTGTAACCACAGGCACCTCCCCCTCTCGGCTGTGACCGCTCTTCAGAGGACCGGATGTGTTGTACAATATGGGATGGGATGGATGGAAGGATTTTTTTTCACGATGGACACGAGCCCAATCTCTTTTCTGCTTATGATGATCACTTTTTCGCCATGACGAGTGCGTTACAGCGGACGCTTAACCCGAGCCTCCGTGCATTGAGACGAGCACAGTGGCATGCAATGGCCACCCTCACGCCAGTCCTCAGCCCTGTATCGAGAGAACAAAACGCTACAGTGTCAAAGATTTGTGGAGCGTGGCGTAATCCCTTCTATCACCGCAGCGGATCGGCTCCGGCGCGAGAGACGAAGTCCCCGCCCTCCTTCGCTCGCTTCCTCGTCACCTTCGCCGTCGCCTCCTCGACATCCACCACCCCCACACAGAGATCCACACCTCCTCCCAGCACTAGCCTCAACCTTATCCCCTCTCGTCGACAGTCCTGCAGACATCTTGACATCAAATCATCCGGCGAGAGCCCGTCTCCCCCTCCCCACTTCTTGTTTCCGGCGAACAGTCCGAGACCCCCGCTATCTCCCGCCCCTCCCGTCCCTTCCCCCCTCCCCCTCCCCTTTCGACGCTGCCGACCACCTCATACGCCATGTCTCGCCTTCCACCCCCCCAACAGCAGCCTCCTCAACAGCTGTCCCTCTCGGCGTATGCCAGCAACTTTCTCCGGAACCCAATTTCCAACCCGTTCGGCTTGCCCACGGACGACGACGACGATGACGACGAAGGGGGCGTACCCGTGAGTGCCGGGCTCTCGCTCTCTCCAATCTTGCAGCTACAGCAATGCGATAGGGATATGGGGAAAGACGCCCTCTCTTGATGGGATCGATGAGTCGTGTCTTGAACTAGGAAGGTGGGGTACGGACAGACGTGGAGACACTCATAGGGAGCGGGCAACATCGAGCCCTGCACGTCTCTCTGTCTCCATCCCCTCCCTTCTCATCATCACCGGACGCCCTGGGACGCACCTTCACGAGATGTGTTAGTGTGCGAGCCATGGCCAAGGGGCGAGCGCCCGACTCAAGTGCGCGCACGCGAGAGGGAGGGCGGGAGGGGAGAGTCCACTATCGGCCCTGGCCGGTCGGCCTTGGACAACGAGAGAGGGAATGCGGAGAGAGAGAACAGCCGTTTCGTGCTCCTAGCGCAAGAGCGAGACTGAGCTAACCATCTATCGCCTCCCTTCAGCTCTTCCACTCTACTCTCCCCGGCACGTCGTCCTCGCGGCGGCCGGCAGCTGCAGGAGAGGCAGCCGAGTCGTCGACGGCCTCGCTCCCGCACGTCTTCAACTCGCTCGACTCGCTCGGCGCGCCTGCCGGATACGACCGAGATGAGGATGAGCATAACGCTCGCGTCCTTTTTGATCGGCATGATGAACCGGCCGGCAGCGATGACGACGAAGACGATGATGGAGGCGCGTTTCTTGGACGCGTCGTCCAGGCTGAGAGGGAGAGGGATGCGTTGCTCGGTGGAGGTGATGCACGAGGGAAGGCGTCATCGACGGGTGAGCTATGTCTCCTCGACTGCTTAGTGCATACTGTCATGCTCAAGACTGATCCCTCTTCCCTCTACTGCTAGCTGTGCCGCCTCCTGATCCACCATCCCCCCCTTTCCGAACCACGGTGCCGCCATCTGCGACCCCTCCTGCCTCCAAAAAGGGATGGATCGCTCACCAGTCGACCTACCCAGCAACCGAATCCTCTCGCGCCCATCCTCACCGATCACGCTCGCGCTCGGCCTCGATATCCTCCTCGAGCTCCTCGTCTACTTCCTCCTCGACATCGTCCTCGTCATCCTCATCGGCCGACGGCGGATTGCCACACGGCTACCTCCAAGAGAGCGGCGAAGACAATGATGACGAGCTTCACGGCTATCATGCCCCGCGCGCCATCGACGTTCTGCCGCGGACGGAGCGGCGAGCAGAGAGGAGTATCCTTGGAGAGCGACTACTCGGGGCTCGCACCGACAGCGAGGGCAGGCTCGAGGGCGGTGTCGAGCGGCTCATCGCCGTCCGAGGTGGGTTCGGCGGCAGGGGGGATTGGCGAAAGTTCCGGGGTAAGCAAACTCCTCTTCCATCCACAGAAGCCTAAACTCTTTGACTGACACCCGCATCTTGCCTCAGACTCCCCCTTCCTTGCCCTCCATCTCACATGCCTTATCGCTCTCCTCGTCTTTCTCCCCTTCACGCTCTCCTGGTCCTCCCCCAAGACGCCTTCGGCGCCCTCCACCTCTCCTGGCTCCAGCACGCCTTTCCGCACCCTTCTCCACACGCTCCCACTCCTATCGCTTCTCCTTCTCCTCTCAACATGCGTCCCGCCGCTATTTCTCTTCGCCCTCCGCAAGGGCGTCCGTGTCGCCCTCGTCGGAGCGGCGTGCGCTGGCCCGCTGGGCCTCGTCGTGTGCGCATGGTGGCTCTTCTTGGGGAGCTTTGAAGTCGAGGACGAAGGCAGCGGTTGGTGGGGCCAGACGGGGATGAGGCTTCTCTCGCTGCTGCCGTTTCTCGCTGCTGCTCTCGGGGCACGCCTTCTCTGGGTGCGCCGCAAGAAACTGGCGAGAACGATTGGCGTTGTTGAGGTGCGTAGGCGTCGCGCCTATGGTAATATCCTGCTTTCCCCTTGCATTCAGTCTGACGCCCCTGCATCTCCAGCTGGCCAGCGAGCTCCTTATTAGCCATCCGCCCCTACTCGTCCTCACCCCGGCCCTTCTTCTCGCCTTTTCCCTCGTCAGCATCCCCTTTCTCACTGTCGTTCTCCGGCTCTTCCTCCTCGGCTATTACGAGTCCCCACCAGAGGGGAGCTACTCGTATCACCTCAAGCCTCGAGCACACTGGCTCCTTGTCCTCGTAATCGCGCTTTGGCTTTGGACGTGGGGTGTTTTCCGCGGTGTTGGCCGAGTGACGGTCAGCGGCGTTGTCGGGGAGTGGTACTTTCACCGGTTCGTACATGCAGCCCATGTTCTCGAAGGAGCGAGCGAGACACTCACATAACACACGCTGGTTCCTCAGGGACGATCCCCAGCCTGCGCACACCCATTACTTGCGTGAGACGGACCCCTTCGGCCTCGGGTTTGACATCGAGACCACTCGGATCGCCTTTAACCGAGCGACCGGCCCCTCGCTTGGGTCCATCTGCCTCTCGGCACTTGTCCTCACGATGGTCAAGACGTCTCATCGGCTCGCCGTTGAGCTCTCCCGCGCGACGTCGCCTACCCGACTCGCAGGGCTCCCCGACGTTTTGCGACCACTCGGGGCGATGGAGCCTATCGCCGGGATTGTCGCAGGAGTGCTGGAGCAGCTCAATGGGTACGCCCTTGTGTACGTCGGCGTGACGGGTGAGCCGTTTCTTCGATCGGCGCGCGCCGTCGGGGCACTCCTTCGGCGTAGGGCTCGCGGTTCTGGGCGGAAGCTGCTCGATTGTGAGTTCCCCTTGCCTTGAGTGAGTATATGCGCTCCCAGCTGACCTCCCCTACCTCCTCCCTCAGACACCCTCGTCAAGCTTCTCCTCGACCTTGCCTCGGCCGCCCTTGCCGTCAGCACCGGGACCGCCGGCTATCTATTTGCGCTTCACGCCCTCCATGCCCCAGGGTCGCACGCCCCGCTCGCTGGCATCCTCTGCGGCGGCGCCGTCTTTCTCAGTGTCCGGCTGGCGGTCGACGCCCTGGTCAACGCGTCGGATGCGCTCTTTGTCTGCTACGCGATCGACGCAGAGAATGGGGGAGCCAACTGCCCTAGGGCGGGCGAGGCGGTGCGTTCTTTGTCAAGTATGAGAAAAACCAACATCAGTTGAACTGACGTGCCTCCTGTCTTGCTCAGTTTGGAGGAGTTAAGCGGACGACGACGGTTGGCGAGGCTGTCTGAGCTCCCATCCTCGTGATCTTCTCCTCCCCACATGGATTGCCACCCCTCTCGCCACCCCTCTTTTGTTGCTGCTACTCCCCACTTCTCTTCCTACTGCTTGCTTTCTTTGATGACGCCCTACCTCTTCTTGATTGTGTGTCCTTTTCTCAGATCAATTTCCACGATGATGAACGGTCCTCACAAAGTGTTCGCGCTAGGCCTTGATTCTGTTTCCAGCGATCTTCTGCTAGAACCGTCCTTCTTGTCTTGTATTATCGCTCATAAGCGTTTCTGACGGCCAGCCAGCTAGCCAAGGAGAACAGGTGGTCAGCCTCGTGTGCTCCCCTTCGGCCTTCTCCGTCGCTCTCCTCCCTTCCTCGTCCGCATGCTCCTTGTCCTTCTCACTCTTTAACCACCACCCCCCTTTCGTCGAGAGCCCATGGTCGTCCTCGCGCCCCTCCTCCTTCTTACTTCCTCCCTTACAGCGGCCTCAGCCTCCTCGCTCCTCTCCCACAAGGAGGAGCAGGCTCTCCTCCGGGACGGCCTTCCTCAGATTGGGCTCTACCAGGCGCTCGTTGCCGACCGCGATAATGGTGCTGTTGCTGCCGGTGTTGATGTGGACGCTTCGAGGCTCTCTGGAGACGTGTGAATCTCTCCCCTCCCAGCTCAGGACTGGGTTTCTCTCGTTCTTGTCTGACTGACGAGTGCCTCCTGGATTCTTCTCTCTTTCCTTCTACAGCCAGCACGTCTTCTCCAAGCCTCACCACTCTAAGTTCAAGGCCCACTGCCACCCCCAGCCTATCTCCCACTTCGCCACGAAGGGATCCGCGGAGCACGGCCAGACGTTTTGCCAGCGTTACTGGTTCGACCCGGTGTACTACAAAAAGGGCGGACCCGTCATCGTCCTTGATGGAGGGGAGACGAGCGGGGAGAACAGACTACCGTTCCTTGAGACGGGGATCATCAAGCGGATCGCTGAGGTGCGTGCATGCGTTCATGAAATGAGAGAAGGACGTCCGTGGAGGATCTTCACGCGACCGGCCCATCGCGCGCACAGGCGAGACTTCGACTTACGTCCTCCCCTCCCTCATCTCACAGGAGACTCACGGTCTCCCGGTCATCCTCGAGCACCGCTACTATGGCCAGTCGTACCCGTTCGGCAAGGCTCAGAACCTCTCGACGGACTCACTCCGGTTCCTCAACAACGCTGAGGCCCTCCAAGACTCGGCGAGGTTCATTGAGAGCGTCAATTTCGAGGGCATCGAGGGCGATCTGACGGGTGGCAAGGGCAAGAAGACGCCTTGGATCTACTATGGCGGCAGGTACGGGCCGCAGTTCTTGTTGTGAGGAGGTGCGCGCACTAATTGCCACGGTGACCTACAGCTACGCCGGAGCTCGCGCCGCTCATATGAGGTGAGACATACATCTATCGGTCGACATTTAACGACGTGGTCTGAACCATCCCCTTACAGGAAGCTCTTCCCGGACCTCGTCTATGGCGCTATCGCCTCTTCAGCCGTCACACACGCCGAGGTCTTCTATTCCGGTGAGCAGCATTATTGAGCAGCTCGCTTATCTCATCTCCCACATCGTCTATCTGACCGCTTCCTCCGTCAGACTATATGGATGCCATTCGCCAATGGGGCCCAAAGGAATGCGTACGCCCCGCTTCTCTCTGCCTCAAGTCCGGTCTGGCCAGGATCTCACCTGCTTATCCTGCCTCCGCCTCAGATCGCCGACATCGAGTCCGCGATCCTCATCATTGACGAGCTCCTTGACGCCAACTCGACGGGCATTAAGAACCTCTTCGGCCTTTCCCGTCTCGAGGACGACGAGTCGGTCTTTCCTCCACGACCTCACCGATATCGTCGCTGACATCACACATCCACAGCTTTGCCTCCGTCCTTTCCGCACCCCTCGGCCACTGGCAGGGCCGCAATTGGGACCCCAAAGTTGGCTCAAACTCATTCTACAAGTTCTGCGACGTCCTTGCCGAGACGGACCTCACGGCGCAGGCTAGCAAGGCCGACCGGGAGGGAGAGATCGTCCGGAATTACGCCAAGTGGATCAAGGTATGTTGCCTCTCGGTCGCAGACATATTTTGAGAGGCTCTGACGAGCCTGTCGATATGGCTTATTCGATAGCACATGATCAAGACTTGCCCCGAGGGAGAGCTCGATGCTTTCACAGGCGAAAAGAAAATCGACGTCGTCGCCGTACGTCTCTTTCTTTGCGCTGAATCGACTACTCCGAACAAGGCTGACCCCTCACTCTCGTAGCACAGTGCTACGGAACGCATAATGACACTAAGTTTCACGAAATTGACCTCAAGCAGACGTGGCGAACCTGGTGAGTCAGCCTCGATGCCTATATTCTTTCTTCGGTGTCTCGCGCCTGAACACAGCTTACATCCTTCTTTCCAGGTTGTTCCAGGTGTGAGTGCTCGTCTCAACCTTGCTCGATCGCATGCTCTGTCTAACATGCGTCTTTACCTTAGCTGCACTGAGTGGGGTACGCCGGCTTTCCTCTCCTGACATGTTTTGCCGTCTTCTCCCCTCTGACTGTCTGCATATCGATAGGCTACTTCCAGGGAGCCCCCCTCAAGGGCCCTCGAATCGTCTCTCACCGCCTGACCCTCTCTTACACCTCAAAGATCTGCAAGCAGGTTCGCCCGGAAGGACCTACCACCTGCTCGTGTCCTCACAGGACAACCAACACTGACACCTTACTCGCTCGCTTAAGGCCTATCCACCCGGGGAGTTCTTCCAGGTTCCCGAGACGCCCAACGTCTCGGTTGTCAATGACCTCGGAGACTATGACATTGAAATGGACCGGTGCGTTTTGCTCTCTTTCCTCTGAACACTCGCGTACCCAAGCTAATCGTTCTGTGTATGTATGTATGTATGATGGCAGCCTGGCCTTCATCGACGGCGACTCGGACCCCTGGAGGCCCGCGACGCCCCAGAGCGACCACGCTAAGAAGCGCGAGGACTCGATCCTTAGACCGGTCAAGCTTATCGCTGGTAAGTTCTGTCGCTTGCTCGCGCGCGCGTGCTTCCGAGTTGGATCACTATCTGATCAGGTTGCCTCCCTCTGCAGATGCCGTTCACCGTAGGACTCCTCTCGTTCTCTGTGGCTCGTTCCTGCGCTGATCTTGTTGTTCTGAATCATTTCCAACGCCAGACTACGATGAGGTTCGGCTTCCCTCCCTTGTGTTCTCTCCCTCGCTCCTTCCTCAACTGACCAGCCGCTCTTTCCTCCTTCCCCCTTTAGAATGGTCTCGCCGACCCCTCGCAGGAGCCCCTTCGGATCCAGAAGATCCACGCCGAGGAAATCTACTTTGTCAAAGAGTGGCTCAAGGATTTTAAGCCCTAAGGATCGACGGAGGGCGGACGCCGTGGATGGCGCGCGCGAGAGTGCGAGATGGATAAATGGAACAGCAAGACAGGGTAGCGGGAGTGTTCTGCATGGGGTTTCAACGACGGAAGCAGCGGCAAGCACTGAAGAGGTTTGAAGAGCGGTCAATTGAAGGTTGAGCATGACTGCACTTGTTTCCGCTGAGACAACTCGTGGTCAAGAAAGCCAAACTCCGGTACCTCGATAACGGACAAGACCTCCTCGTTATCCGATCGGCGAGATTATGAGGTTCTGCTCGTTCAACTGGCGATTACCGGGGCGGGATTGGAGATGTCTCTTGCAAAGTTGCTTGGTTTTTGGGCGTACACTTGTGCAAGCTCGTTGTCGGATACAACCATTGTAGTCATCACCATGCGGGAACCCTCGGAATACCTGCGTCAAATGTTAGCGGAGGGATATAGGAGAGAGTGCGGAAAGAGGCAAGGGCGTCCCCGCTCTGGAGGCCTCCGTTCGGCGAGATGCGATGCACCTGTCAGGATGTATGAGTTTCCCTTGGCCGAACGGGCCTACGCGAGGTCCACTTCGTGAGTATTGTTGGCGGTCAGTTTATGATCATTGCAGTTTAGCTGATGTGGGAGTTGTGGTAGATCCAGTCCGAGATCTGGCGGATTTAGGCACCGTCGGCATCCTGAGGCTTCCGCTCGAGACGAGGCGGCCTGAAGAGCGGACTAACTTGACGTCGAGAGCGAAACACTGATAAGAGACGAAGTGAATCCGGTCTGAGGAGCGGCACGGACAGACTACAACAACCAGAGAAGAGAGAAGCAGAACGAGGTGCAGATACATATCTTCGAGCTTGCCCGCCCTCCCATCGTTCTAGCTAGGGATTATGGGGGCGGCATGACCTCCATCTCCCACTTATTACCGAAAGCGCAAAGAACGTCCCCTAATCTTCCTGCACAGCATCTATGCCCAGCCATTTGTGGTCCTTGATCCTTCAGCGGTAGAGAAGTAAAGTATCGAGAAGACCATGGATAACACGAATTGTTTGTCTCGCTGAGACATTGAAGGAAGAACCAGCAAAACTGAAGGACTATGACTAGAGGTTCTCTCGTCATGCGAACGACGAAGGGCGCTACTCGGGGCCCTTACAGGCACTGTGAGTACCACTGGTTCGAAAGTGTACAGGTGGATCCAGCGATGCAAGTCTGAACAAAAGGATGTCGTGTCAGCTTCAGGGACAAAAACGCACAAGCCGATGAGAGACTCACAGTCGGACCGCTGTATCCTTGTCCGCCACACTGTCCATACTTAGCGACGACACCAGTCGAGGGGGGAGAAGTGGTAGTCGACTGATAGACCGGGGAGGAGGGGTTAGAGTTACTCCGGAAGAGTACTTTCAGGGAATCTCACTGGAACCGAGGCCGTGGAAGTGGTCGAAGTGACCGAGGGCTTGACCGAAGTTGCTGAAGTGACAGAGGGCTTGGCCGAAGTCGCTGAAGTCACAGCAGGGGGAGTGCTGCTGCTGAAGGATAGAACATTGATTCAATCAGGATTGGTCTGCCTCCTTCATGTGTAGAGGGAGGACCCACCTGATGGTACAGATAGTCTTGCCATCAGAGGTCGCGCAGGGCTCCTTGCCTCCGTCGGCATAGTTCTTAAGACGGGCGAGGACTGATGATTGGTGAGTCAGTTTGACTGCCTCGACTGATTGCTGTTGAAAGATGGCTCACCCTCGTAGTAGGCGAGCTTGGGGTTCCCGTTACTGTCGAAGAGGGTTCCTCTCTGAGGGAGAAAGGCGCGGAATGATCAGCAGCCCGACGCGCGCACAGATCGACGCTAGACAGCCGAGAAGATGCAAATTCGCTTAGTTACCGAGTTAGCCTTGACAGGAGCGAAGTCGTTAAGCCATGATTCGTCATCCCGGGTGTTCCATACGAGGAACTATGAAGAGAGCAGTGATGAATGGCAGATATCAGGACACTGTCGGCTGCGTCCGCAATTTTGGCGTCCAGAGAGACATCTACCCCACTCACCTCGTTGCAGTTGGACGAGTAGAGGCAAGTGTCAAGAATGTCTCCGAAAATAGAGGCCTGGTACCTCTCAGCCTCTTTGGAGAGGTCCGGGACCCAGATGTCCATCTCGGTGATAGCGCCGAGGAGACCCATCGACTTAAGTTTGTCGAGCGTCTCGTGGGCGGAGGCCTTGGTGGGGAACGATCCAGGGCGGGCCGAATAGTGGGACTGAATACCGAGTCCGTCGACGGGAACCTTGGCATTCTGGAGACGGGTGAGGGTCTTGAACGCGCACTCGGTCTTAGCGGCCGAAGGGTTGTTGCCTCCGACGTTGTCTGAGATGAAGTACATTGTCAGTAATTTAAGGGAGTGAGACGGCCTAGGTCTCCCGCGGGGGCAGCCACGACGGGCTCGCTCGTCATCTTGGACCCCAACGTACAGTCGTTGACGAAGAGCTTCATGTTTGGCTTGCCGAGTTTGGTGCGAGACTTGGCGGCAGCGTTGAGGGCGAGGTCGATGAACGACGAATCCGGGAACAGCTTAGCGCTGCTAGTGTCCCCTGTGGTGGCGAGGTTGGGCCTCGAATGGATGCGCATCAATAATCAGCTGCGGATCTCCTGGAGGTGATGCCACGCTGAAGAGAGTGAACTCACCAGCGGTTGGCGCTCACAACACATTGTGTCTCAGTCATACCGCTGGATCCAGAGTCGGTCCTGTAATCGGAGGAGCGTGGAAAGCATCATTGTGCTGCTCCGTTGGAAGGTGGACGAGCGCTGGCGCAAGTGCTCACCAGGGCTCGTTGACGGTATCCCAAGAGATGACATCTCCTCCGACCCCCTCCATGACCGAGGAGACGGTGTTGGGGATGATGTTCTTGAAGAGGTGCCCAGATGAAACGTCAGTTCCGAAATGGGGAGAGCCGAGTGCAGCGACTCATCTCACCTTGAGGTCATTCAAGTTGATCAGATTGTTAGAAGTGCCGTCGATGAGCCACTGAGGCCGTTGACTGTGCCCTGATGATAGAACAAGAGACTAATAGTCAGCTTGGGTCACCTGAAACGTCAGTTGAACCCAAATAGGCCTTACAGAAGGTGGAATGGCTGGAAACAGGGGGGCGTAAGAAGGGCCCCGTTCGTCAGTCTGTGATCTTCACTCCAAATTCCAGCTCCATCCCCTGTCTGACGTCGTCGTCGTCCATATCGACTCACCCGCGGAAGGGGATGCCTCGGTCTAGAGCATACTGGTTGAGCGCTTTGCAAGCAGCAACGTTGTAGCCACCGCGAGTCGGCTCGGTGGAGTACCACTCTGTGTGATGGGGAATGCGAAACGAAGGAGGCGCGTATAAAAGCAGGGTTCAGTTTGCACATTCAATCACGCACGGGCAGATACGGAGCTAGGAACACGAGCACGACAATGAGCGAGTGGGAGAGACTTTCACTCACTGCAATCATTCTCAGCGACGGCGATGTTGAAGGTGTCGGTGAATCGCTGTTTTGTCCACTCGATCGAGGACGGGTGAGTGTACTGGTTGTGAATCGAGCTGCCGAAGTAGAACTTGGTCTCGGCCGACTTGCCGGCGTTGATCTTGTCGAGGACGCTCCTCAGGGTGATCTTAGAGAGCGTAGACTCGTTGAAGGCGGTGGTGTCCGTAAGCAGGGAGACCTCCGGCGTATCCCCGCCCCCGGAGAAGACCTGAGCGTTCGACGCCGCAGGGAAGAGCGCAAGCAGCGGGAGGAGGAGGAGCGAGGGGGAGGGCATGGTGAGGAGGAGAAGAGAGGGATGGTGGTCGAATATTGAAAGCAGGGGAAGGCAAGTTGGGCCATCGAGCTATAAGGGCCTGAGAACACGCGGCACTCGCCCTTGCCAAGTCGGACTTGTGGCGACTTCTTTGCCTCGCGGCTTTCGATGTCAGCCTCCTGAGTCCCTGAGTTGTCCCCCTAGTGCTGGCGCGCACTCGCTCTCGGTCAATTGTGACCTGTACCGACAACGCGGCAAAGGACGGTGCGCTAGTGTCCTCCTCCTTAGCACCAAAATCGGGACTTTTGAAACCGACGACGCAACGAAGAGGGGAAACGTCGGAGGGCCCTGAGATCGTCAGGTGATTTTCATGGAAGAATTCCCCAGACTGGCGAAACTCACCAGATGGCTGCAGGATGGCCGTCTTGCTACTAGGCGAAGCAGTCAAGACAGGTGATGGGTGGCTGGTCGCCGGGCTCCACAGTTCTGCTGAGTCCCGATCAAATGGGCCACAAGACCAAAGCATGAAATTTAGAGAGATGGAGAGAGCCGCTTGAAGCCGGCAGATCGCGTGGAAGAAGGCGGTGTGATAGAATAGATCGGCTCGCGCTGGCTAGCTTAAGAAGAGCCGGAAGTAGCCTTTCTAAAATGAGAAGATGAAGAGATGAATGTTACACAGATTGAGGCAACTCGACTAAGCAGATAAAGGAAGTGCCAGAAGCCACCCGGACCAGGGAATGAGAGGTAAGGAAGGGATGGTAGAGAATGGGAGACGACACGATCAAAATGCGGATGTGGAAGGCTCCCCAACGAGTGTGTTGGAGGCACTGGTAGTACTCGTTGATGAACTTGCAGGCCAACCCAGCGATGTAAGTCTAAGAGGACGAAAGAGCAAGGTAAGCATCCGCTGCCGCATGCGGACGAGCAGACATACTGTATTCCGAGCGAGCACTCACTGTTGAGCCGGTGAACTTCTTTCCGCCATACTTTCCGTACTAAAAAATGACAGCACATGATGACGGAGTAGCAGCAGAAGTGACGGCTTGGCGACAGAAAGACAAAAGGTCGGTTGAACTGAAGATCTCGCATAATCGTCATGCGCGCAAGGCCTACAGGAGCAACCGTCGTCGACCTGGCAGAGGCAGTGCTTGGGTTATCAGTGGTAAGCGTCGAAATCGCGATGATAACAGGAGAGGCGGCGTTTCTGATCATTAGATGAGGAATGCGATCAAAATTGAGTGACTTCAATCTCCCTCCTGGACCATTCCCCCCAGCTTCATCTCCGATCCCAGACAAGAGGGTTGAAAGTGAGCAGGTCAGAGCGAAGATCTGCGCGCCAAAGACTGTGCTGGGGGATCGTCAGATGATCGGTGAGGGCTGTGAAACATACAGGTGTAGCTCGACAGGGGGGGTACAGATGGCATGGCACCGTCCACGAGGACGGACGACTGTCGTTCGCGGTTGTGAGATTTCCGTAGTCCCGTCGAATCACCGCACGCAATGGAGGGTAGGGGGTTAGGGTGATATCTTTCTGCGTGAAATTCTCCAGCTCGCACTTTGGAGAGAATGCAAGAAGCCTCACCTTTCACGTGCGTTTCGAGCTAATTCCAAGGCGGGCTATCAGTCAGGGCTGAAACCGCCATAGGAGGAGGCCGGGCCCCTTTCAAAGAACGAGTAGCAGCCGAATGGGGTCAGTCGGATCGCCGAGAATGTCGCATTGGAACAGGGGCTGCAGGTAGCGTAGTTTGAATTCGACCGGGACTGGATTCAACAGGTCTTCCAGGTGCGGAGTCTCTTTGAGTGCTGGAAGCAGGACGGAACGATGACGCAAAACACGCTGCGGATCACAGCAGAGGCAGAGGAGATAGGGCGGTGGCACTGGAAGCCAGGGAAGCTCGTAACGGGTATATCCAGATTGTGGCAGACAAGGGAGGGGCGGCGATGGCGAAAGGAGGGGAGGAGAAAGACAAAAAGGAGACAGGTAAAAGGAGACAAAATGCGAAAGACGGGGATGGAGGCGTGATGTAAGAGAAGATGGGAGAGAGACTGAGAAGTGGAAACTCTGACTCTCTATGAGTCCATCTCCATGCCCATGCCCATACCTCCTCCCTCGGCAGGGACGAGGGCGCTCCGCTTGCCGCCCTTGGACATCCGCTCCTTCTTGAGCGCGAGCTTGCGCTCGCTCTCGGCCGCGGACTTGACGCGAACCTTCTCCCGAATGCGCTCCGCCTTGGCAGGGTCGACCGACGTCGCGAGTCCGGACGAGGGCTGGATGAGCGAGAGGTGGCGGGAGACCTCGCGGGTGTCGGAGAGGGCAGCACGGGCGGGGTTGCCGGCCATCCTAAGGAAGAAAGATAGAAAGCCGAGATTGTGTAAGCCAGATGGAAGCGAAAGAAGATTGAGCGACAATAGGACGCACCGGTTCTTGAAGAAGGCCCGCTCGCGGCGCTCCTTGATCTCGGTGACACGCTTGATCGCCTTGATAGTCGTCTGGACAAGGTCCCGGTCGTACCGAACGGGAACGTTGCGGCGCTTCTGGAACTCGAACGTAGAGTCCTTTAGGAGAGGGAGGAAGAGAAGTTGTCAGTCGCGTTACAACAGGGCAAGAATGAAAGCCGACGACGAGGACGACGCACGATGGTCATCTCCTTGCCAGCCGCCTTGCGGAACGACTTCGTCCACCGGACCTTGCGGGGGTTGCGCTTCATCCTGGAGGAAAGAGAGAGAGAGAGAACGGCGGTCAGTAGCGCGTTCTGAAGCTGGTTGTGAGAACCGCGACTAAATGGCCCTGTCATGTCGTGTTCTACGAAGCATTCGCTACAAACACGAGACAGGTGTCAAGTCCAGACATGCAGCCTGGACCACCTCAACCGGGAGGGACGCCACGCCCAACACAATGACTACGGCGTGGCTCCCGTGTCGACCGCTTGAGAACTGGATGCTAAGAGTCAGTCTCCCCTTGCACGGCAGGTGCGCGGGAGACTGCCCTGGAGATCTAGGATATGGCCTCGACCATCCCAATCGTCCGCTCTCTGACGGCAGTAACCGACGACAGGGCGACACCAGCTTGCAGCAGGCCGATCCTCAAGCAGACCCAACAGAGGCGACGCCCGCTGTCTGGAGGCCTTGTGCGCACTGGAGAATACGCGCGCGTCGGAACGAGGAAGCAGAAAGACGATAACGAACTTGAAGTTCTTGTGGCACCTGCAGAGACATAATCGAGTCAGAAACTGGCTCTCACCTCATATCGGGGAATCGGGGAGAGGAGGGGTGGCTCACTTAGACGTGCAGAAAAGGAAGCACTGCAGGCCGAGAGCGCGTCCATGAGAATTTCGGACGGTTATTCAGTCAGCACGGTTCCATGTCGACTCCTCGTACGCGCGCCGAACCCGCCAGGCAGCCCGGAAGACTCAAAAGAGACAGCATTCCCACCTTGGAGTCGTTGCGGACAAACATGGTGCCGTGGCCCGGGTAGACCGAGACGGAGCAGAAGGAGCAGACGGCGACGCGCATGGCTGAAGGAGGGTTGGGGTGGAGTGGAAAGGGGAGGTGTGTTTGAAGGAAAGTAGGGGTACTGGCGGGACAAGGATCACTGGTGGTGTGAGAGTCGGTAACGAGGACGGCCGGACGAGGACGGCGTTGAGTGGCGAGGGGGACGAAGCCGAGACAGGAAGAAGGGAGGGTGGTGGTGGACGTTCAAGGTCGTCCGCCGGCGAGAACTTGCCTCCTCTCCCCCCCGCCGAATGAGGAGGCAGGTGCGCAGAGTGCTGAGCGGGTGATCCGCCCATTGCCTGTCTTCGTAAGAAGTATATTTTCTGAGATAGTTGGGGCCATGCGGACCAATCTGTGATGCCATTTGGTCTCAAACATCGTTCCTTTCCTTCGCTGCAGCTGCTGTTGTAGCGTGTCATTCAGGGGGTCCAAGGAAGCGCGCCGTCGGCTTCGTCCATGAACGCGTCGTCTCATCTCGCCTTCTTTCTCGAACGACGACGACGACTCGACCACCCCTCTCACCATGCCGCCCTCTTCCTCAGAACCTCTTCTCCCTATCCATCGGCCTGGTCCTCCTTCATCACTGCCATCCACAGCAGCCCCAGCCCCTGCCCCGCCTGGTCCTCCGCCCCCCAAGTCAGCCAAGGCCCTCGGCAAGCAGCGCGCTGTCGCTTCCCCCTCTCCCTCTCCATCACCAGGTGACGACGACGAACGCCGACCATCACGCAAGAAGACATCCACGGGGCGCCACCTCACCGTGCGCTTCACCGATGCAGGGGGGTCTGACCTTCCACCCTCGGCGACGCGCGACCTGGGCCTCTGGGTCGCTCGCGGCGATTCGGTCCGAGATGTCCGAGGGAAGGTCCGAGACGATCCTAAGAGTCTTTCTCTCTGTATCGCTGCTCTTGCTGATAGGATTTCCCCTGCGTTAGATTCGAGAGCTCCGGCCGGACCTCGAGAAGCGGTCTCTCCGACTGATCTGTGCGGGCCGCGTCCTCGGCGCAGGCGTCGACGTCGTTGCATGGCTTGAGGAGCTCGGGCGACGGTTGCGGAAGGGCGCTGGGGAGCCCGAGGAGGAGCAACCGCTGTGGCGGGGGAAGGGCAAGGCTTCTGCCGAGGACGGGACCCGACAGGAGGAGGATGGGTTGATGGAGGAGGAGGAGGTGGAAGAGCAAGAGGAGGAGACGATTTGGCTCCAGTGCGCGGTTGGACTCGAGGTGGAAGACGTCGGCGGGTCCGAGGAACGGACGGGCGAGGAGTCCGACGAGGTGGGGATCTCTCGCTTTGTCTCCTTGGGCGATGCGAACGAAGCTGATTACTTGTGCGCGACGATAGTCGCGAACGACCCCCCTCCGAGGGTTCGATCTCCTCCGGCAGACGGCGGGTCTCACTGACTCGGACATCGCCAACATGCGTCGCCAGCTCCATGGCACGGCGGACATCTCCCAGGGTGAGTGTCATTCAGTGTCACAAAGTGAGCGATGGCAGTCTGACACGCCGATCTTCCCTCACGCAGTTGATGAGACGGCCCGCGACCTCGAAGACCAGTGGATCGACGACACGCTCTCCCCCTCCGGTGGGCTTCCCTCTTCCGCCCTCGAAAATGGTGGGCCCGATGGCAGTTCTGGAGGCAGTCGGTACCTCCTTGTCCTTCAGGGCCTCCTCATCGGCTTCTTCTTCCCAATCCTCCCGCTCTTCCTTTTCAAGGACGAACATCGCCACTCCTTCCTCTCCCCAGGGGTCTCATCGGGAGGTGGGGGTGCTGAGTCGAGCACAGTCTTTGAGAGGAGGACGCAGATGGCTGTCCTAACGGGGATGGGTTTCAGCTTCTTCTTTGGTGGGGCACGATTGCTTGGCTGAGGTGGAATCTACGCAATGACTGCTACCTTCCACGGTTCCTCTCTTCTCTGATTTGTGGAACAAAGGGCCATACTACACACACACACACAGACACGCACGCACGCAAACACGTCTATCCTCTAAGCATCCTCCGTAGCCAGGACGGCCTCCCATCCACCCGCCCGCCGAATGCTCTCGTCGATCTGGCCCCGCGTCCGTTGAAGCCGGTTGATGCGCGTGTCGCGGGCCATGGCGGCGGTGTCGGTCGCGTACTTGGTGTGGAGGGACCGGAGCCACTTGGTCTCTGCGGACGTCGCCGTGCGAGGTTTCGTGGGAGCGACACGGGAGGCATACTCCTCGAGGGCTGAATGAGAAAGGGGAGAGAAACGTTCAGTCGAGGTGTACTGGGAAAAGGGGAGGCGCAGCAGGCTAAGACAGGGAGCGGAGCGGGTGAATCGACGGGCTCCAGGAGAGTTTGTCCCGTCCATCGTCGTCTCATCGCCTCCATTCTGTCTCGCTGTCTCGCCCTAGATAAGGCACTCCACGAAGGCTCTGAGACTCACCGCGAACGACGTCCGTCTTGGTGTCCTTGACCTCCTCGGCCTCCTCCTCCTGATCCTCCGCCATCACAATATCAAGGACGTTGCCCTCAGCGTCCCGGACGATCCGACCGTATCCCTTGGGGATCCGCCCTCCGCTCGTCGAGCTACCCTCCCCCTTGTCGTTGTCGTCCTCATCCATGAACGGGTGGTCGCCAATGTCCCGTCGGGGCTCGCCGAGCGTGGGCTCGATGCCTCCGGCCTGGTGCCGGGCGAGCGAGGAGAGAAGACCAAGACGTTTGTAGCTGAGGAAAGCACGAGGAAGGGAGTGAGTCAGGCCTGCGAGATGCGTACGAGTGCTGCGCGCGCGGGGGGCTGAAGGAGACGAGGTGGAGGGCGCGCGTCTCGGACAAGGGGACAGTGGGCGAGCGAACAGCTCTTCGCGCTCGTCATGACAACCCCTCCCTCTCGCCAGTACAACCGCCGCAGCCGCAGCCGCCCGCTCTCTGGACCCACTTTTGGAGAACAGTCTTCTTGGTGTCCCAGTTCTCAACGAGCGCGGCAGGGCCCTTGACGGTGACCTTCTTGGCCTTCTGCTTCGACGTCGTCCGGATGGCACGGTGCGTCTTGGAGCGCGCCTTGGACCGCTGTCGGGGGTTGGCCATGCTGAGTTGAGGGAGGGTGAGAGTGACGGGGGAGGGGGAAAGAGGGAGGGAAAGAGCGGTGGTGGTTGAGTTGGGACGCGCTCTGCTGCTGAGAATTCGACGACCAGGCGAACGGTGCGTCGGACAGCCAGAGCAGAGGGGCGTGCGTTGCGCCTGCCGGGCCTTTTTCAAAGCAGAGAATGGCTTCTCTTCTTCAACCACGACCGTCCCCATGTCTCCTCCCCTGTTCACGCTGAGTGCGTCGTGCTTCTCCTCACTTCCTCGCCGAGACCCATCAAGCTGACGACCCGTTCTCTCTTCAGCCTTTCGGCCTTGAAAAGCCTCTGTGACCCGTCCGAGAGGGCCCTTCCGTTTCTCATCAGTTCTTTCTCGTCCTCCCATTCCATTTCTTTCTGTCTCTTCCCATTCATAGGAAGTGGGTTCCAGTGATGAGTCTACCAGCACCAAGAGTCAAGCGATTATGGGCCTCTCCGAGGACTGCTCAATGAATTGCGTCGGTCCACGAAGCGAACAGACTGAGGAACCCCTTCTTGCACCCCCTTTCGTTTTAGCTCCCATTTGTCTGCTATGCCATGTTCTATTTTCCTGTCTGTCTTCAGTCTGTCGAGAAGAGAACTGTTGAGTGTCGTCCAGAGTCGCGTCTCAGGTGGTGAAAGTGTACCTCTCCCTCGTCGCCACTCGTCTTCCTCCAAACCACGATCATCCCCTCGCGATGCCGTCTCGGATCCTCATCTCGGGAGCCTGCCTCGCATCGGGCCTCGTGATCGGCTCCGTCTCGTCTGCACTCTTCCTCTCGCGGTCTGAGAAGAAGGAGCAGCAGCAGGCGATCTCTGTCTCGGCGGCTTCGTCGTCGACGACGGCCGTAGGACCTTCGGCACCTGCCATTCTTACGACGACGGGCACCATCGGCGCGTCTTCTTCGGCGTTCCGGGCGCCCCTGGCTGGAGAGAACTGGGCGGTCGGCGTGCCGAGCGGGACGAGCGACATTCTGAGGCGGCGAGCGTACGTCGCTGGGTATGACAGGGAGAGGCAGCACCGTGAGTGTCGCGTCATAGGTCATAGGTCAGAAGGGGGACAGGTGGCTGGGGGCCGCCCTTTGGAGCAGGCCTTTTGCTTGAAGGCCGAGCGCTCTCTTCAAGGGAGGCTCGCAAGTGGACACAAGGGCATGGGAAGACAGGAAGAGGGGCGAGAGAGACGTCGCGACAAGTCGGATTCTCTCTCGCCCCCTTCGCCACATGCTGTCCCCGTCCTTGTTCACCTGGCAGCGGCCTGCTCGACCTCTCCTTGCCCTCTGTCACATGCTCACACTGACCCATTTTGTTGTTGGACTTGGCCGCATGTGGGATAATCGACAGCTGCCTGGGTGAGTCGCGCAGACCAGATAGACGCGTCTCGCGTCCGCGCTGTCAGCCTTCTCAAGAAAGCTAAACCTCTACCCCCTCCCCCATTTGCTCCGTCGTCCAGACCGCCGAACACCTCACCATCGCCAATCTCAAGCGGCCCGCTCCTCTCTCTCCCGCCGGCCCGCCGACTTCTGGACCGGGCGCATCGGACCTCCCTGTCCCCAGGGCGACGGTCTCGCGCGAAAACTCCAAGTTTGAGGAAGACGAGGAGATCCCCACGCTCTTCCGGGCGAAGCTCAAGGACTACTTCCGATCGGGTTACGATCGGGGCCACATGGTGAGCAGGTGGGGGCAGGAGGGTTGAGGATTGGACGTCGTCGACTGATGCGCGCTTGCATGCGATGCCACAGGTCCCCGCTGCCGACGCCAAGTCATCCCAGGTACGCACTCAAGCCAGCACGCATCCTCGCCGAGCTGTATCCCTTGCTTACCGATCCCCTCATATCGAGCACAGGAGGCCATGAATGAGACCTTCCTCCTCACCAACATCGCTCCGCAGGTCGGAGACGGCTTCAATAGGCATTGTCAGTTCACCCTCTCGTCGTCCGCAAGGCTTGATTTTTTTTTGACATCGCCTGCAACCCCATGCAGACTGGGCCTACTTTGAGGACTGGACCCGCAAGCTCACGAACCAATTCACCGACGTCTACGTCTTCACCGTCCCGCTCTACCTGCCCAAGCTCAACCCGCTCGACGGCAAGTACTATGTCGTGCGTTGGAACCCCCTGCTCACGCCTACCCTCCGAGCTTCAAGTCTAACAGCGTTGTCTCCCAGCACCACGAGGTCATCGGCAGCCCGCCGACCATCTCCGTCCCGACGCACTTCTCCAAGGTCATCGTTGCTGCCCGCGCCCCGAAGGGCGCCGACCCGCTCCGAACGACGCAGCGCGAGTACTCGATGGCCGGGTTCGTGCTCCCGAACTCGGTGATCCCGGATGAGGCCTCGCTCGAGTCGTTCCTGGTTCCTGGTGAGTCCCTTCCGACCTCCCCCACCCCTTCCCCCCCAACCGAGCTTGGGACCTCTCACTGATGCGCTCGCCCATGCATGCACCCCAGTCGAGTCCGTCGAGCGCGCCTCTGGCCTCTCCCTCGTCAGCGACGACCTCAAGCGCGGGGGTGCTCTCCAGCTGTGCCGCGAGACCAAGTGCGCCGTGACGGTCCGGCGGTTCGACGATGTTCGCAAGAAGCTCGAGGGCAAGCCGGGCCTGGTTGGCGGGGGGCGAGCGTGAGGTGGGTTGCACGGGGCTTGGGACATTCGTTCGCTCCATCGCTCCCTCTTGGGAGGGAGGCTGTCGAGGAATGATGGGGATAACTAGAGGCTCGGGCGTCAAGTGGCTGGCTCATCCGAGATGAGCGGGTTGGACCGCCCGGCCCAGCGGTAGGTAGGAGAGCATATTCCATCCATTCATTTCAAACCAAAGATTAGAAGCCAGACAGGACGCTATGGTTAAGAAGCACAGCAAAAGCAAACAACGACGACACCCACCCCTCTCATCCCTCCTTCCCTTCTCGCCCTCCCCGTCAGCGACTGAGCAGCCGATTCTTCTACCCCCCCCCCCCCCCCTCTCTCTCTCTCTCTCACACACACACACACACTCACTCACACAAACACACACAAAAAATCAGTACGATGACGCCAGCCGAAATGCCCTAAGACAGCCAAGCCGACCCTGACCCCGAGCCCTCGCCCCCGCCCCCTCCGGCATTGGGAGCCGAAGGCGATGCAACGGGGCTGCCGCCGGTGGTCCCAAACGACGCATACCGAGCGGCGTACTCGGCGGGTGGGCGTTCTGGCAGGGGAGGGGGGACCGAAGGATGCTTGGTTGTCGATGAAGAGGAGGGGGTGTATGTCTGCTGCGCAGCAGAGGAGGACGCCATCTTCGGTGGGAACTGCAAAGAAAAAGAGAAAGAAGTTCAGTCCTCTCATATTGACAAAGAAAAAAGAGTGAAGTAATAGGGCTACTCACATGACCACCCTTGCTCGAGCTCGAGTCCGCCACGGGCGGACCCCTCTGCTTCCCTGCCATCATTGACGGCTCTCGATGAACCTGACGCGAGGATGACGAGAAAGGCGCAGGCGAGCCCGTCCGAGAGTCAACGGACATCAAGCCGCCAGAGAGCGAGTTAGTCATCGCATGCTGATGGTGAGAGGCAGCGAATCCTGAACTGGCGCCGGCAGCAGGCGAAGGAAACGCCGACGTCGAGTTGATCGTCGACGCTGATGAAGAAGACGCTGCCGTAGGAGGAGCGTTGAACCGGGCGACGGCCTCTTTGGCCGCGTAGAATCTTCGCATTTGCTCCTTCTCGTCCGTGGCGGAGGAGGCGCCTGCTGGAGGCGTCGGTTTGGGCCTGGACGAAGAACTACTCGCCGCTGCAGCCAACGAGGAACCACCACCGAAACCACTTCCACCCCCATTGCCGTTCCTGCTGGCCCCACTGCTACCCACGAAGGGCTGGTCGTATGGCATCGAGACATGCCCATGCCCCGCCGCTGCCGGAGGAGGAGGAGGAAAAGCAGCCTCCGCAGACGAAGGAACCGCCGCCAGTCCACCACCACTACTGCTACTGCTCGACGACGAGCTTATACCACCAAAGGCGCGTTCCCTCGCAGCCACCGCGTCTTGATGCTCCAGCCGGTATTTCTTCTGCTCGTCTGCGGAGGGGAAGGCCGCCGCCAACGACTGGGAGGCGGAGCGCGGCACAGCGCCGAACGAGGACGACTCAGTGGCAGCCGCAGAGGAAGAAGAGAAAGGGAGCCCCTCTCCCATCTCCGATGCCCCACTCCGCTGCTTGTTGGCGGTGACTTGTTGCGCCTCGTTGAACAATCTCTGCTGTTTTGCTAGACGAGCCTTTTCTGCCGCGGCGGATTCGAAGGGCGCAGGTGCCGATGCCGATGCACCGGACGATGAGCCCGCCCCGGCTGGAGGTGGTGCGTCCTCATGAGCAGGAGGAGGAGGGTCTTCGTTGTAGTTATAGCCGGAGCCGGAGCCGGAGCCCGAGACTGAGATCGCCCTTGCCTGCGTCTGAGCAACGCGCGCCGTCGCTTCATTGAAGAGGCGTTGCTGTTTGGCCAGTCGAGCCTTCTCCTCTGCGGCGGTCTCGTACGCTGCTGGCGCACGAGCAGGAGCACGATCAGGGGCTGCAGTCGAGGAGGAAGAGGTGGAGGAGGAGCCGCTCGCTGCTGCTGGCGGTGGTTCCAAGGTCGACGATGTGCCGTGGTCATTCGCCCCCGAGGGGGACCCTGCTGCCTGCCCGCCCCCCGAAGCCGACGTCGACCTCGCCTGCGTCTGTGCGACCCTCGCGTTTGCCTCAGCATAAAGCCTCTGCTGTCTCGCGAGCCTTGCCTTCTCCGCCTCGGCCGACTCGTACGACGGCTGCTGTTGGCTCTGGTTCGCCGCCGCCGCCGCCGCCGCTGACGACGACGACGACGACGAGGCAGTCACCTCATGGAACGATGGTGGCGCCTCACTCGTGGAGGCGGTTGCCTCCTGCTGCGGTTGTGGTGCTTTCAACCTAGGCCGGAGAGACTCTGGCAAGGGAGGCATCGGTTGCCCCGCAGCGATGGCTTGCGTTCGGGCGACTTGGTATTGCGCCATGTCGAAGAGACGCTTCTTTTCGTCCGCGGCGGACTCCCATTTCGGGGCGTTCGAAGCAACCGAGGACGTGGGCGCTGGGGCGGGAGCGGTGCTCGAGGAGGAGGAAGCCGCCGGCTGTTGCTCCGACGACGGCGATTGAGAGGGTCGGTCCAGTGCTGTTCGAGCCTTGCCGAAGAGACGGGCCTTTTCCTCGGCGGCGGTCGGGTACTGGCTTTGCAGAGGAGGAGCTGCAGCGGTGTTCAAGGCTGAGGAAGACGAGCCTGCCTGGACAGCAGGAGGAGAAACCAAACCCGAGCTTGATTCTCGCGCGACTGGGGTATCAGGCGAACCGGCGAGTCCTCCCCCGCCGAACCCAAGCGATGTCGACCCGCCCCCACCCCTGCCGCCGGTGGTCCTAGGCGTCTGGTTCTGGCTCTCGTCATCGTCGTCCCGCGTGGGAGAGGGATTCCTCAAGACGAAGGACATCCGGGGTCGTGTGGTAGCAAAGGGAGGAGGATGGTGGCCGTCGCTGGAGGCATGACTCGAGGGCATCTCGCCTATCGTTGTTGGCCGGGGGCGAAGGCTGGGAGTCCCTCCTGGTGCACCACCGATGCCTCCAGCGCCGGAAACGAGGTGGCCTCCTCCACCGCTGCTCTCGAACGACCCAGGTGAGTTGGGCACGCCACCGCCGTGGCCCGTGACCGACGACCTCGGGGAAGGGTAGTTCCCAATCGAGCTGTACCCGGGTGCGTCCTCCGTTTCCAGGACGGACGACGAAGTGCCGGAGATGATGCGGGCTCGGGGGTCGATGGGCGTTGCTGGGTAGGGCGAGAAGGAAAGAGGCGCATTATGAAGGGAGTGTGAGGTGTGGGAAGAGTGGTCGTTGATCGAGGAAGGGGCGCTTGGGTTGGAAGGCGGGGGTCCACCGGGGCACAGATCGGAGACGTAGCCGATTTTGCTTGGGGAGGGGTTCGTAGAGGAGAGAGTCAGTTGCGTGTAGGGGTGAACGTCCCATTAGACGGAAGCAGGCTCACCGAACGAGCGCCTGCGACGCCTCCGCCGCCGCCCAACCAATCACGACGGGGATCTTGTCGATGACCGTCAAGACATCCGTCCCCCTCTGCCCACCGATGATCTCGAGCTTGAGCTCATACGCGACCTGGATGTGACTCCCCTGCTGGACCGTGTAAGCCATCGCTTCGCCGGGTGGTACTCTCAAAATGAGACCCCACGTCTTGGCGCCTCTCGGGCCAGGGAAGAGCGGCTCCCCTCGAGTCTCGAGCCGGCTTTGGCTAATGACGGAGGGCCGTTGGCCGGAGATCTTGTACGTTGTGCCCCCTGAAGAGCCGGAGGTCGACGACTCGACCTCCCCCGAGCGGAACGTCGTCTTTTCGAGAAGCGTCAGCTGGACGCAAAAGATTGGTAAGGGTCCGGGAAGGGACAAAGACGGTAGGAGCGTCAGAGAGAGGTTGATGGCTGTTCCTGGGGCGTAGGCCGTCGATGGCCGACGGAGGACGACCTTCATCATCGGGTTCGCAACCTCGACAGTCTCGCTGGAGGTCTCGTGCGTCAGCCCAGACGCAGACGCCGCGGAGCATAGGAAAGGGTCACGCACGAAACGTTGTAGACCGGCCAAGAAGGGTGCGTTGTGTGCGAGAGGATCTCGACGTCCTCCGTGAATAGCTGGTTCGCCGGCGGAGCCTTACCCTTGAGGAGACCCTTGATCCCCTTGGACCGGTCCTTCTCCTGGACAGCCACCTCGAGCGTGTACGAAATGCCTGGACGGTGGGCCTTGTCGAAGAGGAGGTCGACCGACGAAGCAACCTTGAGTGGCAAGGGAAGCTCAAAGTCGAAGTCTCGCTGGTGGCGTTGGTGGGTGGGGTCAGGACGGGTTGTTGAATGAGAGCGAGACAGGGTGCGCGTGCGCTCGACTCACGCTCCCGAGCGGTGCGTACTCGCCCTGGGCCTCCCAAAGCGTCAGGGGGCCGGCGACGACGTCCGTGAAGGAGGTTCCTCCGGCTGAAGCAAGGGGTCGGATCGTCAGCAGCAGTGCGCTGAGGGGGGGGGTGGAGCGCGGCGGCGTGCTCGCGTCTGCCCGAGGGGTCCGTGGGACAAAGAAGCGGAGAACGACGAGGGATCATCGACGGGGAAGCAGACGCTCTCTCACACGCCAAGAGAGAGAGAGAGAGAGAGGAAGAGGACAAGAAAGAAGAGGGAGAAGAAGAGAGAACTCTCCCCAATCCCCCGGACAAGTCCTCTCCTCGGCCAGTCCTACAGAGCGGGAGCGAGACTTGATACGGACCTTGCTGAGGGAGCTTCTCCGTCTTCAAGAGCGTGATCTTGAGCCGGCTGACCTTGATCGGCTTGGGGACCCGGAACTCGACCGTCTGGAAAAGCACAGGGAGGACGATGCTCAGAGGAAGCTACGGTCATGACGCTGTTGGCTCGCGGCCTACCCCAGAGGCGACCGCTGCCGGGCGCGCCGCCGACTCGTCGCCGGCGATGCCAGGGTAGCCTGGGACGGGCACGATGGGGTCAGCTGGAGGACTCGCCCAAGCGTCCGCTTGCGCTGACTGACCCTGGACGTACGCCCGGTTCGCGGGGGCGCGGATCAGGCTGGTCAGCCGGACGAGGGAGGGGGCACGATGGTCGGTGAGCAGGACTCCAGCGAGGGGCGTCGACGGCGAGCGGCACGCACATCTGGATGGGGGAGACGGTTGCCATGGCTGGCTGGCCCCGCGCAGGAAGGGTGGTGAGGGTGTGTGTGCGCGGGATACGATGGACGTTGTCGGAGAGTGAGAGAATGGCAGCGCCGCGGGAGGGGCCGTCGGCGGCCGACGGCCCCTCGGACGGAAACTCTCGCCCACGCCTCGACCACGCTGCATGCATGCAGGCTTGGACACCGCCGTCCGCCCGGGCCGAGACACCACGGCGAGCAGGCGCTGTCTCGCCGTCTCGGGCCCTCTGGGCCATCGCCCTCCCACGAGTCGAGTGGAGAGCGTCCCAGAGGACACGCCGTCCGACGGGCTCAGGGGTGGACGCCTGGCAGGGCGTGAGATGAGACGGTTCGGCGCGTCCCAGCCCGTCTGTCCGAGACGCACACGCGCCGCAACCCTTTCCGGCCAGGACAGCGCCATCGCGCCCCATCAACGACCACCAGCGAAGCACCTCGTCCCAGTCCGCCTTCCCCACGATGGCCGAGCGCGACGACCATCCGCTCTCGCTCGAGCTCGCGTCCCTCCGGGCGTCCGTGGCCAAGTTCCAGCAGGCCGCCCACCAGAGCGGGATCCAGCTCCAGGGGAGCCGTCTCGAGTTCACCCTCCTGTCGGGTGAGTGCCGCCGCCACTCGCTCTCGGGCCGACTGCTCGCCGTGCGGGCCAGCCGAGCGGAGTGGGCCGGAATCGACTGACACACGTCCACGCTCCTGTTGTCCCTCCCCCAACGCCGTGCGCACAGAGCGCGTGAAGGCCATCGAGGAGGACAACACCCGTCTCACCAAGGAGGCCGACCTCTTGCGGTGAGCCAGCCAGGCTCCAGTTCGGTCTCCTGCCCCCCTCACGCGAGAGGCTGATGGCTATTCGCCCCCGGGCCCGACGACAGCGCGAACCCGCCGACACAGAACCCCTCCGCTGACGCCACAGCGCTCAAGCAGCTCACCCTTGCGCACCGCCGTCTCTCATGCCTCCTCGACGCCGCTGAGGCGGACTTCAAGACGCAGATGGGTGAACGGATCGACCTCGAGGCGGTGGTTGCCCGTGCGGAGAAGGAGAGGGACGCGCTAAGGGCTGGCCAAAGGAAGGACAGGGAGGCGGTCGAGGCGCTGAAGGAGGCGTTGGACGTCGAGAGGTTGGCGAGGAGGAAGGCGGAGGTCGATAGGGATCTTTGGTGAGTCCTTGGCGAGCGCCCGAAGGAGGGCGGACGGGGACTCGTCGTCTCGTCTTCGGCGCGTCGAAGGGGCCATGGCTCGGACCTGTTGATGGGCCGGCCGGCCTAGTCTGCGCGGGCGAGCTGAGCTGACCTGTCCGACTGTCACGCTGCCTCCCCCTTTCCTTCGTCTCCTCATCGCGTCATAGTCAAACGATCATCGAGGAATTCAAGAAGCAGTACCCTCTCGCATCCCCGCAGCCAACACCGCCGACGACGGAGCTGCATCAGCAGCAGCAACCACCCTCACCCACTGCTGCGCCCTCCTCCCCAAATCCGCCTGCAGCGGTGCAACGCCCATCCACTCCCCCCTCCCCCTCCCTCGTCCCTATCCCCGAGCTCCTCCTCGGCCGACCCGGCCTTGCGCGCCTCCTCGCCGACTTCCACGCCGAGACCCGCTCCCTCTCATCCCAAATCACCCTCCTCACCTCTCAAGCCGATGATCTCCAACTCCTCCTCTCCATCGAGCGCGAAGCCTCCTCCTCCGAGCGCGCCCTCCGTGCCTCCGCTCTCGCCGACCTCGCCCGCAAGACCCGGGACGACAAGGCAGCATCGGACGTGATCGAGCGGTACATGGCGTTCTCGCAGACGAGCTCGTTGGCTCTCCACAGCTCGATTGAGAACCTGAGGATCAGGCACTCGGCGACAGTCGGGACGATGACGGCGCAGATTGCGGAGTTGCAGAGAAAGCTGGGGGAGGAGAGGGTGAGGGGCGAAGCGTTGTTGAGGAGCCTGGGGGATTTGGGAGCCGAGGTCTCAAGGGAGAGCGCGGGGAGGAGGAGGGAGATCGCGCTGTGAGTCCGGTCTGGAATAAAGGAGGGGAAAGGCAGCTGACGATTCGAGTTTCCCCCCTTCAGTCGGCTCGCGGCGCTCGGAAGGGAAGAGCGCATCCTCGAGACGCTTCGGCGATGGCAGGAGAAGGCTCGTACGGCACTTCAACGGCACCGTCGTCGAACAGCCTCGGTCGAAGAGGAGCAGCAACCCTCGCCAGCTGCAGCTGCAGATGCCAAGTCCCCTCTTTCCCCCACGACATCGACGACCGGAAACGGCGTCTCGCCAGATGACGACCCCAGCACGGCCACCGTCCTAGCTCTCCTCGAAGAGGCGACACGCCTTCTCTACGAGACGCCCCTGGGAGCCGAGGACCTTTCTCCGACGGCGTCTAAAGTCCTTCTGGCCGAGGAGCTTGTCAAGGGCCTCGTCGAGGAACTGAAGCAGGAGACCAACCGGAGGGTCGCGCTGGAGAAGGAGCGAAGGGAGCTCCTGGGTGATGCGGCGGTGGACGCCGAGGAGGAGGCAGCAGCAGCTGCTGCAGCGGCGATGAATCTTCCTGACGAAGAAATGGCAGCAACAACTGAGCTGGCTGAGGGAGAGTCGGAGGAGGAGTCTGAGATGCCGCCGCCGACTCCGCCGCCAAAGTCGAATGGAGGTGCGGCCGTCCTCCCAGTTCAGCAGCAGCTGCCAAGCGACGGAAGCGTCACCCCTCCTCTCACCACCCACTCTCCCTCCATCCCTCCCGCCGCGTCCCTCCTCATCGACTCCCTGAAGACCATCTCGATGCGCAACGTCCCGCTCCAATCAGCCTTCCTCACGCTCCACTCCTCCCTCCTCTCTCTCATCTCCACCCTCCCACCTTCCACGCGCCACCACGGGACCTACCTATCTGCACTTGAGCGGCTCGACGACATCGTCGAGGATGCCCGCGTGGAGCTTGAGATCTACGTCGACGACGAAGTCCGGACGGCCCAGGGCTTCGTGGTCATGCTCGAGGGTGGCCTCGGTGGCGGTAAAGCGGTGCGAGATGCGGAGGCGTTCGTCGAGGGCAAGCGCGCCCTCAAGGTTGCCGATGTGTTCCGTAGACGGCTTGAGGACGTCGAGTGGGACCTCGCAGCCATCAAGGCGGCCATCCATGCACCTCCCACCGCTGACGAGGAGGAAGACGATGAGCCCACCTCGCCGACCTCTTCATCGTCCAGCGTCTACGCCTCTCCGCTTTCGTCCCCTCTCCCGCTCTTCCCAGGAGGGCTCGGACTCGGCCAGCCGTCGTCATCGTTCTTCTTCACGCGACCCCATCATCAGCCAAGGCATCGCTCCTCCTCCTACGTCAACCCGCTCGCGGCCCTCAATCTCCGCAACGTCATGCCCCAGTTCACCTCTCCACCAGCTTTCTCCAACCACACCGCCCAAGCCCCTCTCCTCCAGCCTGAACCTTCATCTTTCTCGTTTGCGTCTCCTGCCACGGCACCTCCTCCGCCGCTTTCGTTCAAGCGGGCTTCCTCAGCGTCCTCTATCACCTCTGCGTTCGGGGGTCGACCGACGCTCGCGAATCTCGGGAGACTCTTCGATGGTATGTTCACCGGCGCCTCATGCCTCTCTTCCTCCTTGCTGACCTTTCCTCTCTTCCCCTCCTCCCTTTTTTTTTCGCCCATGCAGGCGCAGGCTCAGCATCAGCCTCTTCCCGCTCGCCCAAAGCACCATCGGCTGCTACGACGCCCGGCGCCAACGACCCCCGCCGAGCCTCAGAGTGCGCGACTCCCATCGCGAGCAGCTCGAGCTTGCTTCTCGGAGGCATCGGTGGCGGAGGCGGCGGACTGGGGCTCCTGAACGTCAATGGGTTGGAGGCTGTGGGGGCGGTGGAGAACGGGAGGGAGGGGGATGAGGTGGAGTGAGTGAGTGAATGAGCAAGGAGCAGGGCAGGAGCGAAGGGGCGAGGGGGGGGGGGGGGGGGAGGGACAAGGGGGGTGATTCTTTTCTGTCTTTTGGATTCCAGAGGTCTACACTCCTAGACGATTCAATGCTTTGCCATGCCACCCACGCACGAGCCGAGGTCGGCCCACCCACCCATACACACACACATACACACACCTCTCCACATGCACTCTCTCTTCGTCACGTCGGTGTTTGAGTCCAACGCTCTAGTGGTCATTCATCAAGTCCTCAACCTTGCTCCACCAAGCCCTCCCCTGCTCATCCCCTCCAACACGGTCCCCAATCTCCCGCTTGGTGAGCCACGCAAAGTCCGTGACGCCGGCCTTGGCGGCATGCGGGGTGAGCTCGCCCTGGCCGGCGAGGACGTGCGACTTGAAGACAAAGGTCTTGAGTTCGGGAGATGGGGAAGAGGAGGATGAGGACGAGGAGGATTGGGCGGAGGAAGAGGTGGTAGGGGAAGGAGGGAGGTAGGCGATCGGGAGACGGCTGACGGGCCAGAGTGAGATGTTGGGGCCAAGGAGGGAGAAGAGGTGGTGCTGGGCGCGCTGTGAGAAAGCGACAGCGATGGGAAAGGAGAATGTCAGTGTCAGGCACGCACGCTTGCTGGATTGAAAGGCAAGAACGAGGGGGAACTGCGGACCTCGTGAAGGTAGTCAGACCTCGGGTCCATCTCCGGGTGCAGTCCGACGGGGGCCTCCCCCTCCCCCCCAGGGAACCTCCAGCCCTCCTCCCTCCGGACAACGAGGTACAAGCTGTTCTCCCCCTTCCTCTCGAGGCTCTTCTCCCCCCGGTCCTCATTCTCCCTCTCGAGCGCGTCCCGCTCGCGAACCTCGTCCAGCGCCGCGTCCGGGTCGATCTTCTCAATCTCCTCCGACACGGGCACGCCGTACCGCTCCTGGGCGCGGACGGCCTCCTCGTATGTGAATCGACGGGCGGCGAGGGTGCCCTTCTTGAGGTAGAGATGCTCCGGGAAGGGCGTAGAGAGAGCGTGGGAGAGACGTTCGTTGTACGCGTGGATGGCAGTGAGGACCTTGGGCGGGGTCGGCGTGAGATAGGCGCGGCGGTGCAGGAGGAGTTGGGTCGCGAGCCGGACTGGCGGGGAGGGAGAGGTGGAGGCGGGCTGGGACGAGGTGGAAGGAACCGGGGAAGGGGAGGAAGCAGAGTCGGACGGGGCCGAGTCGGCGCTGGGGTTCGTGGAGACGCAGCGGAGGGAGGCGGCTGGCATACGAGAAGTACGAGAGTCAGCGGTGAGGCCGAAGATCCGAGAAAAGGTCTGGCAGGATGAAGCAGGAAGTCGACGACGCTCTCGTCGGCGAGAAGTTCGAGGCGACGCGAGTGCGAGAGGGAAGCTACGTCTCTCTCTGTGGTTCGCCCACGCGACCTGTTCGCGGTGTCCGTCCCCTCAAGGTGGAAAGAATGGCTGGCCAGCATAAGAGCCAATTCCCGGACTGCTCCGGGCAGCCGGCAATATGACGACCCCATGCAGAGGCCGACTCGACCGTCTCGTCGTGCTCTCGTTGCTTGACGGCTGAGCGGCACCTGGCCCGTCCCAACGACCTCGCCAGCTACTGAGCCAACCAGAGCCTGACGCAAATCCAGGCCTCTTGAAGATTCCCTCCCCAGAGCCACTAAACCACGTGCGCGCAGACCGCCGAGCTCGACCGGGCCGATGAACGCCTCCAGAGCGAGAGGGCGTGTGAGAGGGACAGAGGGGGAACGAGGGCAGCAGCGACTCACCCGAGCGGAGAGGCGCCGAGGCCGCCCGTCTAGGGAGAACCGACTGGAAGATGGCGGCGGCGCTCATTCGGGAGTCGAGAAACGAGAGAGAGAGACGGAGAGGCGGGCGCGGAAAGCGAGGTCGAGGTCGATGGTCGTCGGGCGCGAAAGAAAACGGGCTGGACGGCGGACTAGGAAACGGGGGGCCTGGCTGTCTCCGCGCGCCAGGACCCGCGACATGCATGGACCTGGACTGGATGGCCGTGTGGCGAGCGAGATGGCATCAGCGACGACAGCCTCGCTCTGTACGGACTGAGAAGATCTGGGACAGGGAGAGGCAGAGCGCAGGGGTTCTCAGGAAGCAGGAGACAGGTGGACAACTTCCTCGACAGCCTCAATGTAACACAAAAAAAGCCATGATGATTCTCTCGCCCTCTCTCTCTCCCTCTTCCCTCAGTAGTACTCCTCGTGCACACCAGTCCGGTACCACTGGGGTCCACGGCCCTCTCCGCGGGTGGCGGGCGACCGAGCGCGAGCGTCGATGCCGCCAGGGTAGAGGCCGCCAACGTAGACGCGCCGACGGGCCCGACGGCGCTGCCACCACTCCCACGCCGACCGAAGGAGGTCACCCTTGGGGTCGAACGGCGAAGGGCTGATTGAGACAAGGGGGAGGGAGTCAGTTGCAAGTCAAAGGTGTTTGCGCATGAAGAGAGAGCACCCACATCTCGCAGTAGTTGTGCCTCGCCGTTGGGTGCCGAAGGTACGTGATTGTGCAGTACGCGAAGTTGGGCTGGACGTAACCCGGGACAAAGAGCCAAGGAGCGCTCCAAGGCGGGAGCGCAAAGTCCCGAGCTCCCTCCGGGTCGGTCGTGTAGGCCGGGAAGTGCGTCGGGGTGAGTGCCTTGGGCTCCTTGGGCGGGTGACGTTCCGGCGCCGACGCGAGCTCGGGCAGGTCGTCGAGAGCAAGCGAGGTCGGCCGCCAGGGCCGCGAGGAGGGGAAGTCGACCTCGGTCGAGATCGAGTCGGCGGAAGTTAGGCCGTCGGCGGAGGACGACGAGGAGGAAGAGGCCACCTCGGCAGCGTCGAGAACGTCCTCCTCGGCATCGAGCCTGGCCGCCAGCTTCTCGGCCTCCTCCTCCGTCTGAGGGGTCTCCACCTCCTCCGCCTCAACAGCAGCCCTCTCCTCAGCCTCCTCTGCGAGCTCCCGCTCCTCCCTAGCCTCCGCGCGCTCCGCATCGGCATCATCCTCCGTCCGACCCGTGAGCTTCCGGAGCCTCCTCTCCCAATCGCGCTGGCTCGCCTCCTTGGCGGCCTCGCGCTCCTTCACGCTCTGAGCGTTCCGCTCCTCCTCGGCCGCGCGAAGCTCGTCCTCAGTCTTGCCCTCATCGGCCTGCTGGGCCTCCTCGATCAGCCGGCTGGCGTCCTCGACGGAGAAGCCCTGGACGTCCGTCAGGAGCGTCCGCCAGGCGTCCTTGATGTCCCACTCGGCGCCGCGCGAGTTAGGGTGGGCGAGACCGATCTCCTTGATCGTCGGTCGTCGCAGCCAAGGGATCGATGACGGGTTGACCTCAAGGAAGTCGCCGGGAAGGAGGCGGAGCGCCGGCTGCCTTTCCTGTTGAGCGGAGCGACGCAGGGGGAGTCAGTGTTTGCCGTCAAGAGGCGAGAGCAAGAGAGCGGTCAACGCACGATCCGTCCGTTAAGCCGAACGTTGCCCGTCTTGATCAGGTGGTGCGCCTGCTTGAGGTTGCCGACGAAGAGGCTCCTCAGGAGAACGTGGTCCATCCTACGCTCGTACTCGCGGAACATCAACGGATATGTCGGGGCCTGACCGGCGAAGAAGCGCATCATCTCCTCCTCATCGGCGGCCTGGCGACCCCCCTCCTTGCCTGGGCGGGAATAGCGCGTGACGGACGTCGCCTTGGGGTTGAGCCGAGGCGAGGTAAGGGGGGAGGGAACAATGAGCGGAAGCTGGGAGGGGAGGTACCACTTCTTAAACTGTATCAGGAGCGGGGGGGGAGGGGGGGCAATCAGCATGTGGTAATCCTTGACAGGGTGCAAGACAGACGACAGGACGACGAGCTTCTCGAGAAAGCGGGACATCTCCGCGCGGCGAGATACGGCGAGAACGAGGACCACACGCGTGAAGAGTGAGCTGCCGGACCTGAGAGGATCACTCTGGGCGAATCTCCCGGTCCGGCAGTTCTAGAAGCACAGGGTGGAGCAGTTTGACGGGTTGAAGGTAGTCGCGCGGAAGACAACGGTCGAGCGGACCGAACCGAGCGACCTCTCGCCGTCCGCCACTGTAGCCCCGTCGGAGCTCTTGACTAGATCCGGCACGCCACTACTGGAGCGGAAAGCTCGCACACTGAGAAGCTGGACGAGTCTGATAGAGAGAGAATGGAAGAGGAGAGGCAACGAGCCCGTTTGTCGGTCGCGTTTGGAAGCCTCTTCCGTCTCTCTCACCCTCCCTGTCCTTTGACCTCTCGACCCTGTCCATTCGTCCCTCTTGACGGCCAGATGGCCTATGTCCTCATCGACACGCCCCCTGCCGTTCCTCTTCCATGCAGCTCCTCTCCTCATGCTGCCCGTCGATCTCAGGAACGAAAGAGAACCACTCACGTGCCGCTCGTTCTTGTCAGCCCCCCAATGGGTGAGGACCTGCTTCTTCGAGTAGTGCTGGTTCATAAAGACCGTGTCCCTCGTCCGACGGAAGTCGTATTGACCCTTGAGCGGGCCGATCTGGCGCTGCCAAAAGTTGTAGAGGTTCCTAGGGTCCATCGACTGCAGAAAGAGCACGAGCGAAGGCACCGTCGTCAGTCCCGCGCGCGTCCCGCCGCCCGACGGACACGACCCATCGCAAGGAGAGACACGACCACCCACGACTCTCTGGAACGCCTTGTCCTCGTCGAACGGATCGCCGCGCCCGTGGATTGTCTTGCTTCCGGGCAAGCGGCGGGCGGGGACGAGGGACCGACCGGACTTGAACAGCCGGCGGCCGCCCGTCGCGTGCAGGGTGGGCGTCGGGCGCATCGAAGGGAGTTGGGCGACGCGCTGAAGGAGTGGGTCCGGGGAGGAAGAGAGAGGGGGTGGGGAAGGATGGGAAGTGGGGGCCGATGGGACACGCGCCAGGAGGGCGGTCTAGCGAGAGGAGGAATGAAGGAGGTTGGACGTCGGACGCGAAGAGAGAGAGAGGAGGAGGGGGAAAGGAGAAGGCGAGTTCGGAAAAGTGCGCCTGGACCTTCTCTCATACTCCGGGTCATCTCTCTCGATCTCATTTTCACATGCTGTGCTGAGCTCATCTAGAGAAAGAAAAAACGTGTTCCTGGGGCCACTTGGATCAACCAGCAAACGTGTAGAAGCCGAGCCGATGAACAGCGAGGGCTCAACCAAACGACGCGCCCTCCTTCATCGCGGTCAGTGCTCCGTTCCCTTGATCTTGTTTGCTGCAGAGAGGCCAGCAAGAGATCAGGCGAGGGGGATCAACACTGCGGGCAAGCAGGCAAGCAAGGAGAAGAGAAGAGAAGAGAAGAAGGCGAATCGGATCGACGGCATATCAGGGGAAAAGGGCGAGACTTCGTTGGGTCACTTTGCTCGTTAGAGTAGAAAGAGAGAGAGAGAAGGAGAGAGCGAGGGAAAGGGAAACAAGGAAATGTCAAATCGTCACACAAACACGAAACAGCAAAAACTGGAGAAGGGCTTCTCTCTCTCCTATCCTCCGCTCTCTACACTCGCTCGCACACCTCCCCCCCCCCCCACTCCCCCGCCCGCATTAACACCTCCATCCTCCTCCAGGAATCAGAAGCGCGCCGCTGCGCGAGAAACAGAAAGGCTCCCCTCGGTCGCTTAGCAGCATCCTCCGCCGGCCTGCTGGACGCTCTGGCCCGGCTGGACCTTGAGGTTGGCCTTGCCTCCCGGGCCCGAGGGCATCGAGGTCGAACCCATGCGGTCCTTGATCTGCTTGGCCATGGTCAGGAACGCCTGCTCAACGTTGGTCGCCTCCTTGGCCGAGGTCTCGAGGAAGGGGATCGAGAGCGAGTCGGCGAATTCCTTTTTTAAGGGGGGAATGGGAAAGGAAAGACGAGGTGAGCGAGAGTGCTCGAGTAGGCAGCAGAAGTAAGGATACGCACCTTAGCAACACCGAACTCGACAACCTTCTTCGAGACAAGATCGTTCTTGTTTCCGACGAGGAGCTTGTTGACACCCTCGATGGCGTACCGGTCAATCTCCTGGAGCCACTGCTTGACGTTCGTGAAGGTGTCTGATGAGGAGGAGGCAACGTCAGTCGATGACATCCTATCCCAGCGCAGCTACTCCTCTTGCTCACCGTTGTCGGTGACGTCGTAAACGACGATGATGCCGTGGGCGCCGCGGTAATACGACGAGGTGATGGTGCGGAAGCGCTCCTGTCCAGCGGTGTCCCACTATAGACCAAGTCAACAAGCAGCGCGCATCAGTCATCAGCCTCCTCTTCCCTCCCGCGCGTGTCAGCGAACTAGTCACGCACGATCTGGAGCTTGACAGTCTTGCCCTCGAGCTCGATGGTGCGGATCTTGAAGTCAACCTGGAGAATGACGAATGACGCGTCAGTATGATAGGAAGGAGAACGGCGTAGAGAAGAGGGTGGGTGAAAGGCAGAGGAGATAACGCGAAGCACACGGAAGACGCGAGGAGGCTCTCTCGCTCTCAACCGTGCTCCTCTCCACCCTTGCTTTCGTCTTGGCACATCCGTCCTCATGCGCTCACGAATCAGCGAAGGAGAAGATCCCACCCCCCTTCTCCCACGTGCATGCCCACGAAAAAAGCGCAGGAAGCAGAGAGGGACTCGAGGAAAGCTAGCCGGCCGCCGGGCCTCCGACGGGACCCACGGCCGAGCGCCAGTGGCGGTCCCGCGAGGATCGTCGTCGTTGTCTTCGACGGGAGCGAGGGGAAACGCGAGTCCTCCTGCGACCTGGATCTGCCAAAATGGCTGGCTCGCGCGCCTTCATGAGGCTAAGCGCAGCTCCCTGCCCTGAGTAGGAGGGTGAGTGCCGCCATTCCTTCATCTCCGGACGAGGCGGCCAGACATCCTCGGAGAAGGAGCCGCCCTCGCTCCCTCAGTCCATCCATGCCACCACCCCGTTCAGGCGGGCGCGCGCCGCTGTGCATAGAGCAAGGAAGCCCCGCCTCGAGTCCACCAGCCGGCCGGCTAGCTCAAGAGGGGTCAGAAGGACGACACGCGTCGAGGTGACGGACGCTCGCCCCTCGCGGTGTCGCGGTGCTGCTCACTCTCGCCCGCAGGGGCGGCCGCTGGTGCCGGGGTGGGTGGAAGAGGGGCAGCTCGCGCTTGGTCACATCCCGTTGAACGAGCCTTGCTCGATACGAATGTCCGCCGAACGAGAGAGCGGAGGCAACCACAGAGAGAGAGCCAGGGAAAGAGAAAGGGAGAGAGAGAGGGGGACTGACGCCGATCGTGGAGATGTACGACTCGGTGTAGGTGTCGTCGGCGAACCGAAGGAGGAGACAAGACTTTCCGACACCGGAGTCACCGATGAGGAGGAGCTTGAAGAGGTAGTCGTATTCGGGGGTGGACATGATAGAGTGGCGGGGGAGCTGAGGGAAGAGGAGAGGGGCCTGGCGTCAGCGACCGGGGCGGCAGGGGGGGAGGGGGGGGGGGGGGAGAAAGGGACAGAGAGGGAAGGGTTGGGGGAGGCCGTGTCGAGAGGGCTGAGGAGGTAGGCAGGCACAGAAGACTGCGAAGAGAGCTTCGAGGCTGACTGCCATGCATACAGCAGAGGGGGAGGGAAGGAAGAGGAGGGAAGGAAAGGTGGTGGAGGGGCGTGTCTCTGGCGGGAGCATCGAGCACTGCTGCCCTTGGATTAACGAGAGGGGGGCGTGACGACCCCCCCCCCCATTCTCTCCCCTTCTCCCTCTCCTTCCCGAGTCCTGGCCCCCGCGCAGGGAGCAAGATGCGGAGAGGCCTGCTGGAGGTGTGGGCACTCACGGGACGAGACCGGGTAAAGGTGGCGAATGGGGCGGAAGGGGTGGGCTGGTGGTTGAGGGAGACCAGCAGCGGGCGCGAGGGGTCGTTGTCTCGCCTCACTCGGGCCCTGGGCGAGTCGAGCGCCCCGCCTGGGTCCACGCCGCCCCGCAGCTGGGTGACGTTGCATGGGCGGAGCTTCCTTCAGACACATCGCTCTTTCTCTCGGGGAACCATCGCTCGGCCGATGGGGTGATCACATTTCCAAGGCCCCTTCTTGCTCGGGAGCCGGACGGCGGCCTCATGCTCAGGCCGTCCGCCCGGAACCGTTTCTTGCTCTCTCGCACACACAGATGATACCACAAAGGAGCACATCCACATCACGACTTGAACGTCTGCGCCCGGTTGCCCTTCTTCGGCTCGGCCATGTTCTGCGGCGGTCGCTTGAAGTCGCCATACTCGATGTTGGCTGTCGGTGTCGGTCGCGGTGAGCGTCAGCATACACCCAGGCCAAAGAGGCAAAGAGCAGACAGGCAGGGAAGAACGGACCTTTCTTCGGCTTCCTCTGCTTCTGCACCGAGATGCTCTTGCTCGCCTTCGCCACCGCACCCTTCACAGGGTCCAGCCCATTCGGGACCGAGGCATAGTCGAAGGACTTCACCGTCGCCTCCCCGCCGTCCTCCTCCGCCGCGTCCTTGGCGGCCTTGCCCTTGCCCTTCTTGGGAGGGGAGGGCTCCTCCTCCACCGCATCGCCGACCTCGACGCCGGCCCCGTCAGCCTCGGCGGCAGAGGCAGCGGCAGCAGCGGCCTTGTCGCGTTTGCGCTTCTTGACGCGCGGCTGGCCGACCGTGACGATCTCGCTCTTGCTTGGGATGACCGTCGCCGTCGTCGCCTTCGCCGTCGCCGCGATGGCTGGGGAGGAGGCGGAGGCGGGGGTCTGCCGGGCAGAAGCAGGGACAAACGGGACCTGTTCCGGCCCTGGAAGGACGGCCTCGTCCATGCCCTCCGAGGCAGCGGCCGAGGGAGGAGGGTGGGAGGGCTGGATCGAGAGGTTGATGCGGTTGAGAGCCTCGAGGAAGGAGCGGCGGTCCTTGCTGGGTCCGGCGATGGCATTGGTGGCATTGGTGGTGGTGGAGGCGGTGAAAGCGGGGCTGCTGCCTCCGAAGAGGGAGCTCGTCAAGGCAATGTTGGAGGACGAAGGGGCGGCAGAAGCCGAAGAGGGGAGCGACGACCCAAACATCGAAGAAGAAGACGTCACAATCGGCGTCTCCGACCCAGCAGGGGCGAGGTCAAACGCCGTCCAAACCTCGGCAACAATGGTCGACTTCTTGCCCTCGAGGTCCCTCTTCTCCCTCAGCTCCCTCTGCCTCTTCTCCTCCCGGCTCTCCGACCGTTCCCCCTCTCCATCGACAGTCATCGCTGCCGGTCCAGCAGCAGTCTCCAGCTCGACGGACTCCATTGCCTTCACTACAACCTGGACCAACTCGTCCGCTCGATCCCTCACAACGCTCGTCATCGGCTGACACACCAACGCCAGCGCCCTCCCCGACGTCGGCCGCTTCGCCGCAAGCGTCAGAATCCGGTTGTTGGGCAGCACGAACCTCGTCGACTCGTCCTCCTCCCGAGCGACGCGGTCCCGCCAGCCATGGACGGCCTTGAGGACCGCTCCTTCGAGGCGGGCTGGGGAGCCAGCGGGAAGGGGACCGTCGAGAATCGAGAGGCGGCCCCACTTCTTGGCGAGGTTCCGGTAGCCTTGCGAGCCGAGTCCGTTGGCGGCGTCGTAGGCCTCGCGGGCGTATCGGCGCCGGCAGGTCTCCTCGGACCGACGAAGGACCTCGAGGAGGAGGCTCGGTGTGGTCGTCGTCGTTACTGGGTTCGTCAGGGCAGAAGCGTCCGGGGAGGGCGATGGCCGCGGAGAGCGCGAGATGAGGGCGTTGACGAGATTGTCGTAGATGAAGAGGAGGAAGTGGGTGTCGGATCGGGCGTAGTGGAGCATCTCCTCGGGGAGGGGCCGGACGCGCCAGTCGGCCATCTGATAGCGCTTGTCGGCGGTGAAGTCGCAGTAGAGCGAGAGGAGGGACGCGAGCGAATGCGAGGGGAACTCTGATTGATCGGGGCGAGTCATTAGCGAGAGAGAGAGAGCAAAGATGGAATGGGTCTAGACCCACCGAGGAGCTTGGTGGCATGGTAAGTGTCGAACAAGTTGACAACGTAAAGGTCAAAGTCCTGCTGGAGCCAGACAATGTCGGACTCGGCTCCGTGGAAGACCTGGGAGAAGGCGCGTGTTTTAGCATTAAGCCAGAGGGAGACGAGCTCCTCGCCTCGTCCACCTTTACTCACCTTGACGATAGACGGATCACTCAGCACAGTGCCCATCTCGCGCATGACGTCCCGGATCGCAGGAATACACAGGTCGACGACCCAGTCCTCTCCACGACCATCCTCGCCACGGGTGCTGACCTGCATGAGGCAGAGGAAGCCCCCGAACGACCGATACGAGTGGTGCTCGAGGTCGATCGCGACGTGGCTCGCCTTTTCGAGCGTCGCCACGAGCTTCCGGAACTGAGGGACTGTCGTGACGAGCGTGAAGGGCGTCTCCTCGAACGATCGAGGGGCGACGACCGTCTTGGGCGTTGGCTGGAGGATCGACGCCGGGTAGGGGATGTGGGAGAGCTCGTAGTCGTACGGGTGCGGCGGCGCTTTCGGAAGGAGCGAGCTCGACTCATCGTCGTTGTCCCCTGGCTGGACCGCCACGGGAGGAGCGACGTAAGATAGAGGAACCTGAGCATGGTGCTTGATGAAATCAGGCGTCGTTGTTGACGAGTAGATCTTATAGACCCGCCCCGGGTCGTTGGCGTTGTCCGGGAGCGTCGAGAAGGTTTGCTGGGTCTTAGGTATCGACGCATTGGTGAGAGCAGTTGGGAGCCGGGTCGTGGCGGGCGACGGCTTGCCGGAAGTGTTGATGGAGGAGACCTGCAGTGTGCAAGCAGCGGGAGGTCAGGCTGGTACGGGCAAGTGCAACGCGCGCGACCTGCGCGACCTACCTTGGTCCGAGCGGTCTCGGTGGGGATGATCGGGATGGAGGGAGCGCGACGCTTCCCGAGGAACTCATCGAGGCTCGTGTCCTGAAAGCAGGCGACAGTCTGTCAGTAAGGGGAGGTCCTTCGTCGAAATGGTCCGGCCGCAAGAGGGCCGATCATCCTCCTTTCGACAAGTAGACTCTTGCCCAAGACATAGAGCCTAGCATCGACGGAGAAGAGGCGGCGAGGACCCTCTGTGTATCTGCAACTGCCACTCACAGCCCTCTCTAGCAAACGGTCAACGCCGTCCCCCCAGTCGTTCGCCCAGTCGTCGAGGATGCCCTCTTCCTCGCGAGCATGCTTCCGCTCGCCCTCCTCGTCGACGAGACCAATGAGCCCGCGAAGAACGGTAAGAAGTCGGCTGTTGACGTCGTCGAGCTTGGCGGCGAGCTTGCCGTCAATGGACCGGTGGAAGGCGAGGTCGGACGGGCCCGGAAGGGAGTGCGCGAGCGACGTCGGCCGCTGGAGGGCCTTCTGGAGCGACGCCAGGTACTCGGGCGCAAGCGGCGATTGTACAGGCATGTGGAGAAGGAAAGTCTGGCCTGGTGTGGGGCGGAAGGAAGGGAGCCAGGCAAAGGGGGTGGTAGAGGGTGAAAGGAGCGCGTCTGGAGAAGCGCGTCGCCTGAAGGAGAACTTTGCCCCCCGCCGCCAAGCCGCACGGATCGAAGCCGAGTCGGCCCTTTCACATCGAGTGATGCAAGGGAGGGGCCCAGATATCTTTGATCAAGATAGACAGGTCAGTCGTCTGAGTATTCTCTATGCGTTGATCTGCTCAGTCGAAACAAAACAAAAAAAGAGTGGAATGGAGGCGTGCGGGCGGATTGGTGGCATTACAACCTTGCATCACAACACCAGGATCCGCGACAAAGGACCCCTGCCACATTCACATCGCTCGTGAAGCGATTCCCCTCCTCCTCCCTACTTATACATTCCCGCAGAATGCAAATGTTGTTGAGCAGAATCGTCGTCAGGGACTAAGATCAGAGTCCGCTCGTTCAACGCAACGAACTCAAACGACAGACCGCTGTCTCTCTCCCCTTACCTCCACCCTCATCTCGACCCTCCTTCCGCTCTATCTCGGTCTCACAACCGACCCTTGTATCATCTCTTCTTCTCAGAACTCGTCTGGTGGCCAATCGTCAGTCTTCACCCAGCCTCTGCCTACCGGCCGAAACCGTCCCTCCCTCCTTGGGTCCAGCTCTCGACTTACCTCTTCGCTCCTCCAGTCTCCCTCGCCATGTCCGAGTCCCCTTCCTCCAATGGCGCTGCCCCGCTTCCCTCGACCTCTGCCGCAGCGAACCCCTCGCCGAAAGCCGTCATCAAGTGAGTGGGCGCGGCCGCCGTCCCCAACGCATTTCGATGGCGAGACCCTGGCCTAGCTGCTGACAGCTACTTGACCCCCCTCTCGCGCCGCTTTGCCGCCCAGGAATGTTGACATGAGCGAGGAGATGCAGCAGGAGGCTGTCGACGTTGCGAGCGCTGCGCTGGAGAAGGTGAGTGAACGCACGCGTCACGTCGCCAGCTGCCACCATGCGATAGCTCCGAGGGCTGAGCTGACTCGCTCACACGCACCCCTCTAGTACAACATCGAGAAGGACATAGCTATGTACCTGAAGAAGGAGTTTGATCGGAGGCAGTAAGTACTTGCTGGCTTCGTTCGCGCAAGCGCGCGTCGGTCGGGGATGAGAAGGTTGAGGAAGACGCATCCTCACCCGTTCGCCGTTGGAGGGAGCGGCTCGTTCCTACGTTGAGGGCGGGAGCCGTTGGGCGACTGCCCATGGGAGTGGCCCTGATTGCGCTCCAAAGCCCACACTTGCAAGACGCGTCGGTCCGAAGTGTGGGGACAGGTCGAGGCGAGGGCACGAAGACGGAGTGCGTCAGCTCCTCATGGTCAGCGAGTCGTACTCTAGATCATCGTCTTCTCAGTCCTTGCAGGACGGCTACTGGCTCGACCTCACGATCATCTACATGTTTGGCTCTGGAGAAATCTCTGCGAGGTCCACCAGACTCCTTGTTCGCCCACCCAAGGGATGAGCGACGCGCTTGATTTCCCTCATTCACCAGCCAGCACGTGCGCTCTTATGCTGATGATGCGGCCCTTGCCTGTGACCACCTTCTTTCCCAGCGGACCCACGTGGTAAGTCGTCTCATTGAGGAGAAGAGATGCCGGTGATGAGTGACGCTGGAACTAACAATCTGCGCGCGCGTATTCTTGCAGGCATGTCGTGGTCGGCAAGAAGTGAGCTGGCTCCATGGCCGACATGCTTGCTAGCTCCACTCAGCTGCTGACTCTCTCTCTCCTCTTCGTTCCACCCTCAGCTACGGCTCGTTCGTCACGCACGGTGCGTCGCCGCCGAGGGCGGGTTGCGCTGATTCACCAGCAACTGACCCCCATTCTCCCATTCCTTCCTCGTCCAGAAACGAAGCACTTTGTCTACTTCTATCTCGGCCAGATCGCCATCCTCCTCTGGAAGTCGTCGTGATGTGGGCCGAAGGACGATGACGGGGAGATCGTCGAGATGTGGGCGGCGTTGGTTCTTTCTCTTCTCTCAGGTTTCTAGCCTCTCTGTCCGTTGGGGGATAGGTTTTCAATATTATGTGCCTCTCGCAGAACTGAGCCTATGCCGGCCTCACGAGCTTGCTGTGCGGATCAGGTCACGCGCGTTTTCTCTCATCTCGGAGCCTGCCCGCCGAGGTCTCAGCCATCGGAGCCGCGCAGACAGGTCGTCGACCCAAGTGGAGGGTGGCCCGCCGGATTTCGACGCGATGACCGATGTCGGGGGGCAAGCGAAGCTGATCAAGCGGGGCGCGCGTGTTCCGGCAGGACATGACGCACCACCCGCCGGCCGGCGACCGACCGCTGGGCAAAACGGACAGCTCACGGTGGCGACGCCTCGCGGGAAGAACGGCAGCCAGGCTGAGGCTCGACGCCCCCGGCCAAACACCCTCTCCCTTCTTCCCTTCTTGCCGACCGACATCCTCTATCTAAGCTCAACCCAGACACCCACACACACTGCACCAGTCATGGCCCCCACGAGCCAGCGCGCCCCAGACCCGGAGAGGACGATGGGCATCCAGGTCCGTCCGGCCTCCCTGCCGATGTGCGTCATGGCCAACGACGATTGACGAACGACCGCCGTGGCTGCAATGCCGCTTCGCCTTCCTGCCTCCTTCGCTGGGTATCGACCCGACTTATGCTCTGTCAACACACAGGACTATGCCATGATCGGCAACATGAAGACGGCCGCCATGTTCGTGTTCCTCGACCGCGTCGTTCGACGTCATGGTATCCTGTCACTTACGGGCCCGCCCGCCCTTCGTCGTCTCTCCCAGGATCTCGCTCGAGGGGTCCATCGACTCGTTTTGTCTGCCCGATTTTGACTCGCCGTCCATCTTCTGCCGGTGAGATCCTGCTGCATCTAGGATTGGACAATCACATCCTGACTCTCGTATATCGTTCAGCATCGTCGACAAGCACAAGGGCGGACACTTCTCGATCGCGCCCACCGTCCGTCGCGTTTCCTTCTTCCTGCTGCATCGAGCCTCAACTGACAGTGGGTCCGGCTACAACAGACCCCTTACTCCGTCAAGCAAGCCTACCTCCCTTCTTCCAACGTCCTCGGCACCAAGGTGCGCCGCTCGTTTTCGCTCGCGCTGTCTGTCGGCGAGATGCTGCGATCCCCGCTCGCTCTCCCCAGATCAACTGACGGACGGTGATGACCCATCTCTGGCCTTCCTCACCTCCTTTTCTCGGCCTCGCCCGAACGATGGACCGCCAGTTCCTCAGCGACGCAGGCGTTGGCCAAGTCACAGACTGCATGGTCCCCCGAGCGGCGTGCAAGCACGGCGACAAGGATGGGTTCTTGCCATGGCTTATTCGCAAGATCGAGGTCGTGAGGGGAGAGGTGACGTTCAGGATGGAATGCGCGCCGGCGTTTGACTATGCAAGGTCAGTCGGCTGTCGAGCTCAGAGGAGCAGAGGAGCAGTTGAGGTACTGATGGATATCATGGATGGGAAGGGCGAATCACACGACCGAGGTACGTGCGCGCGCAAAGGAGGGTGGCCGTCCCTCACTCATAGACACACCTTCTCCACTAGATTGTCGAGGACGACTCGCAGCCTGAAGAAACGCTCGGATACAACAAGCACAAAGTCCACTGTACGCCCTCGCGTGCGCTCCTTTCATTTATTCAATTTTGACTGATCGCGGCCGCAACACTGCGACAGTCTCCTCCCGCGACATGGACATCGACCTCCGCCTCGTCGTCTCCGGCGAATCCATCCAAGGCGCCCCGTCATCCCAGAACGACTGCCAGTCGTCGTCGGTGGCGGCAGCATCGACCGCTCGCTCAACGCTTAGCGGGCTGGCGCATCAGCTCGCGGAGAGGGCTGGGCTAGTTGATTCGGATGAGAAGAGGAGGAAGAAGGAGCAGGAAGAGGAGGACTGGGCCCGTGTCGAGGACGGGCCGAAGGTCAAGCTCAGGAAGCTGGATCTCAGCAAGCAGGGGCATCGGGGTGAGGGTGTCTGGGCGGAATTTAAGGTTCGAGAGGGAGAGGTCGTGACATTCGTGGTATGTGACTGTATCCCTCCAGGGAATAAAGTGTCACGGCAGAACTGACTTTGGTGAGGTGAAAACAGCTATGCGAAGTTCCAAAGGCGGGAACAAGCACCAAGCCCTCAGAGCACGAGACGCAAACGAAGGTCCCGACAGACCAGAAATCTAAGGAGCTCGGCGTTGACCAAGAGACTCTCGCAAAGGGGATCAACAAGCTCCGGAATAATCGAGACCCGGTCCTGACATCTGCGCTGCTCGACAGGCTTGTTGAGGTGAGACCAATCGCACCGCCGCCCTTGAACTTCCAGCGTGTCGCTGAAACCGTGTCTCCTTTGTAGGACACCAGCAAATTTTGGCTCTCATGGATTTCGAAATCGCAATACAAGGGTCGCTGGCGGGAGACGGTCAACCGGCAGGCGCTCATCCTCAAGATGCTCACCTTCGAGGAGACGGGCGCCGTCATTGCCGCACCGACGTTCGGTCTGCCAGAGAGTGAGTCGGCCCCTGACTTGTGATCTTGGAGACTGTTGCCAATCATTCTCTTGCTGTCTTGCCAGACATCGGCGGTCAGAGAAACGTGAGCAAGCTCTTGCATATCCTTTCGGCCAGGTTTGCCGGCTGACTTGTCCTATATGGATCCCTAGTGGGACTACCGGTACACCTGGTGCGTTCCATTTCTCCTCACATGCAATGAGCAGAGGGCTGATTAAAGTCTCTTCTTCAGGATTCGAGACAGCTCTTTCGTCCTTTACGGCCTTATCAGGCTCGGCTACACGGACGAGGCAAACGCCTTCATGGAGGTGAGCCCACCCCTCATCTCACATAGCCGCGCTTTCACTCATTTCCGCCTTTCACAGTTCATTCAGCAGCGCCTCGTGGAGCGCAACGCCGATGGCTCGATCCAGATTACGTGAGAATTCTCTGCTCCCTTCCCTCCAGAACCCCACTGAGCAGTGAGGCTCTCTATCAGATACACCATTCACGGTGGTAAGAAGCTCGGGGAGACGATCCTCGACCACCTCGCGGGTCACAAGGACTCGAAGCCTGTGCGAATTGGAAACGGCGCATCGGACCATCTCCAGCTTGAGTGCGTTTTGCACCTGATTTTGTGCGCCGACGGATCAGCTGATGGGCCGCCACTTCCTTCCGTCCTCGGTGGCTTAGCGTCTACGGCGAGTTTATGGACTGCGTCTATCTCGCCCAGAAATACAGCAAGCCGCTGTCATGGGACATGTGGGTTGCCGTCCGGTGAGTAGCTCCCTTCTTTCTCGTACTGTCTCGCCACTCTCAACTTCTCCCTTTTGACCAACGACAACGCTTCATCAGCGAAATGGTCGACTGGGTCTGCAAACACTCAGAAGAAAAGGATCTCTCCATCTGGGAGGTCCGCGGGCAACCAAAGCATTTTACTTACTCTCAGATCATGGTCCGTCCGAGAGCACTCTTCGTGAAGCTTCCAATGCGTTCCGGCTGACAGATGCGACTCGGTTCAGATGTGGGTCGCGGTGGACCGGGGCCTCCGACTCGCCGACAAGCGGTCCCTCCCGCTCCCTCAGCGGAATGTCTGGCTAGAGACGCGGGACAAGATCTACGGTTCGTTTTCTCGTGGTCGATTTATCATACCTGTGCGACGCTGACTTAGGCGATCTCACAGAGCGTGTGATGGAGAAGGCCTGGAACAAGAAAGAGAAATTCTTCGCGCAGAGCTTCGAGGTGCGCCTACCCTTCTCTATCCTTCCGGCTTCATCCGACCCTGACGAGGGAAATCAACAGGATATCGACATTGTCGACTCTGCGGTCTTGTAAGAAATCGTGTCCTCGATCTTACTTCCTCGCCTTGGTCTAATGTGACGCGCCGACCCAGGATCATGCCCCTCGTCTTCTTCATGAGCGCCTCAGACCCGCGCTTCCGGTCCACCCTTGACCGAGTTCTCCAGCCGCCCGAGCGCGGAGGATTGACAATCAATGGCGTCCGTTTAACCCGCGCATGGACTGTTCATAGGAGCGATGCTGACTGAGAACTGACTTGCGATGCCGAACAGCTCGTCATGCGATACGACTCAACGAAGAGTGAGCAGTAATACAGATTGAGACCTTCCGCCTTCAAGTGCTGACCAGTTCGTGATCAGTGGACGACGGTGTTGGTGGACAGGAGGGTGCTTTCAGTAAGTACCTGCGCTGTCGCTGTAGGCCTGCAAGATTCGCCCTAACCCTTCTTCGCTGTCTTCACTGCCAGGCATGTGCACGCTCTGGGCCATCGAGGCTCTCAGCCGTGCCGGAGCAATCGACCGGACACTCCTTCCCAAAGCAGTCGGAATGGTAAGCCTTTTCCGCTTCTCTGCTTGACAAGCGAGACTGACAGAGCTCTCCATCACCAGTTCGAGGACTTTTTGGGTTTCTCAAACCATGTTGTGAGTCTTCTCGGAGAGCCAACACACGCTAATTTCCTTCTGCTGACAATTTCGCATGCGTTCCCTCATTCCAGGGCCACTTTAGTGAGGAAATTAGCCGCGGGGGCGAGGCATTAGGAAATACACCTCAGGGCTTCAGTGCCCTCACAATTATCAGTGTGGCGTACAACTTGAACGTGAGCATCTCCTAAGATTATCTTCTCATTGTGGCTTGTGGCGAAGGAGTTTCGGCGCAGCTGATTGATGGCTTGAACGCGCGAGAACAGCGGACCCTCGGAGGCAGCATCGCGCTCAACTAGTGGCCGACGTTCTTCTGGCTTTTATGCAATCCTCAACACTTGAATTTGCGTAGATCTAGTATACTGTCAACGTATCATGTCTGATATCTCGTGTGACGGCGGGAAAGGACAGAGAATGCGGCACTGCTGTCATGAGAGAGTGGAGTGGCTCTGATCGGGGTTCTCCGGAGGGGCTCTTTGGCCATACTCTTCCACCCCCGTCCTCTAAAGCTCTCCGGCAGAGAGAATCATGAGAAGGTCCACACTCTTGACCATCATTTTCCTATTCACAGTGTTTTGATCGCTTATCTGAGCAGCGTCGAAGAGAGACCTGTCAAACAGCAACCCCGCATGGACCTGACCTCAACTTGAACGCGCCTTTCCAAAAAAGCTGGGCCTTCCAAAGACCTCAACAACCACCTCCTTACCTCCTTCACGCCATGCCCCACCTCCTCACCGTCTCGTCCGAGACTCCCTCGACACTCCTCTCGGTCTCCTTCCCCTCGGAGTTCTCGACGCGCTCGACCGCGGCGCCGCTCGAGCCCGTCGTCCAGCGGATCAAGGTCGAGAGCTCCGTCGCCGGCGAGTCGCAGCCCAAGTGGGGACGCGTCGACCGGATAGGGAGCTCGCTGGGTGTGCTTGAGCTGGATGCCCCGATGGTCAGTCCTCCTCGTCTACGTTGCTGATGGGAGCGTCCTAGTCCCGAGCTGACGGCGCGAGTGTCTGTCTCGTCTCTCTCGCGTCTTCCCCCGCCTGTCTCTCAGGTCGCACTTGCGCACTCCACGGATCACATCTCTCTCATTCAGCTGGATCAGTTGAATGATACTACATCGTCTCCTGCCAGTGGTGACGACGACGATGAGGAAGATTCGGTTCTTCCCCAGCCCTCATGCTCGATCGTGAAGACGTACAAGTCATCGACGATCAAGCAGGGCAACCGTCACATCTCACTCGACTTCCTTCCTTCGTGAGTCATCGTTTGATAAATAACCCCAGAGTCTCGTGTTGCGTGTGGATTTTCTACGCTCCTTGTTCGATGCCTGAGCTGAGAGGGTCGGAGGCAGATGCGGACGACGCGAGGCGAGCTCTCGCGGGCCACACTTCCTGTCCTGTTGTCTCGAACGGCCAGTCCTGACGCTTCTTGCTGCTCGTTCCTCTCCTGCAGCTCTCATCTTCTCCATGCCACCTCTGGCGGTCGCCTCTCGCTCCACTCCCTTCCCTCTTCCTTGGACGACGCCGCCACGACGACGACGTCCAAGATCCGCCTTCCCGCGAACCTCACGACGCTCCGACCAAGCGCCGACGGCAAGACCTTTGCCTACGCCGGCAAGGAAGTCGACGTATCGCTCTGGGATCTTGAGCGGGCCCTCGCTGCGCCTCCCTCGGCAGCGGATGCGGACGCGACCGCCTCGAAGAAGCGCAAGGCTGGCAAAGCCAAGGAGAACGAGAAGCTCCTCCCCGGAGAGATCTGGCGGGCCAAGAACGTACGTCTTTCTACTATCTATATCCCTTGGAATCTGAGAGCTCATCTGTCGTTCCCTCTCTCTCTCTCCCTCTCTCCCTCCAGATCGCCAACAACTTCCTTTCCCTCCGGCCCGAGGTGCATCACACGGCCCTCACCTTCCTCCACCCTTCTTCGCCGGCCCTGATCGCCTCCGGAACCTCCTCCGGCCACGTCCGCCTCTACGACCCTCGGTCGTCTGCCCGGAAACCCGTCTCCAACTGGTCTGTCGCACCCTCGGCGATCACCTCCCTCACCTCTGGGTCCTCCCGCCAGGAGCTTTACTTTGGCGAGCGCGACTCTGGCAAGATCGGCTGCCTCGACGGCCGGACGGGCCGCGTCCTCTATGCGTTCGGCGAGAACACGAGCACGGCGACCAGCCTTCTCGCAGCCAACGCCGACGAGAAGGACCGAAGGCTGCTCATGAGCGTCGGCAAGGACGCCACTCTGACCGTCATGCGGACGACGGAGATCGACGAGGACCCGAAGAAGACGCCTCTCAAGGGTGGCGTGGCCGCACGCATCGGCGGCGTTCAGGGAGGCGTCGTCCGGGCTTGGCCGGGTGAGCCGGCGACGGCCGAAGTGGTGGGAACGAACGAGGAGGAGGACGACGAAGAGGTCTGGGAGGGCATGGGCGAAGTCGGTGGAGACGGCCGGCTTCGCGACGAGGCCGACGACGACGATGAGGACGATCAAGAGGATGGCCTCATGGTCACTATCCAGGACGAGGCGGACGAGGAGAGCGAGGATCAAGACGATGAGGGAGACAGCGACGAGGAAGAGCGGCCGCCGGTGAAGTCGACCGCCAATGGGCAGCCGGCGAGGAAGGGGGGCAAGAAGATGCGGATCTGATGACGTGTGACAGTATACGATCATTTATAAAACAAACAAACAAATTTTCATCATTCAGAGATAATGAACAAAAGGGGAGCAAGCGATGCATAAGCGTAAGGTTTCAACGGGGAGCAAAGCGAAGAGAGAAGAAAGTCAATAAGATGGCCACCACTTAGAAACTCTTCTTGGCGGCAGCAGCTCCAGCGGTACCAGCAGCAGTTTGGCGGCCATCGTGTTGGACGCCGTGGTTGAGGTCCGAGGACGTCGAAGAGGTCGGAGACTGCGAGTGGAAGTCCTTATTGGCACTCTTGGAGGTGGAAGCCCCGGTAGCACTGGCCGTTTTGGGGACGCCCTCGTAGACTGTAAAGGATGATGGGCCGTCAGGAATATACGTAACAGAGACATACAGATGGCCGAGACGTCCACTCACACGCGTGCTGGTGGGTGTTGTCGCCATGGTGCTGCGATCCCGCCTTCTGGAACTCCTCGAGGGTGAGCGTCGGGAGAGTGGTCGTCTCGTGAACAATTGGGGCCTCGTGGATTTTCTCGTGGACGGGGATGACGTTGTGGACGACGGTGTGAGCGTGGGTCTCTTTTTGAATGAGAGGCGTGATGTGCTCGTGAACGTGGTGATGACTGGAGATGGGAAGGGATTGGGTCAGGGACACCAACTCAATGCATCACTGTCTCTCTTCTTACTTACACATGCTCGTTCACGGTAGCACCGATGTGTGTCTGCGTTACTTCAGTGGGCCCGGCGGTGCGCGAGCTTTGGATGGAAGCGTGCTGGGCCTCACTGTGATGGGATGACGACGTCAGCGCGCAAGTCGCCCTATCAGGCGAAAGTAGAGACGTACAGCTTCTTCTTGTGCTCCGGGTTGATCTCGTTCACGGTTTCCTATGGAAAAATAAAAATGAGAACGTCAGAACGTAGGCTTGGGCAACAGTTAACGAGTTGCTATGACGAACGCGGGTGACCTCCGGGGCGATATTTGTCTTGTGCTCAGTGGCGAGAGTCTCGGTGGCAGTTACGGGCTGGATCCGGTGCTGGTGGTCTGCGAAGAAAGGGTGAGAAAAACTTAGCTCCTAATTCGGGCGGGCCGATTTCCCGTGAGACACAAGGGTGGGGCCGAAGACGATCGACGAACGGTGCTGGTGGATCTCTTTGTCGATTGCCTCGGCAGTCTTGATGTTCTGGTGCTGGATGACGTGTTCCTGGGTAATGGGGGCCTAGTGATGGATCGTAAGTGGAAAATGTATCAGCAACAAGGTCATGAGCGTGTAATTAAGCAAAAGGGTCAACATACAGCAGTCTCGCTGAATCGACGGCATCGAGGAGCCGAAGGATGAGCATCTTGAAGAGGAGGCTAATGATGAACAAGGCTTACGTGCAGACCTCGGTCGATCCGACCTTGTCGTGCTGTAAAGACAAAGGGGAGAGGGGGGGGGGGGGGGGTAATAGAGAGAGAAAGTGGAAGAAAGGGCGCCATTCGTCAGCCTTTCTGATCACGACGATGCCGCGATAACGCCACGCCACGACATCGTTTGTTGAACGGCTTGCTTTACTACACCAGCTGAATCCTCTAAGACGTACTTTGTTGAGGAAGTTCTTGACAGTGTCCATATTAGGAACGATGAAGGGGCTAGGGGTTGTGGGGTTGTTCTGTTGAATGAGGATGGGATGCGATGGTGATGGTTGCAGGGAAAAGTCGGGCCGGCCACGGATTCAGCTTTGTGTCATTGAGCCTGAGCCCTTTCATTACCTGGGACCTCATCAGAGACTTACCTAGAAAGGGTGGATTCGTCATCGCATGCGGTCCCGATCTCCTCTTTCCTTAAGCCCTCGCTCGGCTCGGGATGATGGTGCGTGTGCGTCTGCAAAGGGGCGAGGCTTCTCACAGACCTTCGTTCTTGGTCCTCTTCCGCCAGGTCTCGCTCCTCGACACCCGGGCTAGACGACGGCGAAACTCTCTCGGGGAGAACTATCTCGATCGATCATCCATACATAATATAGGCCGTCGCCCTCTCCCGCTTCGTATTTTAGTTCCAGATTCATCTAGAACGCAAGACAGTCCAGGTGAAAGTATGACGCCTATCTTTTTCCTCGTCCCTCCTTTCCCCGCCGTTGCATCCGAGGGCCATTTGAAGACTGCGGCACGACTGATTCGCATCCATCTTCTCTCCAGAGAACTGCAACTCATAACCAAGATGTCGGAGAGTGGACCTCGTAACCATGCACTTGAATCTTCTCTCGTACTTCCTCGTTTTCACCCTCTCGCAGACGAGAAATCCAGGACAGCTCGAGGTTGCAAAAGCTCAGAGCCGGATCTTCCTTCCAAATCGCGGAGGCTTCTCAGCCCTGACTGACGTAGGCGGCGTTCGCCTGTCCCTCCCCTCTACCCCATCCTTCCCTCAGGCTTCTCAAATCGACTTTGCGCATGATTTCGCTTCCCGCTTCCCCGGCGTCTGACAATCAGCTCGGAGTGTCTCTACTTTACCAAATAGTGGGTGGTATACAAGATCTCACATTCGAACAGACGTGGCAGCAGTAACGAGCGATAGCTGGCCTGCTCTAGGTGCAAGCTTGACGAAATCCCTTTGACCGGTGAAAAAGCCGCGGCGGGCTCTCGAGCAGGCCACAAAGCAGCCTGAGGCAGAGGGCGTAATCTGGGAGCGGCACCTCCCGCATGCTGCGAGCGCTCGGTCCTCCTCATCTTCTCTCAAGGGTTGTTGCTTGAAGGCTACACAGTCTCGCGTGAAATCAAACTACAGGAACGAACACGATCTCAACGAAAGTTACATGGCTCGCTAACAGGTGCATAGCCAACACGCCAGTTGACCAATTCGCCATCTTAGCTCGAACCGCGGTTCGAGCGAGAAACCATGGAAAATTTGCAGAATCATTGCTTCCGGCTTGAGATGGAAATGAAGTCCGTCCTTGGATTAGCTGCGTGCGTTTGCAGCCGGTGGCGACATCGCTCATTATTTCCTGGGACTTAGCCCGCGTACAGCCGCGGTCCCATGTTCGCAGCAGAGCGCCGGACGATTTCGTGCTCGTTGTCGGATTCCTAAACATGGCGAGCTCGCACGACCGACCGACCGACCGACCGATCCGTCAGCGTCGGTGCATTGGGATGGCGATTGAACGGGTCAGGGGGGAGCTCAAGTCGGGCTCAGCCGAAAGCACCGCGCGCACGCTCAAAGGCGCCATCTTTCGTGAGAGTTAGCTGTCCCCTGTTGTGCATTCTCTGCTCGTCAGCCTACGCCGTTGTTTTTTCCGAATTCCAGTCGTCAAATACATCTATCCACCATCACCTTCAGTCCTCTCCCTCAGACCCCCGCCCCCACTCCCACCTCCACTTTCTCCTTCACGTACTCTCTCAATATGGCTCCCATCGCGACCGCCGACGTTGCGGACCTCACGTCCGCAACTGCCGCTGTAGACCTCGCTGGTTTGAAGAAGAAGGTTCTCTACGATCCTTGTGAGTGCTCATTTGCCTTTAAGTACGTTATTTGTTGACAGTGCTGACTGCGGGTGCGCTGCTTCGATCAGTGTCAGCCACGCTTAACCTCAAAAGCTCTGAGAACGATGATCCCTCATACCCATACAACGACCTCAAGCCTACCTTCCCTGAGGTCGACTGGCCCCCCCTCGAACCTTTTGATATCTCGGACCGCGGCCTTCAGGCGCCCTCGTTCCAGCTCGGCACCAAGGGGAACCGGGGCAACACTGTTCTCGAGAAGGCCAAAAGCTGGCGATGGATCACCCCTGCTCTCGGTGTCGAGATCGAGGGTCTCGACATCAAGCAGCTGACGGACGCCGAGAAGGACGATCTGTAAGTATTGTGTGATGCTACCTTGGTGTTGTTTCGCAGTTCCTCATGACCCTGGTTTCGTATTTTCAGCGCTCTCCTTGGAGCTCAGGTTGGAGTGATTGTCCTTCGCGACCAACACGACCTCAATATCGACGACCAGAAGAAGTTTGGGGCGTACTTCGGTCCACTTCACAAGCACGCGACGACCGCTGTGCCCAGGCGAGGCGATCTCGATGGTTCGTCCATGAGCTGTACTCATTTGAGCATGGGGCGGCTGCTGATGCTTCTGCTCATTCACCCTTCGTGCAGATGTCCACCTGGTTTACGCCGACCACCGGAGCGTCATCGACACGACAGCCTTCGCCAAGGAGGAGCTCTACCACAGCGACGTTACCTACGAGCTCCAGCCCCCTGGTCTCACTTCTCTCTACCTCGTCGCCCAGCCCGAAGTCGGCGGCGACACTATCTTCTCCTCCGGCTACGCTCTCTACTCGTCCTTCTCCCGCCCCTTCCAGCTCTACCTTGAGTCGCTCTCGGCCGTTCATTCCGGTGTCGCTCAGGCCAACGGTTCCAAGGCTGCTGGCAACCACGTCCGCCGTGCCCCCGTCGTGCGTCTCGCTCTCTTCCTCGCATCTCAAGCGTTTTTTGTTGGTAGCTCATCTTTCCCCTCCTCGGACACCCTTTTTCAGGAGACCGTCCACCCCGTGGTCAGGGTCCACCCGGTCACCGGTCTCAAGTCGATCTTTGTTGACGCAGGCTTCACAAGGCGGATCGTCGGCATCCCCAAGGCCGAGAGTGATGCTGTCCTTGCTCTTCTCTTCCGTGGCTTCGCCGCCTCCGCCGACTTCCAAGTTCGCGCTCGTTGGCAGCCTGGCACGCTCGTCCTCTGGGACAACCGGATTGTCACTCACTCAGCCCTCTTCGACTTCTACCCTGCCCTTCGCCATGGAGTTGTGAGTGTCATCGCTACTCGATGTGGTGTAGCTCTGCAGCTCTCCTTCTGACGCCGCCTCATCTTCACTTTTCCAGCGTGTCACTCCGCAGGGAGAGAAGCCTCTCTCAGTCGCTGAGTACGAGGCCAAGTTCGGCAAGCCGGCCAAGTCTTGGGCCGAGGAGCGGGCTAAGGACCTTGGCGTCGCCCTCCCGGAACTCTCCAACGACTCGGGACGTGTAGCCGAGCGCGGTTTCAAGGACTGAGGCGCAGTTATCGATATTTGGACTTTAGTAATGACTTCTCTTCTCACGATCTACTCCTTCCTATTTTGTAGTAAAGCATATGCATGTGCTCCAGTCACAATTACCTCTTCATTTGCATTTGGAAAACATATTTCGATCATTCAGCGTATTGTGGACCCCAGACATCGTGGAGCGTCTCGTCCATAGCGATAGCGCGGATGTCGTGGATGGTCGTCGCCTCGGCGAGATTGCGCAGGAAGGGCTTGTAGTAGCGTGTGTGGGAACTGGGAGGAACATCCTTCGGTGTGAGCACTTCAGTCAGGTCAAGCACCGAGGCGAGGCCGTCGTCGACTTACCAAGAATAGTCGCGCTCCACAAAGTCCTTGAGATGTCGCCGGACGTTCGAAAGTGGTACGCAGCCTGGGTACAGATCGACCAGATCTAAGTACTCCTCCATGATGTTCATGGGATTTGTCCCGCCCTGATCGCTGGAGAAAAATCTCGGGTTTCCAGCAAGCTCCTCGCCGACCATCCAGCCCTCGACGCCCTCCTCGTGCGTGAGTCTCCCCACGTCTTCCCATGATCGGACGCCTCCGTTGCCGACGACGCCTATCTCGGGCCAGCCCTCGGCGATAAGTATGCGCTTGAGCTCCCCGACGGACGGGGTGCAGAGACCCTTTGTCGCTCGTCGTCGTTGAGGTGCCCCAACGGGCCGGGCGTGAAGGGTCACGACAGAAGCACCACTTTGGACGAGCGGGAGGGCGTAGGCGGAGATGGAGCCGACTGATGGGGGTGGTAGGCGGATCTTGGCGTGGACTGGAACAGGGAGAGTGCGGAGAGAGGAAACTGGAGGAGTTGGCCGCAAATAGACAGATAGAGAGAGGTCAGGCGGAGGAGACAGGCACTGGCGAACACAGATCGAAAGACAGACAGATGGAAGAGACCAGAGGCAAATCAGCCTTCGAAGATACGAGATATCCTCCGTAATGGCCGTCCTTTGCTCGCTGTTGGGGACATCCTAAGTTGAGCTCGACAGCATCAACGAGACCTAATGTTCGTGGCGGGAAAACCATGCGTCAGTCCTCTCCCTTCTCTTCTTCACAAGCGGCAGATAAGTGACGGACCAGCGACGACACGCCCTGCCTCCCGAACCTCTAATGGGTTGTTTCCTGCAAGCTGGGCGACCACTTTGGGCGTATTGTCCACGCCGAGGTTTCGCCCAAACTGGAGGTCGCGGAGAATCTCCTCCTGGAAGTCCCGGTCGTTCAGCAGCTGGGCCGAATGGAGCATTTGGGTGTCTTCTGGTTGCGTTTCAGGCAAGAAAGCTCTTCTTTTGTCCACTGCCGGAGAGAAGGGACGCACAGGTGAGAGTCGCCCCCCAGCGAGCGCAGAGAAGGCGGAAGGGCAGGTCCGATGTCCCGACCTGCTCGCATTCGTCAGATATATGAGAGAGGGTCTGAAGGCTCGCAACAGAATACTTACCATCGGGGCTTGCACCATCTGGAGGACTTCGGCGGGAAGGGGAGCGCTGCGTGTCATGGCGTAGAGGTAGTGGTTAGCCTGGCGCGTGTTGGGCGACGCGTGCAAGAGGCCACAAGTGGAGGCGAGCTTCCCGCGAGCCACCTCACAACCACCACCATACTCATATTACATCTCCCCATCGAGGTTCTTAGCCTCATCCTCGCATACGTCTTCGAATCTTAACCCTTTCGACCCCGTAGTCGGTCCTTGCCGGCCCTCCTAGGCCGTGCTGAGAACCTTCTCCTCTGCAACCGCGCCTTTCGAGCGGCGAGCCTTCCGTTTATCTTCCGGCCCATTTATCATCATTCTCGAGCGGACTGGCTGTGACTGTTTCTGAGAGACAGGAGGTATCTATCGGTACGCTGTCGTCTACCGATCCACGTAAAATCACCTTCGATCACCGCAAAAGACGATGATTACCTTCTCAAGCCAGTCTCGTCTCAACAGGCAGCCGTAGTCGCTCGTCCAGCATCGCCAGTCCCGCTTTGCAGCCGTTCCAAGGTGCTGGCCGAGTCCTCTCTCCTGAATTTTGCTCCAGATTCTTATGTTCCAGCGCTTTTTGCAGCTGTCTGTTTCCTCTCCTGCTTCACGTCGTAAGCCGTTCACCATGTCAACTTTCCATTCTCGCAGTCGAGACGCTCCCGCCTGCTCTCCTCGTCCTTATACAGTCTCTGAACGCTTAAACGTCTCCTGAAGCACGCTTTCATCCAACTTTGTCTCCTTCCTTCCAGGATCAGCGAACATTGCTCCCCTCGCACATGACTTAAAGGGGTTCGATGATGCAGCTCGAAAGACGTTGGTTGTTCCGGCGAGCGATCGGCAAGGCTGACTTTCGCTTCTCCTTTCCTGCTCACAAATTGCGATCCCGTCTGAACGTCCTTCCCAGAACGTTTCGCGTATGACATCGCATTGATAGTATTGGTTTTTGTTATTCTTTCAGTTTTCGCTCTCCGTGTCTGCGAGGTTGCCATGCGATGAAGAGCCGCGCGCTGCAAGTCACCCTGATTCATCTGTGATGAAAGATTAGACAATGCATAGATCAAGAACAGACACCATCAAACCGCCCGCCGTCCACCCGCCGATTTATCGCTTCGCTGCCAGCGTCGCCCCAGCGGCCCTGAGCCGACCGACGACCTGCTCCCGCTCTCTCTCGCCGATGCCACCGGAGCCTGCCGAGCGGAGGATGCTGCTCTCCACCTTGGCCAGGACAGGGAGCGTCTGTTCAATGACGCGCGAGGCATAAGGGACGATGGTGGGATCCTGGAAGTCAGACGCAAGAGAACCAGTCAGTTCGGTCGCGCTTGGTGGCGCAAGGAGAAGCTGACGTACCCGAGAGTCAAGGAGCCTGCATGCCCGCTGGACGATGACAAGCGCAGGTGGGAAGAGATTTGACTGAAGAGGTGTCCGCGAGAGGAAGTCGGAGAACTGCAGGAACGGTCGACGTCAGCACCCCTGCAATCCAGCTTCGCAAATAGACACACCTTATGGATCGTCGTCAAGATGACCGCCTGGCTCAGGAGGCTTCCCTGTGGGGCGTCGGGAAGGACTCGGTCGAGCACGCTTGGCGAGAGTCGAGAGAGGAGCTTGCCGAGTGCGTCCGGGTCGCGACTCATGAAAGCCTCCGTCCACGTGTCCTCAGCGTCCTTCGCCGCATCCTGCTGGCTCATACCCAGCTGAGGTTGAGTAGAAGGCGACAACGGGTGGTTTTGCTTCTGCTGGCTAGGGATGATGATGGGGGGAGCATGGTGGAGGGTGTGCTGAGAGGAGGGGTGCGAGTGTCCTGGCAGGGAGGGAGGAGCCTGTTGAGGCGCTGTCGAAGGAGGAGGAAAGGCCATCGGCTGGGGAAGGGGTGGCACCGGCTGCGAGGGCGGCTGGGGGTATGCAGCGTAGGCAGGTTGGAGGATTGAGCTGCCAGGCCGGTGTGAGGATGCCGATGAGGTGGCAGTCATTGTCGAGCTTGGTACAACCGCCGGGGAGAGGGCCTTTGGCTGCCTCTCTGGCGGTGGCTGCCGAGCAGCCGACTCAGCGACCTGCTCCTTGAGCGAGGTGACGAGGTTCTGGAGCTCGACGACCTGCGATGCCAGCGTGAGGACCGTCTTGGACATATTGGTCACGAGGGCGTTCGTCTCAATCAGGGCGTTGCTCTGCTCCATAACGACCTCCTTGCGAATGCTGGAGTGAAAAATACGATCAGTCAATAGTTCTGGACGCCAGCGATCTCTTGACTCACTCGACCATGTCGGCTCGGATCTCACGCGAGAGCGCCTCGTAGATCTCGGTCGTGGCTGCGTTGTAGGCTGGGACGAGCGTCTTGTGGATGAGATCCTTGATTGACTTGTCGATGTGAGGGAAGACGACGCTTGCGAATGCGCGCGAGTTGAGGTGGCGCTCGAGTTCCGCAGGCAGAGTCTGTCAAGGCGCGCATCCTCGTCAGCCAGGATCACAGGACAGCGGAGGTGAGCAGACGAGACAAAAAGTTACTCACCTCGGCGAGGGAGGTCTCGAGGCCCTTAGAGATCTGGAGCTGAACAATACTGGCAATCTCGGTCTTGGTGACCTCGCGGATGGCGGGCAAGACGCTTTCAATCGGTCGTACCGTCAGCAACACATGAAGCCGTCGTTCGTGAAAGAGTCAAGAGGAACCGGAGACTGACGTATTCCTAATCTCGGCCTTGACGGAATTAGTGACAACGCTCGTCGTGTTGGTCTTGAGCTCGCTCGAGAGCAGCTTAAGCACCTTCTCCTGGCGTTTGAGGTCGTTGGCCTCAAGCCGGATGCCTGAGTGCGAAAGTCAGAGGAAAGTGCTAGAACCAGCGCACAAAAACAAACGCACTCTGCTTCTCAATGAGGGCCTGCATCTTGGAGCAAATGTTTTCCTCGACCTGGAAGAACAGCAAGGGAAGTGAGCCTCCAGATGCTTACGTCTGATTTCCGAGAGACTGACCTTTTTGACCTCCTTCGATACATCTCCATTTAGAGCCTCGAAGCCCTTGCCGCTTGCGGGCTCATCCGCAGCGGGGATATTGACCGGGACAGAGGGCGGCTCGACAGGACCAGCATCAGACGAGGCACTGGCTGAGAGGGTGACGGCGGCAGCAGCAGCCCTCTTCTTGCGTGACAGCTTGGTCGAAGGGGCGGCGGGTACGACCGTCGCTGCTCCGTTTGCCAAAATCTCGGGCTTAATGTCGGCGGCCATATCCTCGGCGGGAACCACGGCAGAAATGACGGGTGGAGGAACAGAGACCTCGGTCTCTTCCTGCTTGACCGCACCAGCCAGCGGGACGGCCTCTTCATCCTCCTTGGACTCCTTCTTGACGACGATAGGCGCCAGGAAGAAATCCAGTCCACCGCCAGGGATGAATATCTGGTCAACTCCGTGAGGCGCGACCGTGAGGGCCTCAAAGTCGTTGCCGTTCGCAGAGCTCGCCGTGGTGAGACAGAACGAAGTGAGCGGCTGAGTGGAGAATTCGGCGAAGCGCTCGAACGCGGGCCCCTGGCCCTCTGGCGTGACGCGGATGACGAAAAGAGACGACCGCGCAGAGTTGGCGAGCCTAAAGAAGGGAAAAATTGTAATCCGGTCAGTGTTGTTCCACGTGAAATTGACCCTCGTTCGAGAGGGCAGGCTGACCAGATAATGCGCCTCTCAGCATCCCACGCGAGCTTGCCGAACATGCTGACATCCTCCGGGGCTTTGAGAACGAACGAGCCCTTTCGCACGGGCTGTGCCGTCGAGTGAAGCGTCGAAAAGAGGTAGAGGGCCGTGTCTTGATTACAGCTAACGAGGAACGTCTCAGCATCGAGGAGCTCGACCGACGAAACCGGGCCTGGGAGGCTAAAGCGACCGTCGAAGGATTCGATTTGTTTTTGGGCCGAGATGCAAGCCACGGAGTACGCCCCAGATGGTCCCACGATTATGATCTTGATAACGCCATCGCCGAGCTCGAGGACCGAGAAGCAAGCGATGAGTTTTTGTGCTGCGTCGTCGGATCCATCGGGCGCGTCAAAGACATCGACGTCGGGGTGTGCGCTGACCAACGTTGACTGAGACAGGGCCGACGCCGACGTCTGCTGAATCCAGGCAGTGGAGATGGGCTCAAAGTTCAAAATGAAGACGTTGCGAGCCGACATGATGCAGAGCTTGGCGCCGTTTGCATGCCATTTGACGAGTCGGAGGGCCGAAGTCTCGTCCGAGGCGGGAGCAACGGCAAACACGATGCGACATCTGGTAGATAGCAAGGTGGATCAGGGACTTTGGTCGTTGACTCTACGGATAACGAGCGCCTGTCATCCTCACTTGGTCTCGTCTTGGGCCCAGCCGGGCGAGAGCTGCCAAACGATAACCCCGCCGTCAGTCGTGACAGCAGCGATGCGGTCTCCGTGGATAGCGAGATCGGCGACCGAGGCGTCTCGGGGGTACCACTCGGCCGGGAGCTTGAGCAGCATCCGGCCTGTGCTTGACTCGTCAAGGACGCGAAGGCGACCCTTATTCATCGCGTAAGAGATGAACTGTGTTCCCCCGACGGTCCGGCCGGGCGTGTAGATGAGATCCGTCTTGACGATCGTAATGGGCCTCGTCTGGAGCGAGTCTTGGACGAACGAGTCGAGATTGGCGAGTGAGAGATCCACAACGGTGTCTGGGGACGTGATGGCCTTGGGAGGCAAGGGGCTAAGAATGAAGGAGCCCTCGGGAAGTGAGCGGTGTACTCCCACTGAAGAACAGGTCAAGACGACTCACCCGGCGTGCGAAACGCCCTTGTTGCGCTTCTTCTCCTCCTCCTCGAGCTTTCTCGGCCGCAGCGTCCCGCCAATGACAATGTCGCCTTTGGAAACTCTCAGATTGCCGCTGGCACTCCGCGTGTGGCCAAGCCGGGTCGAAGTGAAGCTGTCGCTCCGTCCTTTGTAAGAGGGTAGATCCGGGGAAGCGATCGCTGAGTTGGAATTGACGCTCCCGCTCCGGGCGAGCTCTGGAGGGGGGATCCTGACAGCCTCGGGCATCGATTCTGGGATTTGGATGGCGGGCTGAGGTGCTGCGACCGAGGAGGAGACGGGAGCTCGCGCTGATATCTCTTGAGCGAGAGGTGAGGGCACCGGTGCGTCCGGAGAGAAGAGTTTCGATGAGGACGCCGATCGAGCAATCGGAGTAGGCTGCTGCTGATCCACGACCTGGGGCGAGGGAGGAGCAGCTGACCGAGAGCGCTTCGGGGTCGGGCCAAAAGCGTCAAAAGGAGAGACGAAGTGGAACATCGTGGGCGCAGGGACCGGGGCAGCAGCAAGAGGGGAATTGAAAGTAGTCGCCTTCTCGGACGCAGGCTCTGGGTCCGCTGTAAGAGGAGGCTGAACAGCATCGGGCAGCGATACCGAGGAATCCTGCGACGCCTTCGGGGGGACGGCAGGATGAGCCTCTGCGGGCTCGTCAAAGGCCTTCGACCTATCGAAATCGATAGCAGGCGTCAGAGTGGGTCCTTGTACCCTGAACAAGACTCTCATCTTACTCACCTGTCCGCCAGCATCACCAGAGTGTCCTCGGCGTTGCGAGTAGGCAGCGGCACTGCCGGTGAAGTCGGGACAGCTGCGCCAGCCCAGGCGGACGTGGTCGCCGGGGACCTGGGAAGAAAGCCCAAGGTCAGGCTCAACTTTACTGGCTTGTTCACGATGGAGACACGCGCGACTGGAGGTCCGCCGCCAACGACAGGATGTGCGAGAAGCTGACCGCGTCATCCAGTCGACGACGCGACGGGCGCGAAGGAAGCGAAGGGACGACATACCCAGCTCTGTTAAGCATGCCAAAGAGCGAGTTCCCGCTGGCCGAAGAGGTCCGCGCAAAGGATGGAAGCTGGCCCGAGCCTGGCGAGGCGACAGGAGGGGAACGCGGACCGCTGGAGGAACGACAGGCCGAATGCAAGAGCAAGAGCAGCGAAGGGTCAGTAAACTTCCTTGCCTTCCTCGCCCAAGTTAAGCAGCCCAATCCTGGAGACTCACCCATTCCTCAGCATCTCAAGCAGGGCATTTGCGTCTCCTGCTCCGCCGGTGGCCGATGTGGACGAGACAGGCGATCTCGCGTGCAGCGACTCGCCGGGAGCAACGGCGCTGATTTCCTTTGCAGGCTGGCCCTGGGGCAGGGGCGGCGAGAGGGCGACACCAAAAGAGGGGCTGCTTGTGTTGAAAATATCGAGAAGGCCCTGGCGACGGCCCTGGTCGGGGGGCGACGTTGGGGATGCCGCGCTGGCGGACGGGGAGAGCGTCCGAAAGAGGGCGTCGATCTGCGATGGAGCCGGAGGAGTCGCGAGAGCCGGTTGCTGTCGCTTCTGGGGTGAAGCTCCTTGTAACTGGGAGAGGAGTGAGGAGAGGTGGTCGCTCGTACCCGGTGGGCGGTCGGACGACATGATAGTGGTGGTTGAACGCGAAGGGAGGACGAACATAAGTGTTGGCCTCGCGACTTCTTAGCGTCTCGGCTGGCGGCTTGTCACTTGACGACAGAGAAGCATGCTTGCCTGGCGTCTGTCTCCTGCGGGTATCTCGAACGGAGGACGGAACAGTGCTCGGTTTGGGGTACGTTGTGGGAGAGCTCCGGACCATGAGATGCAACGTGAACGAGGCGCGCGCATACGCGATGGGCAGGGCTGCGGTTCCCCACCTAGCCCTCCTGACTGCACTCTTGACATGTGCCTCACTGTTGATGGAAAAGGTGGAACTTGTATGCAGTATCACTAGAGCAGCAGCCGCTCGCGGAGACGATGATGTGTAAGTCAGTAAAACTAATGGTGCCGGGAATTGAACCCGGGCCTAGTGCATGTTGCCAATGGCAAGCACCAATGATAGCCACTTCACCACACCATTATTATCGTTTCAATTCGATGGAAGTTCGTCGATGTTTGCAACCTTACTTCTGTCAGCAAAATACGTGCCACAACTTTCGACTTAAAATAAAAATAAAAACTTCGTTCATCGGCTCCTCTCGCATTCTTCTGACCGCCACTGCTGCGCGACCTCCTCTGTCCGCCGGTCGCAGAGCTCCCGCCACACTCTCTTTTTCAGCATCGTCATCCCCCCTCCCAGATCTTCCGCCTCTCAAGGGACAGAAAATTCAGTCATGCGGAGATGCTCGGGAAGGTTGGGGCCAGCGAGCGACGTCGCTGAGGTTGCTCGAGCTAGCCGGAAGTCGTTCCAGATGGTCGCAGTGCTCGTTGAAGGATCGCGCACAGGCAGGGCGAGAGACGGGTCGTAGGGCGGCCGAGGCAGTCGTCTGAGAAGTACTGCAGCCTAGGTCTCTGGCTGGGTCGGTGGCGGTGCTGATGGCGGGGCTGTATGTTTTGTTCGTGGTGAGGGTGGAGCATTGTGAAGGTGCGTTCCTGGATTTCTCCTTGTCTCCTTCTGCCCTCCTCCTTCCAACTCTCTCTTCTCTCCATCTTTGATCTACGCTTTCTTCGGTATGCCTTTCCCTCTCTTCTTCCCCTCCTCCTCATTCCTTTGTCCATTCCCACTTCTGTCGGGGGCACGCGCGCGATAGCGCTTTTCCCTTCCCCCCTCCGCTTCCTCCCGTTGCCTACGGTCGTTGTACTCTCGAGGGTAATGTTAGGGTTGGAATATGAAAGATCCATTGGATCTGATATTTTGCATGGCGTTTTGATGGCCGCGCCGTAAGAGTTGATACAGCTGCAGAGCCAGATTTGCCAGACTTGGCCATTGGACTCAGCAATGGGCCGTCCAGGGAGACTCCTTGTCGTACCTTTGACAATGAAGAATGTTCAAATGAGGGTTGTTCAGAGATGAGCCTCAAGGAGTCGAGATCGCCAGGTCGATTGATTGCATTACGGCTTCAGCTCGCGCCTTGGCAACGCATATCAGGCGTGCTCGAGATCAAAATATCAGGCCCCATACGAGGCTTCACAACCGTCAAATCTACACTTTGGAGCTTGAGACATGTGAGATGAATGAAACGAGGTCAAGTCGAGGCATGGGCCGTCTCTCATTCGGGCTTCGGCCCGCCCGCTCGCCCTCTCTTCCCTCCTCGCGCGTGAACCCCCTCCTAACCATCGTTCCGCCTCTTCCCCTCTCTGCGCCCTTCCGTCTCCCTCTCCTCCCCTCCTTCAGATGCTTCGTCATCCCGTCCGCGTCCTGGGTAACACCCGGGCCGCCGCTCTCGTTGTCCCCTCGTCCCGGGCGGCCGCGACGTCTTCCCTCGCCGGGGCCATCCTCGACAAGGAGGCGACTGCCTCTAAGCTCTCCGAGCCGTCGAGCTCCAACCCGTTCGGCCTCCCCCTCCCAGACAACAAGTACCGCGGCGAGGTCAAGACCGATACGAGACTCCTTCCCCAGGACGGCAAGACATGGTACTCGGGCTATGACAAGTCTGTCCTTTCCCTCCCTCTTCTCTACAACAGTATCGCGGGCCCGGCCCGAGGTCCCTTGCTTGCCCTGGCACGCTCGCGACAGCCGTCCATCCCTACCTGCCATCCCTCGTCCTCGTCCTTCATCTCTTCCTATCACAAGCTTGAGCTGATCTCATGCTTAAACCTTCAGGCTTTCCGCCTATAACCCTATCGCGACTCCGCGGCCCATCTGGGATGTCGGCGTCACGAGGTCGGCCATCTTCGACAACGGCAACGTCCCTGACCTCCGCAACATCGAGTACTCATGGGAGTACATGGATGAGGACACCCGAGGGCGGATCCAACAGCACCTCACTGAACGGGCCGAGGGCGACTGGCACGACCTGTCGGTCGTCGAGAAGAAGGCCGGTGAGTCCGGCAGTCTCTCGTCCTTCTGCTCACTTGTCCTCCTTCAGCCCAACGGCCTGCTGCCTCCTAGCCCGGCCGCATCCTCTCTTTTAGGGCTCGCGCTGACTCGCGCCTCTCCCTTGTCCTTCTTCCCCCAGCGTGGTACATTCAGAATGGACCGTGGGGATCTCGAGCACCTATGATCGCTCACGGCGAGGGCTTCGCGATGCTCACGAAGGCCACCGTCGCCTTCATCTTGACCGTCATTGGCTACAAGACGTACTCGGCCTGGGTCCGCTCCAGCGAGCACGACCGCCAGGTTGAGGAAGATGCTGCCTTCGCCCGCCAGCGTGAGTTGGGAGGAGCGTCATCAGGCGTTTCGTTCAGCCCACTGACCAGTATTTGTCCTTAACGCGCGCGCGCGTGTACCTGTCTGCCTCATTACTCTTGCTCTTCTTTCTAAAGGCGCCGAAGCCATCGCCTCCTCGACTTAGCTTTGCTCTCGCTCGTGAACGACAACAACGTTCGGTACGCGGTTGCCAACGACTTCGGCTAGGGAGTGTATGACCAGTTTGGCTGATCGTGACTCCTGCATCGCGCCTTTCTCTTTCGACTATTAGTGAGCCAGAGGGGGTCAGCAGGGTAGTGATTGAATTGACATAGCTTTTTGGGACATCACGGCTTGTCATATGCTGCATCAGGAAGAGTCGAGGAGCCAATAATTTGGTGTCGCCTACGCACTACAACGCGCTGCTGCCTGAATTCACCAGCAGCTCATCGCTTGGTATGCCCATCGTGATGCTCCGTGCTGTCCATCGTTGACTGAAAGAGTAAAGAAGACGCTGATGACGGGGAAAGGGCGTATCCTAAGGGTTTCCTCCTGGCTCCATAGCTTGCTGCGATCCACTGCGGAAGCGAAGCGTGGCGTGGTCCCCTTCTCTTCATCTTCTCCAATACCTGCTCCTGAGACTGAGCAGCCTGGACCTTTGGGGTAGCGATGTGCCGGCGAGTATGTCTCGTCCTCTGTTGCTACGTACGCGCGCCTGGCTCTTCAGCCATTGAGAGCAACAATGACCCCATCGACACATCAGAAAAGACGAGATGAAAGCAGAGGTCCTGTTTCTGAGTTCTTAATAGATGTGGACCCCTAAATCGATTGATAAAATTAATGATAGCGAATGAGAGGGGGGGCTCTAGTGACCTCATAACGCAAAAGGGAGCTTCTCCCCCCGGAGTTATCTCTTTTCTCTTTTGATACTTCCACTTTTGCTGCTTCCTTCCTATAGACCACGCCATATCGACCCGTTCTTCTCTAGCTCCTGGACTTCCATCCTCTAGCTTTTCTCCTCTTCTCGGTCCACAAAGATGTCTCACTGCACTACGGTCAAAGAGAGGCCGGCCTTCCTTCTTCGGACCCAGCACATCTCCTCGCACTTTCTTTCGGGCCCGTCCTACGTGTAAATTTCCCCATTGTAGCCAATACTGTATGGATTGGCGGCCTTCTCGGCCTCATCTGACGTTGGCTGCGGCGAGGTGAACCGTGAGGAGAAAGTACAAGCATTTGAAGGAGGAAATGGCTCAGACTTCCTGCACGTCGTGGATGACGACGGCGCCTGTCGTCTGTTTCACCGAGGAACATAGCACTAATCCTTTCTCTCGCTCGCTCGCGGTAAATCCTCTCTATTTTCACCGAGCAATGGCTTCGCCACGTCGACCGACTACCTGCCTACGGTGCCTGCAACAAGCGTAAGATCACATGTGATTCGTCCCTGATTCTTCATGGCTCTCGACGACTTCTTGGGTCGTGCATCTGTCCCAGCTGCTCGCTCTTTCTTTTCTTGCGAAGGCGATGAGCTATTGAGTCTCTCTTCTCTTTCCAACAACAATTAGCCAGTCGCATCGTCTACCGCTTTTCAATCCCCCATAGGTTTGCCCAGAATGATTGAGAAGAATTCCAGGCACGACAACTGACTGCTCTTAGCTTGCCTTCTTCACTCCAGATACAAGGCAGCCGTAGCCCAGATCAACGCCAACCTCTCGTCTCGAAAGTGGAAGACGAGGAGAGCCAGCGCTAGATATGTATGAGTGTCGAGGGCGTCAACGCAAGTGCTTCCATCCAGGGCAGATTTTCTGCTCGAGAGCTCTTCGTCGGCGGCAAGAAGTAGCACTGCCACACGTTTCGAAGTTGATTGCCCAGTCCTCCCTGACCTGATCTCCCGTCAGATTATTTTCTCGGATCGTGCCAACTTCCCTTCCCCAGAGCTCCAGCGCTTGTATATTCGCACCAAAGCCAACGCCGTTCGGCCATGTCCAACTGGTGAGCAGACCGTAGAGGAGACCAGCGCGGTCCGAGTCCATGACTGAAGGCTGTGACTTTTCAGCTGGGTCAGTAGGCCAATGAAGCATGGAGTCGCGTGGGATTTGCAGACGGACAGCCAATCTCATCTGGGCCGGAAAGCTTTCTTGCGCCTTTCATCATCGCAGGTCTTTAACTTTCTCGTCGTTGAGGCCACCCCTACCATGGCCGCCTCCACTAAATGGGCGACCTTTCTCACATCTTCGTCTGGGCCAACGCGCTGTTCATTCTTGAGTCGCGCTCAAACTGGTCCATTGCAGTCTCATCGATCAGCATCTGGCTGTCTTGCCCTTGACCTCAGCCGTCAATTACTTCTTCCACGGCGTACGAGAAGAAACGGGCCATTCGCGGTGCATCCATCGTCTCCACCCCTTGGAGGTCATCGTAAGTGTATCTGCTGATTTCTTCTTGGCTCACCAACGCCGAGGTCGAGGCGATGACGGAAAAACTCGACATTAACGGTACTTGCGGCGACAGCGAGATAGCTGTCGGTTCCGACGGATATTTTCTTCGTGATCCTTCCTTTCCTTCCTTCCGCGAAGGGGTCGCCATTGACGCTCATGCCAGGAACGACTCGAATGATGGACCCGTCGTCCTTTGATAAACTTTCATTCAAATCCGGACCATCCTCCCTTGAGAATTCGCTCGCCAGCTGTATCGACTCGATCTTATACCCTTGGCGCGCATTCGCTTAAAGTAGATATCTGCTTTGTCATGTGGCTTGTATGCTTGCTTGGAGGGTCATCATTAAATTATGCATCTAGCGATACAGCGAGGGTATGGGAAGAGAGAGAAGAGTGACTGCGACAGCTCAAGCTCAGGCTCGTGCTCGTATGGCCGCCTGCACCTTGTGGTTCGTCGGCACGATGTCGAAATCTAGTGTTCAGGGGACGACGGTGCTCTGGTCCTGGGATGCAGCAAGGCGGTCGGCCGTCGCCTCGTCGCCGAACGTAGGCTGAGGAGTGGACGGGTGGGTAGCCGTAGGCGTGGTGGCACCACTGGCGCTCCCGCTGCCAACCGCCTTCTCGGCATCACCGCGTTGGTCGTGGATGTCGAGCTTCTCCGTCATGGCCTCGACCTCCGCCTGGGTCATGGAAGGAAGCCTCTTGGCGACTGAAGGTCAATTTATAAGGGGAATGCGCGTCAGTACGTTGTGTGGATAAGCGCAAGGATACGATGATAATGAAGGAAAAGAACGAACCGTGAGTAGGTCGCTCCTTCTCTTCGTAGGCGGTAGCGAAGATAACGTCGATGGCCTCCAGGGTACGTCCCTTGGTCTCCGGGTAGAAGAAGTAGATGACGGCTAGTGGGAGCAAGGCAGATCAGAGATGCGTTGCCAAGCGGCAAATGTTGCGTGCGCGAAGTTATATTGAAAGGCCTACTCACGGATGAAGAGGGCGTTCGCGCAGGCGAAGATGAGGAAGGTACCCCATCCGATGGAGGAGATCATGACGGGAGTGACCTGGACGACTAGGAAGTTAAAGAGCCTGAGATCGGAGACAAAACAGGTTAGAAATGCGGCCGAATCACCTTGCGTCGTGGGGATATTGAGGTTCACTCACCAGTTGGCCATGGTCGAGACAGCGTTGGCCTTGGTGCGAATACGCAGGGGATTGAGCTCGGCGGGGTAAAGCCAGGGGAGAGGAAGCCAGCAAGAGCCGAAGAAGATAATCTGTGCACGACGGAGTCAACAGGGAAGGGATTGACACAAGCGAGGTGATCAAACCCTCACATAGAAAAAGAGGCCGAAGGCAGCTCCTTTGGCCGACTCAATGTTGTTGGGGATCAGGCAGGCGAAGGTGATGACCTTGATAAGGCAGAGGGAGGTCAGACCCGGACGAGCATACTGCGTCTGCTCTTTGCTCTGGAGCCTCAAAGACTGTACTTACCATCGCGACCATCTGTCCGGTACTTCCAATGAGGAACATCTTGCGGCGACCGAGAGTCTCAACGAGGAAGAAGGACGACAGGGCGGCGAGCGCATAGACCGTCGAAAGGACTGCGAGTCCGTTACAGATCCGTCAGCGCGGAACCCCCTCTTGCTCGACCAAGGCCTACAACTCACCACCACCAAGAACGAGCGAAAGACGAGTATCCAATTTGATAGACTGCTCAAAGAGGACAGTGGCGTAGTAGATGACGGCGTTGCAACCTCCAAGCTGCGGTGGGAAACCTCCATCAGTGACTGCTCAGATCCTCCCTTCTCGACTTGTCGCCGCACCTGCTGGAAGATTTGGGACGAGGCTCCGACGGCCATGCGCCGGAAGTGCTGCTTCTTGCCGCCAACGAAGAGCTCTCGAGCGGAAGTTCCGCCCTGGATGGAAGCACTTGCGTTGATGCCCTCGACGATCATACGGATCTCGCGCTGGGTCTCCTCGTCCTCCACGTTCGAGTCCGAGAGGTCAGCGATGATTTGAGACGCAGCCTCCTCGTGTCTAGAGGAAGGAGGCCAAAGTATCAGCTGTCATGCAGGGGTCTTCTTGCTTTTCGAGCTTTTGAACGCACCCGTGGACGAAGAGCCAGCGAGGAGACTCAGGAAGGACGGCAACACCGGCAATGAGGAAGATGGCAAAGAGGATTTGAAGACCGATGGGGAACTGGAGCAAGATGAGTTGGGATCAGCCGTCAATGTCACACCAGTATCGTCCGTAAAGGAAGAACGACTCACCCTCCAGGAGACGGAAGAGTCAATGTAGGAGATTCCGAAGTCGATCCCTAGACGGCAAGTTGACAAGCTCGATCAGCGTGGCGTGACATTACGACAGGTTCTGGCAGCGTAGGACGCACAGTACGAGATGAATGTTCCGACAGCAACCATGGACGCCTCAATGCAGACAAGGAAACCGCGGTTGTGAGACTTGGAGCATTCGGCAACCCAGGAAGGAATCGTCGAGGTGTTCATTCCGTTTCCGACTCCGGTGAGGACACGTCCGATCTGGAAGTTGAAAAGCTAATCTAAGCACAGAACCACATCGGATCGTCTTCACTTTGGACGGACCATGAATTGGAGGAATCCCTTGTGCGGTCCGAAGGCGGCGATCTGGATGACGGCTGTGCGGTCCAACAAGTCAGTCCAGGCGGCTCGATATTAGGTAGAGAGGCTTCGGACTCACTTCCGATAATCATTATGAAGGATCCAACTGAAGGGAGGCGTGTCAGAGTCAGAAATACGTTCGAAGCAAATCGAAAGCGCGTTGGTTGAGACTCACTATACATCATGCGACGTCGTCCGAGCGGCTCCGCGATAAAGAAAGCAAGGATAGCCTGGAGAGCGAATCAAAGGTTAGTCATCAGATGTGCAAGCATCCGAGGGACATCATTGCCCGGATTGCTGCGGTTAGAACGCCATTCAAGTAAAAACAAAAGGAAAGTCTCACCCCGGCAAAGCATCCAACCTCGTAGACCTAGCAGTACGAAATCGAGGATTAGCCACTATCCGTGTGCCGTTGAGCATATCGGGTAATTCGATCGTATCACTCACGGCAACAACTGTTCCCTGGACGGTGGCCGCGTGAACGTCATCCGGCCCCGAGCTGACAATTTGGTGGAACTCGGCCTGTAGAGCGAGCCAGAGGGTCAGAGCGCGTTGGTTCTTTTCAGATGACTGATCAGGGCGCAACTCACGTAGAACTTTGGAAGAGCCGCAACAGAACAATCAAAAGAGTCAGACATAGGTCGTTGCTAAACAAGATCCAAGGACTGCTGAGCTCACCTGATGGCTCGTGATGATACCAGCCTGAAGGGGGGAGAGAGATCATTTAACAACACGTTTTAGCTGGCGTTCTGCAGGCAGGCCGCTTGCGCTGCTCTCGAAGAGCGCACCATGACACCCTGGTCGTAACCTGCGGAGGGAGCAAATTGATAAGGCTGGAGGTCAGCTTCTTGCAAGGATCCACGCACGTATCGACGGCGGTCACACATATGATGACTGACCGAAGAGAAGGAAGCCCATGGTGGCGGTGGCACTGTATGACGAGGCCAGACAGTCAGCATTACATTCCTGCATCCCCAACTCTTGGTTCAACAATACCCACGTAATGGCGTTGATCAACCCGTTGCCCCTCAGGCCAAGCCAGCGGTTCTCCGACGCCTTCGCAGGGTAGACAGATTGGACGGTGGTCGTCGTGGCGGGCGCAGGCGCCGCGGCGGGTGAGGGAACAGGCTTCTCCTGTTGCAGAGTCGTGGCCATGATGTGTGAGAGGGAAAGAAGGGGTGGTGGTTCGTTCCTTGTCTGCCTAGCGAAAAAAAAAGGAACCTCATCTAGCGTCAAGGGCAGACGGGGGACCTGAGGGGTCCAACTTGACGAGCTTGGGGAAGGAGGGGTCTCGTCATAGCCGGCTGGGAAGCCGCGCGTCGATCACACGCTGCGCCCCGCCCTCCCTGGGGCCAACCAGGGGAAGAGCTGGGTGAGGCTATTCTCGTCAGCGTATTGGACCTATTCTCTGTGGAGCAACCGGAGCCGGCTGGAGCCTCGTCATCAGGTTCATCCTGTAAGTATCATAAGTTTCCGAAAGCGGTCGAACGCATGACAAAGTTGTCGCCCTTCCTGGTCGGTGCGCACGGCTGGGCGTGGCGGGCGGGCCCCTGAAGGGAGGCAAGATTTCTGGGCGAATCAGAGTGACGCGAGAGCAGAATCAAGGTCGGAATGCAGATCTGTTCGACTCTCTCGTCGTTTGTCAAGTCTGGGATACAAGACAGGAGGTGTACCAGAGGGAGCTGGAGCGGGCCAAAGAGAATGTGCTCGGCCCTCATAAACGACTCTGAGCAGAAAGGTGATATGGACTGATATATATTGTGCATGATGGCCTCCTGCTCATCGACCAAGCCGGGCAAGAAGTTGTTTTCTCAGGCCCGCCTCGGCCACCTTGGACGCAGACTCTATCGTCGATGTGCCCACCTTATCGGCTTCGGCCCGTCGTTTCTCCTCCTGGAGTCGCGCCTGGATTTTAGATTTAAGTGCTCTAACGTCCGGTTTCTTCTTCTCTGCAGGCCGGTGAGATGCGGCAGGTAGAGGGGAGGTGCCTGTCGTTGAAGGTGTTGAGGGCGGCACAGGGGATGTGACGACGACGCTCTGCTGAGCCTCGAGCGCGTCGGCCTTGGCCTCTGCCAGGCGACGAAGGAGCAAGTTGCGAGCTGCGCTTTCCTTCGGAGCAGTGGAGGAGCAAGTAGCCTTCGGAGAAGCCTCCTCTACAGAGCCTGCAGCACGCTCCTCGTGGGTCGGGGCAACCGATTTGGACAACGAAGAATCCGCCTGTGACTCGACCTGTCGTCCGGCTGCTCGCCCTCGGATGCTGAGCGTTGGTGCTACACTTCGAAGCGCGGCGCCACTGATACGAAGACCACCTGGTGCTGTCGACTTGCGAGGTATCAAGGGTGAAGGCTTCGGCTGGCGGTGGATTGGTACCGGAGGATCCATGGCGCTGTCCGACATCTCGAGGCGACGTTTATAGCTCGGGTGAGAGGAAGAAGATGCTGATGGCTGGCTGGCCGTAGATCCGTCGCCCCAGGCGCGCATGCCCATGGCCAGCTGTCTCTTCGATGGCGCAGTCCCCGTCTGGTCGATGAGCTCAAGCGGGTTGCTCCGTCCGCCGGCTTGGTTATACGCGTCCCGAGGTCCGTTGAGGGCCCGTTTGCGAGCTCGTTGAGCAGCTCTGCTTTCCAGCTTCCGAAGACGCAAGTCTCTAAGACGAGCAGCCTCTTCGGGCGAGAGCCAGGTGTCCGTCTTGCTAAAGTCACGAGGAGGGAGAATGTCGGGCTCGTAACGATCTCTCTGAAAGCGAAGAGCCTAAAGGCAGCGTCAGAAAGAGAGAGAGCTCGCCGGTAACCCTCAGCGAGGCCGAGCAGGACTGACGTCGTTTCTCCAATCGTGGGACCTGGACCTAGACCGAGACCGCGAGCGGGAATATGACCGCTTTGAGCTCCAACTTGGACTCCGGTGCGATCTCGGGCTGTGACTTGCGTCCGACATAGACGCAGCCGAGTGAGAACCCCGGAGAGGAGAGCGAGATCGACCACGACGATATCCCGCCCTTTCGTCATCAGATTCGTTGTCGTCGTTGGACTCTCGGTCGCTCGGCGGCGTTCTCGGTCGCGAGGAGCCAGCGCCCATTGCTTCTCCCAGGCCGCGCTCTGACTCCAACGCAGCGAGGATGGGCGTTTGAGACGAGCTCGCGTGACTCGAAGATGCGCGCCGCCGCTTAGTGGGTGGTGGGGCAGCAGGGTCATGATCTCGGAGGCGAGAGCCAGAGGGCTCCGGCGAGCGTTCCCTACCGCTCCTTTGGCGCGAGGGGCGTCTTTCCTCGGCAAGGCGTCTTTCGACTGACGCAGGAACAGGGTCGTACTGCAAAGATCGATGCAGACGGAGGTCAATATGCCGGACGCCGACATGAGCGGGAATGGGCGTATCTCACCTGAGCGGCGGCGTCATACAGCGTTAACTCCCGGAAAGGGGATCTGAGGAACGAGTACAGCTCTGGTGAACGACACCGCGAGCGTAAGTCAGAGCTTGCCCGCGCCATTTGAATGGAGATATACATAGCTCACCGTGCGCAAACTGGGAGCGTGAAGGGTAAAGCGATCAGTATCACACTCTCGCAGACCCAACCCGCCAGCCCGATCCAATGTCACTTACGTGCTCGGCCGTCCTCCGCTCATCCTCTCTCCCAATGTCCAGGAACTCAGCGAGCAGCCTGATGGCCGCCTCCGAACGGATATCGAATGACTTGACGAGCGAGACCGTGTAGTCGACCATGAACTGCGGGGCAACCGATGTTAGCTTTCCCAGTCCGTAAGAAGCGACGCAGGGCAAGCTGACCTACCTCGACGTCCAGATCAGACCAGACGCGGAGCTCACGCCGGAGCCAGGCCGTCGTCTTGCTGACGAGATCCCTGTGTGATGACGGAGCAGCCATAGACCATCAGCCTTGCGACCAGAATACCCTCTAGCTTTCAAGGGACGAACGGGTTGGCCGAAATCATTGCAGGACTAGGCGCTGGCTTGTATCTAGTGCTGGAGTTCGAGGCGACGTGCTGCGACAAAGGACGCCACGATTAGAGACGAGTCATTCGAGCAAGTTGAATGGAAGGCACCGCTGACCTTGCAGTAGAGCCCCCAGCGGTAGATATCACGACGCCTCTCTATGTGACGTTCGAGTTCGTCCATCTCGTCAAATTCCGGCGACCGTGGACGGAATGGCGCGCGGTGGACAATCGGCCGAGCCGGTGGCAGCGTCGGGTTGTGCAATTGCGAAGTCGAGGGCTTGGTGACGAGTGGGGGCAAGTAGAACTGTGGGACGTCCCGCCACCGTAGCGTCAGTATCAGAAGGGCTGGATTCGAACGCCGATGAGCTGTCTGACTTTGGGATGAGGCGACGGCACCCAGAGGTTGTGAATGAGGTAAGGTCCGATCGGGTGGGAGCAAAGCGGGCAGGTCCGACGCAGCTCCGTCCAGACACAGAGGCAGCTGAAGCAGAAGCTGTCGTGCTTGCATCCGATGATGACGGTCCGATCCTTGACCTTCTGAAGACAGATGCCTGGAGAGGAATAGAAGATCGGCATCAGCTGTGAGGGCAAACCTCGTTTACGTCGGGCGCAGGAGCGCGCAGGTAACGAACGACCCACAGCATAGCTCATCAATCTCGGCGTTCTCCTTCGAGTAGCCCTCCGAGGGAGACATCCCGGACATCTCCTCGTCCTGTTCTCCCTTGGCCTCTGGCACGGGGGAGGCACTGAAGGAAGGGTGCGAAGGGGAGACGACGACGCCGTCTGCTGGCCGAGCCCGTCGCGATACGGCGAGCTCGTCCTCGAGCCGGGTGGACTCCATGCGGTGAGAGGGGTTGAACCTGGGAATAAGAGAGATGAACAACTGAGTCAAGTTCTGCCGTCGGCCGGTCTGGGCGGACAGTGGAAGGCATGAACGCCGTCGGTGGAGACAACGAGTTGACGTGTCACGAGCTAAAGAGACGCGTGTGGACGCGGTGGAGGCGACCCTCACGCCACACAGGTTGTTCTTCCTCTCGGGACAACGGCGGCCCAGGTGACCCTAGCTGGCGATGGAAGCGGCGTACCTGCGCTGGGCTCGAAGAACGGACCTGGCGTGAGCAAGTGGGTGGTTGTTGAGAGCGAAGGACCCAGTCGAAGGGGGTTGGGGCGACACGACGACGCACGCGAGGAGGGAGCCCGTCTCCTCTCCTCAAACGACGACCATCACACACACATCACGCAACCAGCCATGGACGAAGACGACGACATTTGTCAGCATCTTCCTCGGCACGCTCAGCTCCTCTTCGAATCACCCTCACCGACTGACACCCGCGCCCTCCACTCTTGCGCGTCCGTTGCGAATGCCAACAGCCCAGATCCGCGCCCGACGACTCGCCCAGCTCCAGGCCCAAGGCGGCGGAGGAGGCGGGCCCTCCCGCGGCGGACTTCCCTCCGGCATGGGAGAAGGCCCCGGCGGAGGAGGACCCGGAGGCGAGAAGAAGTCCCAGGAGCAGATTGAGGCTGAGAGGCGGGCCGAGGAGGAGCAGCTTCGCGTGATCATGTCGTCCGTGCTGGAGCCGGCGGCTCGGGAGCGTCGTAAGTCCTGTCGCTTCCGTCCTCGCTTGACCCTCCTTGCTCGCACGCGGAGGTCTCACACTGACTCGGCCGTTCGCTCTGTCACACGCCTTGTTCCGCCTGCCTAGTCTCACGCATCAACCTGACGAGGCCCCAGCTGTCCCGTCAGGTCCAGAGCATTCTCCTTCGGATGGCTCAGCAGGGCCAGCTTCGGGGCAAGGTCAGCGATGACCAGCTCGTCGGACTTCTTGAGCAGGTAAGGGCGTCCCCTCGTCCCCGGGAGAGCGTTGGGACCCGGAGTGGCTGATCGATTGTGTCCCCTGCCCAAACGCGTCTCCCTGTGTGTGCTCTTTCACAGGCGCAGGGCATGGCCGACAAGGCGGTGGGTGGTGCGACAGGCAAGATCACTGTGAGTCACCTCTCCTTCGGGCATGCCTCGAAGCCGAGCTTGCCTCCGCTGACAGTGCTCCGCTCCTTGAACAGTTCGCTCGCAAGGCCAGGGAGTGAGTAGTAGCCTCAGACGCACCGTCCCCACTCGGCTTTTCTTGGGTCCACCACTCTTCTGTGCCTGACTCTTACTCTGGTGTCTTTTGCCATCTTTACAGCGACAGCGACGATGACGACTTTGATCTGTAATGAAGCTTTCTCTCTCCAGAGCCCGCTTCTTCTTGAGAAGAAAGACCTTGGGCCCGGAGCTCAGCGAAGAAGACAGCGACGCGACTCTGCCTTGCCTCGACCGGCCTTCTTCTTGAGTGGTCTCAGGATCGCTCTTTGCGTTCAACGCGGTGGTGATGGCAGGTCAAGGAGACTTGACACGCTGGACCGACAGACCAACAGACCAACAGAGGACTGAGCCTTCCTCTATTTGACGCGACGCTTGTGTACCCTTTGAGCAATATAGAGAGAGAGATAGAGAGAGAGAGTGTGTGTGCATGTCTCAAGCGGCAGGAGCGCGTGTCTCCCCTGACGGATATCTTCCTTCACACAAGATTACAATGTCAATATGCTTTACGGACTGGGCGAAGGTGCCGACGACGAGGACGCCTCGAGAGCCTCCCCCCGGCCCGTCACGTTGGCGGCCCTGTCGACCCAGCGACCCTCCTCACCCTTCGCCTTGGCATCCCACTCGTACGCCGTCCTGTCCTCCGGCGTCTCAACGACGCCGAAGAACCGCCTGTCCCTCCCCTGGGCGGCCTCGTCTCGCGGCAGCTTCTCATCCCGCCGGAAGACGACGCCGACGTAGCGGCGCGTGTGCTTCGGGTTCCGCGTCTCCGGGATCGGCTGCTTCTGCTTCGCCTGCCACGGGTAGCAGTTCGGGATGTTGGGCGAGAGGGTCGCCCGCTTCCGGTCGTGCGGGAGGCGGTAGAAGCAGAGGTAGCCGGGGGTCAGCGCCGTCAGGGTGTGGTCGCGGCCCATCTGGACCTGGGGGCGGACGACGGGTGGGAGAGGATGGGAGAGGGATTCTCCTGTCAGCGAGGTGGCCAACACAGCCAGCGGCGGGACAGGGCGGCTTCGAAGGGTCGGGCAAGCGCCTCGCTGCTGCTCGGACGACGCGCTCGAACGCGCGCGCGTCCCTGACAGAGAAGGAGAGCCCAGGGCGACTCACGTGCTGGCCCGGGTGGATCTTGGAGCCGCGCTGTCTGATGATGACGTCTCCCGGCTGGACGAGCTCGCCTGGGAAGGACGTAGGAAGGGCTGAGTTGGGGGAGGGGAGAGAGGAGGGAGAAAGGACGAGAGGACCGACCTCCGAACTTCTTGACACCCAGACGCTTTCCGGCGGTGCCACGGTTGTTCTTGGAGGATCCTCCCCCCTTCTTGGTGGCCTCGAGGATGGGCGACGTGGAGAAGGCGGCCCTGGCGGAGGAGGAGGCGAGCGAGGAGAGGAGCGAGACCGGCCGGAAGGCGGTTGAGGCGAGAAGCGAGAGCATACAGGCGTCGTCGTCGGAGGTATGGTGGTCGTCGAGGGCGAGGCGGCGGGTCCTTCTCCTTCGCCTCGACTCTCCCGTCTCTCCGCTTGCCCCGTCTCTTCTTGCGGGTCGATGCGCATCTCTCCCGTCTCTCTCTCTCTCTCGCACGCTCCCCACGGCCAGCACTACACAGCGAGCAAGAACGAGTACATAAGAAGAGAAGCACGCGAAAAGAGAGAAAAGAGGCCAGGGAGGAAGAGAGGCAAGGCGATAGTCGACCCGTTTTCTCTCTGTGTTCCAGCCCTGCCTCCTGCACCTCCTAACCCATCGTTACTCCCCCGTCCATTTCACCATCTCCCGTCACGCGATCCCGATTTTTCAGTGCAGGAGGAGCTTAGTCTGGTGAGGCGGCCGTCGTCGTCAGTCTGAGCCACGGCAGGCATCGAGGGGGAGGTCGACGGCAACTCACTGAGCTCGTCGAGCTTGTTGGCCTCTCCCTCCTTGCCCTCCTCGACCTCGAAGCTCTCGACAAGGTCCGGGACCTCGTCGTCGTCCTCGGCCACAGCGGCTGGTGCGGGAAGCGACGGAGTCAGTGGATGAGCGCTTGCATATGCGAGCACAGAGCCCGACTCACCACCACCGGCGGCGCGCTGCTGCTGGCCCGAGAGAGCCTGGTAGGACTCGGCGAGCTTGCGCAGGGACGCAAGCGAGTCCGGGCCGAGCTGGTTGAGGATTCCGGGGACAAGCTCGGTGAGCTCCTTAACCTGGCCCGGGCCGTAGATGGCGAGGGTGTTGGAGGGGAGGGCGGCGTGAACTGCAAGGAGGGGAGGGGGGGGGAGGAAGAGTGAGACGAGCGGCATTAGTATCGAGGTTCCTTCGTCCAAGAGGAGATAGCATGGTAGAGCAATGGAGGAAGCCGGTAACAGCGATGCCCGGGGGTTCGCGTGCACATGGCAGGGGAGAGCTCTCTCGCGCGCGGCGGACAACCCCCCCCCCTCCTTTGCTATTGCCTGCCGGGTCTTTAAACGGCAAGGCGCTCGAAGGGTCGGGGCAGAGGTCCAGCGTCCGGGCCCGGCTCTAGTGCTCCACAGCGGTCCTCGAGCGTCCAACTGGGCGGAGACAGCCGCGGGAGCAGCAGGAAAAAGAGGGGACGTCGAGGGGGCCGGGTTGAGAGGGCAAGGCAGAAGACAAGAGAGGCGCGCGCGATGCGGTCGGGGACGACGACGAGAGGAACGCGTATGTACCCTTGGGGGCCGAGAAGTGGAGGACGTTGCCGTCCTGCTGGAACATGTTGACCTCCTCGACGCCGTTGATCGGGGCGACGTTGAGCTTCTTGAGCGCAAGCTGGAGCTTCTTGTCGTCGGCCTGGAGGGAGGCGACGGACTTCTTAACGACCTTGCGGCGGGGGGTTCCCTTGCCACCTGCATGACGGACGCAACGGGACAGCGAGCAACGGCAAGTGGCAAAGCGGAGGGGGAAAGAAGAGGGCACCGATGGTCAGGCGGCTGGCCGACGAGAGAGCGAGGGCAAAGAGAGAGCACTGCTGACCGAGGCGGGCCGACTGAGCCTGGAGGCGAGCGAGCTTCTCCTTGTCCATGTTGATGAAAGCGGGGTGAGAGGGAGGGAGCGGAAAAGAGGGGAAGAGGGGGGCGAGCGGGCTGACGGCAGCAGGGGAACAGCAAGCGATCAGCAAACGACGACGAGAGGGGACGAGGCGTGCATGCATAGAAAGCCTGGCTGGCGAGGCCAGAGCAAGGCGCGTGTCCGCAGATGCAACGAGCCCCGGGGCCGTCGCGTGCTCCAGGATGCACCCCCTCCTCAAGAGGGCGAGTGTGCTGCTCTCTCGCCGTGCCCGACGGGGACGCCGGCGGCAGAGGCGAGCGAGCGAGGGAGAGGAGGACGGCTGACGCGCCTGGGTCCCATCGCATGCCGCGCGAGAAGCGACGGGAGAGGCTGGCTGGCCCGCTGGTAGCGACGAGGCGAGATCGCTGGCAGGCTTCGCTCGACTCCCCTCGTCGTCTCATGCCTGCCCAGGGGGACATCCTGGGAGGACGCTCTGTTGCTGTGTGGGCCGCCGAAAGGTCCCGGCTGGGACTCACGATGGGCGGGAGCTCGGGGATGATGGTTAGAGGGTTTTTTGGCGGGTGAGCGTCCAGCCGCCTTGGGAGGCCTCTTTTCGCTATGGCCCCGGCCGGGCCTTCTCCTAGCCTTCTTGCCTTCTCTCCCGTTCTCTCTCCCCGGGTCGCGCCGTGGCATCTCATCAGGTCATGCAGAGTCGGAGGGAAGAGGTTTACCATCGGAAGGGAGCGTCGTGGGCGACAGCCGTCGCATGCCGCCCAGCGCCGCTCTCGTCATCGGCACCGCGCGCGCGCGATGGATACTGACGCAGGGGACCGGCCCAGCCATCGCCACAGGGGCTCAGAGAGGTGACTTGTCGAAGCGACGCTGACCTCTCCGTCGTTCGTTCGAAGCTTTTCATGGAGTGTGTGTGTGTGTGTGTGTCGCCTGTCTTTCCTTCTCTCTGGGCTCACACGCTCGCCCTGAACCACGACCACGAGGCTGCCTCTTTGAGTCATGTCCATCAAGCCCTGCCCTGGAGCAGCTTCTGAATCTTCTCATGCTTCCGCTCCTCGCCCGTCTTCCACGGGACGCCTCGGTTCTGGATCTTCTCCCTCTGGACGCCCTTGATCCGCACGAGCGGGGGCGTCGGCCTTGTTTCGAGATTGACAGTCCTCTTCGGCTGGTTCTTGATCGGCGGCTTGGCAAGCACTCCAAGCTCGTGGGAGAACTCCCAGCCCTCTGCCGAGGTGTCGAGGCCGAGCTCCTCGGCAAGCTCCTTCCGCTCGAGCTTGAGAATGTGCTTCGACCGAGGGACAACCCGCTCCGTCTCGACCAGCACGACGTCGTTCTCGCCAGCCTTCTCCCTCGTGGCCTCGAGCCGAGCCTGGTGAGCCGCCTTGAGGGCCGCGACGTGCGGCAGCTGAGGGAACCCAGCGTTCGGGTCGACGACCTCCGCCTGGGGGTACGCGGCCGGATTGGTCTGGACCTCGAGGAGCTTGGCGTAGAGCGCCTTGAACGTCCTGTAGTCCGTCCGGCGGAGGGTGTCCATGTGGTTCGCCTGCTTCTTGGGGAGGTGCTGTAAGGAGAACGACAAGGGACGCGGATAGTCAGCTGGAGGAGGGAACGAGAAGAAGACAGTAGATGTCGGCCACGACAACGTCACGCACAAGAGGCTGAAGGGTCTCGGTGATCTCTCCCGTCTCAGGGTTAAGCTGTGGGAGGGAGGATGAGCGCACTGGTCGGCTACCTCAAGGGCAGAAGGAAGGCGAGAGTGCCACGAACGTAGGGGTTGAAGGGAGGCAAGGACGGGTCGCGGACGAGGGAGGCGGGGAGGATCGGGGACTCCTTGAGAGACCGTTTCAGGCCGGCGAGGAGCTTCTGAGAATGGACGTCGAGGTACTGGAATCGCCAAGGACGTAGGCAAGTCAGCCGGGCAAGTCGAACGCGTCGCATCCATCATCGTCGGAACGCAGCTCGTCCGAGAGACAGCGAGGGCACGCACGAAGGTCTCGCGCGTCGGCGCAGGGAGCGGCTCTTCCGATCCTTCAACCTTGGGGGCCCTGGAATCCTCCTTGCTCGGGACGGTGATGGTGATGACCTGAGGCGGAGCATGCGAACGGGAAGAACAAGAATGGGTCGAGGAGAAGACAGGCCGGACGGAGCGGTTCACGCGCGAAGGTCAGTGAGCGAGAGGGAGACATGTCGAATCGCTTCGGAAGGGCGAATGAGGACTGACCTTCTTGTCGAGGTCGGTCTTGCTCCGGAGAGCGCTGATGAGGCGGTCAAGTTCCTCGATGGACGGGTCCTTCGACAGGCTGGGGAACGGCGACGCGGACGAGGACGACGAGGACGCGGTCGGGCCGGACGACGAGGAGCCCTCCTGGCAAAGCGGTTCAAGTGCATACAGAGCAAGCGTCGATTCGAAAGAGAACGAATGGCAAGCAAGTGAGCGAGCAAGGGTCAGCGAGCTGGTAACGCAGGACGAGCAACCAGGCAGGAGCCAGCCAGAATCGGCCCAGGAGGGGGGGGGGGGTTAGGCCGTCCGGAAAAGCGGGCCTGGACGAACGAGCGTGTCCTGAACGGTGTTGACGGCGTCCGAAACAGTCTCCTTGATTCCCTCGGCAGCCTGCTTGATGGATCCGAGCAGGCTCTGATCATCCTGGGGCGGCGCGGCACGCGCGGAAGTCGAGGTGAAGGCGCGGGAGGAAGAGGTTGAGGGTGACGCGGCCGCGACGCTCGCAAGAGCGTGAGTCCGGGCAGCCGAGGAGCGGGCAAGCGCTTTGACGGTGAAAGAGCACGCTCGCAGGGAGGCCATCGTGCGGCGGAGGAGACGGAAGGTCGTGCGGGAGAGAGGTGGTGGTTGTTGAGGAGAGAGCGAGCGCGAGAGAAGACAGCGCGCTGCTCCTTGCTCGCGCCTGCTATCGTCCGAGTCGAAACGGCCCAGCCGTACCTGTCTGTCTTAGCTCATCTCCGTCGATGCCGTGTGCCGCTCTCTCTCTCTCTCTTCTTGTTACTTTGAAGCACGAGTCACCAGGTCATAAGGTGGCCTTTTCTTCCTTCGAAGCTAACGATGGCTCGCTCTCTTCTCAAATAGCAGGCACGCAGTGTACTCCAACGCGATGCACATCCTCAATCCTCATGGGCATACCCCTTGAGATCCTTCGCACTCTCAGGGAGAATTCCCTCTTGGTCGAACCGGATGTGGAGCGCCTTGACCCGCTCCCACCATTGCGGATACGCCTCCTGGATCCTTCTCGGCCCGCTCTTGAGACCGTTTGGGATCGGCTTGCCGTTGCTCATCGCGATGATGGCGTCCGCCTTGAGCTTGTTGAGGACGAGCGAGAGGCTCTCGGGTGTCGGTCGGCCGACCGTCTGGTCGAGCGTCGCCGCTCGCTGGTCGATGCAGAGCGAGTCAAGCGCCTCGGTCCAGAGATCGCATCGGGCAAGGCACTCTTGGTAGGCCGACCAAGCATTGAGATTGAGAAGCTCTGGGTGCGAGGCCCGGAGCGTCGCAAACTCGCGCCGGGCGAAGTCTGGATCTTTGGCGAAACCGCACGAATCGAACATCTGCACAAGGAGATCAGCCGTTGAGGGCGATGGAATGAAGTGGGAGAGAGAGCGAAATCAAGCGTGTGACGTACGATGCTGCAGGCCCGCGGGTTGTAGCCAACGCTAGTACGCATCTCCTCCCAGAGCTCCTTGACCTTATCATGGGCTCCAGCGAGGTTGTAGGCGTTAAGAAGCGAGGCCATTGGCCGGACGTTGAGTGTCGACTGGTGCGGGTACGCGCGGATCCATGAATGGACCTGGAGTGCCTTCTCCAGGATCTCCGCCTGAGCCTTGGGGCGGTCCATGGAGGTGTTGATGAATCGGGCCCATTGAAGACAGAGTGAGTTGATGACGTTGTTGATCGTCCAGTCCTCGGCGACAGGGTGGATGTCATCAACGAGGCGGGTGATGAGATCCGGATCAAGAGCAACGGCCTGGTCATCCGCGAGCTTCTGGAGTCGCTGGACAATGTCGATGGTGAGGTTCTTCCGTCGGCGACTCTGGAAGGAGGACGGCGTGGCGATGGCGAAGGACGAGTAAATCCGCTCTACGAACGGGATGCTTTCCGTGAGGTTCATAAGCGGGAGCATAATCCGGCTAACTTGTGTGGGCTCGAGGGAGAGTCGGCCCGGAGTGGCGAGCTCGTCAAGGCAGGGCTCAAGAAGCTTGAAGAATTCCCGAGGAGCCGCGGTTGTGGTGGGTGCCTGGATCCTGGACGAATCGGGGCTGGCGACAAGGGGCGCCCCAGGGGTGTATCGCGAGAGAGCGCCGAGGCAGCGAACAAGAGCGGCGGTTCGGTCTTTACTGATATAGTCCCCGAGCGAAGGTGGGTAGCAACGATGATAGAGACCCGTCGTAAGCTGAACATCCTCCAGCGACAGCTCCGGCTGACTATCGGCGATGCGCAGGATGAACAAGGCTAAGGCCGGTTTCGCCTCAATGCCTCGTGTCTTCACCCAGGTGCGACACTCGGCCCAGACCTCCTCCCGATCCGTCTCCCCTCGGTCTCTGGACCGGCCGTAGACGTCGTAAAGCTGCGAGAAGAAGGCGGTGCTCTTGGTCTTGAGAATTCCGGCCCTATTGGCGCGAACGTGGTCGGCGACACTCGCCCCAGGAGCCGGAAGGGAAACGAATCCAGCCGCTGCACCTTTAGTAGCACTCTTGGTCCCCCCCTGAGGTCGGTAGTCAGAGAGTCGTCTTGTCGGAGTAGAGGTGCGGGAGGCCGGCTCTGTCCGCTCCGACACATTCTCGACGGAAGTCGGTGGTGGTGGTGTAGGCGGGTCGACAGCGCTTGAATAGAGACGCGTGCTACTCCGTGAGATGTCCCGGGCTGGGGAGGCAGTACGAATGCTCGCTGATTGCGAGGCGAGGTGCAACGCTCTTCGGAGAGTAGCCGAGGTGTGGAGAGAAGGGAGCGGCCTGAGGATACGTACAGCTCGCTCAGTGCGAGGTCAAGACATCGACAAAGGGGGATCAATAGCACCGACCGGAGTTGAGGAGTGATGGGCCGAGAAACTGAGACGAACGAGGCGAAAAGACGCAGCAAGTCAGCCCGTGACGCGCGCGAAGAGTAGGCGGGCGCACATAAGGCAAGGAAACCTACCGAGTGTAGTCCACACTCGCTGGCCACGAACGAACATCCACCTAATCATCGTAGATAGACGTGGCCCAGGAATGTATGATAAAACAACGTCAGAATACAGCGGTCACCAGAGGGAGACAGGACCAGCTGTCGCACGCACGAGGAGAGAAAGAGAAGATGAAGGGCCGCGGTGGGACTGCTCCAAGAGAGGACGACAAAGGATGGCTATCGGCAAGCTTTGTACCTGGAGAGAAGTTGTTGAGACAAGGCACGAGTAATGATCGTTGGCGGGTGGAGAGAGAGTGGAGGCAGAAGGACAGGTGAGTCGAGTCGAGGTGGGACCATGCGTGCAGTGCTCCGTCCCCTCTATTGCTTGATCCCAGGGAAAATATCACCATACAAAGTGGACGGATATCGAAGTCTTTGTCTCTCATAAATTGAGACAGTGATAAACTGAGCTTTGATATGGCCTTGACGACGCGAGACAGCCCAACTGACGCGCCCTTCGCAGGGCGACGGGTCGTCTCCAACAACCTCTCTCTCCTCCCTTGTTCTTCCATCCATCGATCAATCACCCCACGTCTGTCTTCTACCCCTGGGAACACGCGCCTTTGTCTTGGATCATTTTATCTGCCCTCCCTTAGCTCTCAATCAGCAGGTCAGTCACATGCGCCGCTGCTCTCACGTCCGCGCTCCTTGTCATCCCACTTTCATCAAACGCTCGACGCGTCGTTGCTCCTTGGGTCTCGTCCACTTTCTCTATCAATAGATCCGTTGTCTCGACACGTCGAGAGCCTTCGCTCGTCTTCATGCTGATCTCCAACCTTCCCGCTCGCCAGACCATCCGTACTCCAAGGGCGCGGCCTGCCGCAACCTAACGATTGTCGTCGCGAGACGTCCGTCCAACACCCGTCTCCACCTCTCCACGGTGCGCCCAGGGCGCGCTCACTCCCATCCAGCGGCTACCTCTGACACGTCGTGCTCCTTTTGCTCGCTTCAATCTTCTCTCCGTTGGCCCTTCCCCCTCTCTCTCGGCCACGCGCTTTTGATCCGCGGTGTTTTCCGCCCTGTCGCCGTCGTTCCGCTTACGCGATCTGCATGCAGGCGACGACCATGAACTACGAGCGCCCGGGAGGCAACAGGTTCGCCCACGCCCAGCAGCAGCAGCAGCAGCATCAGCACAACCGGTCACAGCAGCAACAGCATTACCAGCAGAAGGACGAGCCCCGCCGGGAGCCGAGCCAACAACCTCCTTCCGACCCACCCTCCGTTCCAGCCTCATACGAGAGGCAGCAGGGCCCCCCTCCTCAGTACCCGTCCCAGCCGGTCGGTTCAAACTGGGGAAGGCCTCGAGGATCCTCGCCTCGTTCGTTCAACCCACCTCCCCAGGGCCCGTCGTCGTCTGCCGACCTGGGACGGGGCAATTCGCACTCGTCGCGCGATGACTTCCACCGTCGTCCACCGCCGTCGTCGCAAGGCTTCTCCTCAGATGACCCCATGACGTCCAGCTTCCGGCCAACCCAGGACCCGGCCTCCCTCCAGCAGGCCGGCAGTATCCCGAGCGGGCCTTCGGCGTATCGGCAGAACAGCGACCGTTGGGACAACCCGTCCGCGTCCGGCTCTGAATCATCCGGTCGCCCTTGGTCTGCCAGCAACAGCCAGGGAACCTCCGCCAACCACGCTCCTTCGGGCGCGCTTCCAGCACAGCGCTTTCCCACGGGTCCGGCCAACTATGAGCGCGCAAGTTCCCGAGGTGGACCAGGATTTGGCGGTAACGGATTCGCTGGTTCAGGACCTCCGACAGGGCCCAGCAGAGGAGGTTGGGACCGCCAGGGAGGTCCCTCGGAGGGCGGGCGTTTCAACAAAGTTCCCTCAGGGCCTAGCATTCGCACCGGAGGCTTCCAAAGGAGTCGTGGCGGCTTCCGCGGAAACGAGCAGGGTCGTGGCCGTAGCCCTGAACCAGTGCGTGGCGCTGCTGCCGCCCCCAGGCGACCCGGCGACACTAGGTTGGTCCTTCAGCGCTGACCTTCCCCTAGTTCCCCAAGACCTTGTTATTAACCCTCTAACACTGCCTTACGATTTGCTCTAGGCCGCCTCCCTCGCTCGATGGCCGTCCACCGATACCTGAGCGACCCCAAGGATCCTCCCGCTCTCTTTCTGTGTCTCCACCGCGTCAGCGCCTTCGCTCGCCTTCACCTTCGCCCCGATCTCGCCGGCGATCCCCTTCAAGCTCTCCACCGCGGTCGCATCGGAGCCGATCTCGCGACACGCATCGCTCCCGCCGTCAGGCTGCTTCTCCAAGCCCATCAAGGCGGAAGCGGAGCAACCGCGCCAAGCGGCGAGACCTGAGCTCTTCGCGTTCTCGCTCACCGTCCCCGTCTCAGTCACGCTCACGCTTCCGGTCGCGGTCACGGTCGCGCTCAATGTCACTCTCCCGCTCGCCCTCGCCTCCTCGCTCTCACGGCCGATCTCAAACACATACTCGATCTCCATCTCACTCCCGCTCCGTCCGTGGCTCGCATCGGCCGTCCCACTCTCCCGACACCCTCAGAAGGGAATCCGACCGAGCTCGTGAGCGCGAGCGCGACCTGGATCGGGACTGGGACCGTCAACCAAAGAGGGCCAAGAACCAATTTTCTTGGCCCTCCTCCGACATTAAACGAGATCGTCGTTCGCGCTCGCCAGCGGATGACACTCGAGGTGGCAAGCGGGACAAGAAGAAGCATTCGGCAGTCCCGCCCTCTGGTCCGAGGGCCGAAAGGTATGGCCCACCGACGGGCCCGGCGGGATATCAGCACAGCCAGTCTCATCCCCAGCCTCACTCTCAGCCGCAGACTCGGCCGCAATCCCAACCTCAGGTCCAGCCTCAAGTTCAGCCCCAGATCTTCGGCCCGCCTCCCCCTCCGATGTCGGCGGCGGAGCGTTACGCCCAGCGTACTGCAGGCGAGGGACCTCCACCGGGCTTGCAGGCCCTTGCGCCCACCATTTTCCCAGCTCCGAAGCCCGCCGCGCCTGCAGGTCCTATGTACCCGCGCTTCTCGCGACCGACCAATTCCCCTCCTCCCGAGGCTGTCCCACCTCGAGCACCAACACCCCCTCCTCGTTCGCCTACACCCCCGCCTCGCGAGCTGACTCCCCCTCCTCGTGAACCGACGCCACCTCCACCTAAAGAGCCGACGCCCGAGCCCGTCGCGATCTCGATCCGACCTTCCTTCGCTCCCAAGATCAGCTTGGCAACTACCCTGAAGCCTGCACCTGCTCGGACAGCGACGGTCAACAAGTTCTTTGCCGAAGACGAGGAGGAGGAGGAGGAGGAGGAGCCGTTAGGGTCACAACCTACGATCGCGAGCTCCTCCGTAGCCGGACAGGGCGACGACTTGGACCTTCAGCACGCGTTGATCCCGATCCCAGGACCTCATAGCTACGAACGCGAGGCCGCCCACGATCGCGAGCGACAGCGCGAGCAGCAACGAAACCGTCGTAACGATCGACGAGGCGGTAAGCAGCACCAGCACGGCGATCGGAACCCGAGCTTCAGTCGGCACGATGGCGGCGGCAGGGACTCTGGCTGGGGGTCGCGGTCCTCCTTCCGTCCTCGCGACGATGAGTTTGACGACCGGCGTTCTCGAGACGGCGACTTCGATGACCGGCAGCGGCGGCAGCCGGAGCCTGCTCGATTTGCCCGTTCACCCTCGCCCGAAGCGTCCAATGCATACACCAGGCGGCGAGAACTCTCAGGCCAGCGTGCAGAGGCTCAGGCTCCTGGCTTTGCTGGTGGAGCTCACGACAACGGCCGAGGTTCTCGGCACGCCCGACAGGCTACTCAGCCATATTCGGCGTACGAAGAGACTCGGCCAGAAATCTACCGGCGCTCGCCTCCTCATCAGCGACGGCTGTCGCCTCCTAAACAGCATCGCGAGCGATTTTCCGATCCGGACTACATAGCGTCCGACGGTCAATGGCCCAGCAAGACATCGCGCGGACCGGCGAGCCCGACGAAAGTCGAATTTGCGGATCGACCAGTAGGGATCTCGTCACCAAGGCTCGAGCAACAGCAGTTCCACCACGACGCCCAGGACTCCTCTCCTGGAATGCCTCCTCCTGCCAGCTTCCCTCCTATCGCTCCTTTCCTTCCTACGCTGGACATCTCCGACACTTTTGCACCTGACCCTCCGCGACACGAGGCTAACGCCGCCTTCGCACCCTCGACCGCTCCACCATCAGCCCCGCCTTCCTCGCTGCCTACTCCAACGCCGACGCCCGGCCCGGAAGCGGTCACCCCTTCGAATGGTCATCGAGGCAATTCGTCCGCCACCTCGCACGAGACCTACAAAAAGGTAGCCCAGGTTGGCGAAGGTACGTACGGCAAGGTCTACAAAGCGCGCAACAACGAAACGGGCAGCTTTGTTGCACTCAAACGGATCCGAATGGAGGGCGAGAAGGAAGGCTTCCCAGTGACGGCAATGCGGGAGATCAAGCTTCTTCAGTCGCTCCAACACGTCAACGTCATCAGGCTCTTTGAGATGATGGTCTCGCAGGGTGCGTCGCCCGTCGTCGTAACTCAAGGCTACACTGTGTGGCCTCCTGCTGATTGCCTGTGTCCTCCGTTCCTCCATCAGGCTCCGTCTACATGGTCTTCGAGTACATGGACCACGATCTCACGGGCGTCCTCTCGCAACCGCAATACGTCTTTTCGGCGGCGAACCTCAAGTCACTTTGCCACCAGATGCTCTCAGGTCTCGAGTATCTTCACTTCAAGGGCGTCCTCCATCGTGACATGAAGGGCTCCAATATTCTTCTCAACTCCAAGGGCGAGCTCAAGCTTGCCGACTTTGGGTGCGACCCCGGCTCAGTCTTGTTGGTTCTTAGTCGATTCCACTGACAGTTTGCGCCTTCCTCTTCAACAGGCTCGCAAGGTTCTATCAGAAGCGGAGGAAGAGCGACTACACGAACCGCGTCATCACGCTTTGGTACCGGCCGCCCGAGCTCCTCCTTGGCGCCACAGAGTATGGACCTGAGGTCGACATGTGGAGCGCAGGGTCCGTTGTCCCCTTCGCCGATCTCCCTCTCTGGCCCTTATGCTGACATCCTCCCTGATCCAGCTGCATCATGCTTGAGATGTTCACCAAGATGACGACCTTCCCGGGCAACGACGAGATCCACCAGCTTGAGACGATCTACGAGCTCATCGGCAATCCTTCGGAGGAGGACTACCCAGAGGTCTCGGACCTTCCCTGGTATGAACTCCTCCGGAAGCCGACACCGCCGCTGCCGAACCGCCTGCGCGAGACGTTCGAATCGTTCGTCGGCTTGGTTCCCCTTGTCTGATCCTCTTTTCTCGCGAAGCTGACCCTTGACTCCCTCTGCCTCTCAGACTCCTGAGTCCTGCGGCGCTGGATCTCGCTGAAGCGCTGCTCTTGCACGACCCGAAGCGGCGGATCTCGGCGAACGACGCCCTTCAGAGCGACTACTTCCTCCGGGAGGATCCTCCAATGGAGATGCCCGTCCAGTTCGTCCCGCCCCCTCCTTCTCTCTTCCTCCCGTTCGCTCCAATAACTAACTTACTCGACTCACACCCACTAGCCTTGCTGAAGTCGGAGGCGAGTTCCACGAGCTCGAGGCCAAGCGGGAGAAGGCCAAGAAACGGGCGAAGGAGAAGGCCCAGGGGATGTGAAGCCCCGGCGCTGCTGCTGTGTCCTTTGGACGACAAGTGGAGAAAGAAAGAAAGAACAAAAAAAAACTATGCCATCCTTACCTTTGTACACATTTGGTCAAGGCGAGAGTCCTGAGGAACGACATTGAGCATCGAGGAGGAGAGGAGAAGGCGCTTGGGGCGGGACAGTGATGTGAGCCTGCTCGAAAGGAAGCGACCGACAAGAGAGAGATAAAGGAAGGAAAGCCAAGAGTTGCGGGGGGAGGTAAAGCACGTTAAAAGAAAGAAGGGGTGGGATATGAGTTCGTTCAAGCAGGGGCGTAGCGAGGGGGAGAAACAGCAGACATCTAGCGGAATGACCTCCGAGTGCTCATGACTGCGTAAGGAGAAGGGCGAACCGCCGGACGTGCGGGACGTTGAGGTAGCCTGGGACGAAAGTTTCGAGGTACGAAATCTCGCGGGGCAGCGGGAGCTCGTAAGGGCCGGCCTCCTCCGTCTCTGGCGAAAGGAGAAGGTGGTCGTTCCGGTCGCCGGCGACGACGCGCGAAGCGACCGCACGGAGAATTTCGGGCGGGATGGGCGTCTCGTAGTCGGCGACAAAGTACTGGTTGATAAGCTTCTGGATCTGCGTTGGGGTGAGCATCCAGCAGACATCACTGTAGGGAAGAGAAAGAAACTGTTAGTTCGAGCTCTTCTTTGCGGAAGCGAGGCTGCGGACGGGTTGAACCCACTAGATGATGTCGATGTCGGCCAGAGTGCCCTTCTTGAGTTGAAGGAGCTTGGTCGCCTGCATGAGATGCTCGAGCTGGAGCGCACCCTCGGGCATGTCGTGCGACTTGAGCCTTTAAACGATGAGAGAGGGTCAGCGGTGGTCAAAGGCTAGAAGAAGAACACTCAGGGACTGACCACTCCTCGAGCCGAGTGATGTTGTACTGGATCTGCATGGCGCGCTTCCATGAGCAGAAGTTGCGGCGCATGAGGAGGTCGTTGAATGCCGTGACGCCGATGAGCTTGAGGATCTCGGTGATGACTTGCTGGGTGACGGAGACCTCCATGTGGTAGCCCTTGAGGGCCTTCCAGACCTTGTTGAGAATGTTGAGGATGTCGTCCATGCTGAAGGCCGGGGCCGTGTTGCCCTGGATGAGCCGGTTGAAAAGGCGGTTCGACTCGTTGGTAATGAACCCGGGGAGCGACTGGCTCTCGATGAGCGCGGGGACGACCATCTTGGCAAGCTTTTTCTTGGTCTCTGCAATCCACGTGTGGTAGATATTGTACTCGAGCGAATCAAGGTCGTGTTTGACCACCTGGACGAGCCTCTCATAGTCGGCCCACTCAAACGGCCGGCCGGCACCATCGTCCTGGCCCGGGTAGATGCCCTCTGAGACGTCGTGCTCGGCCACGCAGACGAAGGACAGGAGCTCGTGGACGTTGGAGAGCCAGAAGATACCCGGGACAATGGCGTCCTCATTCCGGAAGCTCATGACGTAGTGCTGAATTGTCTGCATGACGTTGGCAAGGAAGCGCTCGCTCTCCGGGATGAGACCGTACTTCCACATTTCGTTAGTGACGAGTCCGATGAGGTGAGCCGGGAAGACGACCTCTTTGTGGGAAGGCAGGTTTTGGAGGCTCGGCGTCTGGATCTTGAGACCTGAGATGAGGCCGTTAAGGACGTCCTCATCGAGGTGGGCTGCGTCTTCGAGCATCTGGATGATCTGCTCCTCAGGGCTGTCGTAGATGTGGCCGTCCTTAAGCGTTGAGACCTGGTCCTGCGCAAAGACGGCGACTGAAACGGCCCTGTTCTGGGACGCCTGCGCCTTGCGGACATCGATCATAAGCTGGTCGCTCGAATCGCGTGACCGGTTGGCGTCGCCTGCAAGGCCGCTCGGGCCAGAGTGCCGCCTGTTGTGCGTCGCCCGGGGAAGTGTCCGCGGCTCGACGACCGTCTGTGACGGGGTGACGCCGTTCTGCAACAGGCGGAGACCGCCCTCCTGTCCATTGAGGACCGGAGATGTCGGAGGGGGAGCGGCATTGCGGTTGAGGGCCGCGAGCGCGACGGATCGGTTGAGCGACTCGCGAACGCTGGCGAGCTCAGCCCGAAGCGAAGCGATGGTCACCGAGTCGGTCGAAGCCTGGGTAGTGGCCACGTCAATGAGCTTCTGGCGGGCGTCGAGCTCGGCGAAGTGCTGAACGATCTTCTCTTCAAGCCCGGCGATCGACACCTCGTGAGTGGCGACTATCTTAAGGGTTTCGCCAAGGCGGACGTCCAGCGAGTCCTTTGCTTTGAGGAGCTCCTCGAAGCGTTCCTGAGGAACGGTCGGTTTCTGCAGCTCGGCGTGCAGCTCGGCCGACCGGGCTTCCGCCTCCTCGTGCTTCTGCGTCCAGACCTGCTGCCGCTCCTCGAGCTCGGCCAGCCGAGCCTGAAGATCCTTCCGCTCGGCGGTCCGCTTTTGCAGCGTCTGGGTAAGCTCGACGACCTTGTTTTCGAGCCGGTACGAGATCTCCTTCTGCTTGGACGCCGAGCGCGCTTCGGTTTTGAGGCCGCGGAGCTCGCGCCGCGCGAGTTGACGTCGATAGCACGACTGGAGATGGACCACGCCGCGGACCTCGAGCGAGTGTCGCCTCCGAGCCAAGCTGAAGGGAAGCGGTCGGTAGATGGTGGCGAGCGATGGCGTGAAACGGGTGTCGTCTCGTCAGCAGCGGCGGCCAACTGAAGTCCGGCGGTTCAAAGAGAGGGGACTAGAGCACGTACAGCCCTCTCCACAATCGCTGAAGAGTTGTCGCCGATGTCTGAAGACGCAGCTCCTTGTACGTCTGGCGAGCGCGAAAACCCCGCATAGCTAAGAGAGGGTGGGGTTTCCCGCACACGCGATGCGAGAGAGAAGTCAGCCGTCGTGGACCACTCGCTCATACCCGAACGGGGGGGGGGGGGGGGACGCACCACTTTGGATCTTGACGGCCGACTGCCTTGTAAGCTCGAACCGCTTGCGCTGGACGAACCCGCGGACGAGAGTCTGAATCTTGACGACGGCCGTCACCTTACGCATTCCGTCGGCTTTCCTGCGCCCGAGGACACCGCGCCACCTCGACTGGATCGTCACCGACGCGCTCTTCATCGACCGGTAGTGGTTCCGGGCGAGGTGTCGCCGAAGGTTTTTCTGGACGAGTACGACGAGATAATTGAGCCGGTCCGCGCGGAGACCCTCGAGGTAGGCTAGCATGCCCGCCCGGAAGAAGAGCTTCGTAAGGCCGACTTGGTACTTGTCCTCCTCGGTGATTGTCTTGTCGAGAATGAGCGAGCAGACGTCTTTGAGGTCTCCCTGCCAGTCATTGGAGTCGATGAGCATGTAGTACCTGCGAGCAAGCAACTGTGTCAGTCCAGGCGCCTGGAGACATGTTCCCATTCTTTTCCGCGCACCTCTCAGCAAAGTCCTCAAACGCCCATCGACTGGGATAACCCGCGCATGAGATGCGGATCGTCTCGAGGACACCGCACGCCCGGAGCTGACCGAGGACCTGAGGCGCGTCCCACTCCCAGGCAGCCTTGCGCTCATTGGGCTTGATGCAGCGAATGTAATGGACGTTCGTGTGGCTGATGGTGTCCATGAGGGAAATAAGCGAGCCTGCAGTGGAAGCGGGCGTGTCAGTCGGTCATGGAATGAGGGCGGGAAGGAAGGGCGACCCACCCTTAAAGATGGAACCGAGCGTCGGCTTGCGACCTCCGGGTTTCCGTGAGACGGTGAGGTTCTGCGGAGCCGGGGTCGTCGTCGGCGAGAACGGTGTGCCGCGGCTACTGAGCGTTGAGCCCATGATACTCGAACGCTTGTTGGCTGGCGGGCTCGGGGCGACCTCCACGACGGGCGGGGCTGGGGGAGCCGGCGTCGGCGGAGTAAGGGCGGCCTCAAGGGCGGCGCGAAGGAACTCGTTGGTCGTCCCTTGAAGGAGGGCAAGCTGCTCGTCCGGAACAGTGTCGCGGTTCTTGTCGATGAAGCCCTCAGCTTCGTACTCGACATCGACAGCGTAGTGAGCAACTGTGAACTTGTCACCGCCAAACCGGGGCTTCTTGAAGACAGCCTTGTACTGCGACTGATCGAGCTGCTTGTGGAGCTTGCTGACGAACGACGCGTCCGCGCCAGAAGGGAGCCGCGACTCCTCGTCGAGGAGCGAAAGGATGCCAAGCTTGCCCTCAATGACGTCAATGCAAGGCTGGTTGTCCGAGTAGTCGATAAACGTCCAGTTGATCTTTTCGCGGACGTATTCCTCCTGTTCAAGCTTGAAGACGTGAGCGTTAAACTGGTGGGGGGAAGGAGAGCGCGCAAGTCAGCAGAGGCGCGGAAGGAAGGCAACAGAGGAGGGTCTCACCTCCTGCTGGACTGTGAGGACGAAAAGACAGAGGGAATCAGTTGGGCGAGCGAGATTCAAAGGAATCGAGAGGGCCGTCACTCACGTTTCTCATTCGCATAGTTGATAAAAAACTGCTCGAGCGAGTTTTTCTTGAAGTGCTCAAAGCCGTAGATGTCGAGGACACCGATGAACTTCTCGGCCTTTTTGATGCCCGACCCCTCGTCGCCGAGGAGGCTCTCGTTAACAACTGCGACGAGGTACTCCCAGACGCACGCGTAAACAAACTTGGCGACCGAGTCCCGGACGACCGTAGCCGCCGCCGCGTTGAGGTTGGTGACAATCTTCTCGCTCCGCGTCACAAGCTGCTTCTTAATTGTCCACTTCTTGAACTCCTTGGCCGGGATCCCCAGCAGGCCCGTCGCGAGCAGCAGCGCCGGGTCGTCGTCCGACATGAGCGCCTCGGTCCGCATCTGCGTGATCTGGATGTTGCCCAGATGAAGCAGCGCCGCGAGGAGCCGGAAGATCTGCCACTGCTTCTCGACCGTGATACCGACGGTTGAAAGCGCCTTCTGGGTGATGTCGAACTCGGCCGCATCGTCGACGCCCGGGATCGGGCTCGCTTTGGGTCCACCCTGGTTGAGGTAGTAGAACGTTGACGTGTCCGAGTCGAGGCCAAGGTCCTTGCGCTCCTTGGCGGGCGCTCCCGCGCAGAGCTGGTAGAAGATGTGGTAGTTGCGCTCAACCTCCGGCTGGTAAACGAGTCGCGATCGCTCGAGAAGGTACGTCCGGATCCGGGCGCCAACGATCTCCTGATCCTTGTCGAAGAGGATCTGGCGAAGGGGGGCGGACGGGGCGCCAGTAATTCAGTCAGGTACACACCAGGACGTGTGGCGGTCGGTCACTCCTCACCTCCATGTACTTTCCGAAGCGAGACGAATTGTCGTTCCTTATCGTCTTGGCGTTTCCAAAGGCCTCCATGATCGGATTCGTTGCGAGCATTTGCCGCTCGACCTCGCTCATGCCGGCCTCATCGCCGTCGGCCATCCCGGACCTGCCGCCGACGGCCTTCTGGCGCTGCCGCCGGACGGGCCGCGTCGGGTCCTCGACCGAGGCGAAGTATCGGAGGATGAACTTGGCCGAGACGGTCTTTCCGGCCCCACTATGAGGAGGAGGACGATGAAGGTCAGTTTGAGCAGCTCAGCCTTGCCTCGAAAGAGGTAGCGAACAACGTACGATTCTCCGGAGACTACGATCGTCTGATCAGCCGAACCTCCGACCTCTCCTCCAGCGGTCTGGCCTCGACGCATGCAGTCGAGTGCCTCCTCAGCAATGGCGAAACTGAGCGGCCGCGAACGATGGACGTGCGTCAGTCCAGTCGAAGGGCTCTCTCGAGAAAGAGAATACGAGTAACGACGACAACGCACAGATGCGGCTCCAACTCTCCCTTGCGTCGGCCTGAGTAGCTCTGGATCATGTCCATGCCGTCTTAGAGGGGGCAGGGGCAAAGTGTCAGTTTGGCTGCCAACGATCGGACGTAAGGCCCACGCACAGATGGAGAGCGGGGCGAAGGGGTTGATGGCGATAAGGACGATTCTGAGGGGAGACAGGGCGCGTTAGCCTCGTCGCGTCGAGGCACGCGGTCGTGCAAGCATGAGCGCGCGGGCGGGGCTGAACTCGCAACTCACCCCGAGTACGTGTACGGGAGATGGAGGTCGTAACGCGTCGATATGGCGTGCAGGACTGAATCACGACGCGGGTGAAAGGTCGTCAGCCTTGTCTCATCAAGGGGAGGGAGGGCGTCGCTCGTCGCGTGTAGAGCGAGGGAACAAGGGGGAGAAGGGACTAACCAGAGGGCTCGTTCAAGTTGGACAAGTTGGCGAGATCCTCTTGGCTCTCAAGGAGAGGCGGGTTCTTGAGCGGCGGAAGGGCCTCGTTCGAGGCCGTGAGCGTGTCGACAGTCGCCTCGACTTTCGACTCCTGATCATAGGGAGAGGCGAGGAGGCGACGGGGTGGAGGGAAGGGAGGGTTTCGAGACGAACGGACGCGCGTCTTGTGAGTGAAGGGACAGGCAACGCCAGGGAGCAACACGGCCAGAGAAGCAAGAGAGGGTGAACTGACCTTGCCCTTGTCATCGATAAAGGAGAGAACGATCTTGTCCGTCGCCTCGTCCACCTCCTTGGAGGTGACTTCGCCGGATATCCAGCCGGCGTCCTTGTCCGGGAACCTGGATGCGCGAATGCGCAACGCGAGTACAGACAACAAAGAGCAGGAAGGACCGAGATTGTCAGTCAGTCTGGGATGATCTCGAGGCCGTCCTTCGGCAGGCAAAGCCAGCGACGGCCGAGGAACATGTGGCCACGTCGCGAGGGTCGACGCCCCCCCCCCCCCCTCCCCTCGCCCACGGGACAGCCCGCCGAATGAGCTGGCGCCGCCTGGCCCGTTGCCACGCCCTTCCCTCGGCTGGCACGGTCTCGAGAGAGAGACGAGGAACAGGAGCACAAGTCAAGCACGCCTGGGCATGTGCGTCCCTCCCGTGCCTCCGAGGAGGACCCGCCCGCCCGTTCTCTCTCGTGTCGCCTCCCCGCCGCGGGTCCAAGCTCACCCGCCCGCCGATGTGCCAACCCGCCGGGCAGCCCTTCCGTCTCTCGGCAGCAACACTCACCAGACCTTGGTCCCCTTGGCGTAAGCTCCCGACATTATCTATGTCTACGGTCGGTCGGTGTCGTATGTCGCGTCTCGTCCGTGCGGTTGCGCGCGGGGTGGCTTCTGGCTTCTGCTGGGTTGGCTTGCGTCTTTGGGCGACTCGATCAACGAGCGGGGTCCGTCGTCACTGGGGGTAGTCGTGGGTCGGTCGTCACAGGAGAGGGGAAGGGAGAAGGGCGCGCTGAGGGGAGGAAGGAGGGGAGCTGGGGGAGGGACAGATGATGGTCGAGAGCTGGAAGAGAGCGGGCGCACTGAGGCCGGCGCTGTCCTCGTCGCGAGCGCCACGGGCCCTTCTCGCCTGGGGGACGACGCGATGTATGCGCCGTGGGATGAGCGCCCGGTTTGGACTCGCATTCTCGTCTTTCGGGGGTTGCAGTGCATCATTGTTCAACGGCAGATCCAGAGCAGAGGAGTCCGCACGTCTGCCCGCCCATTCAGCTTGGGAGAAGGCGAGACGGCCCTCGATCTCTCACTCATCATCTCCTCCTCCTCCTCCTCCTCCTCGCGGCTACCTGGGCTGCCCTCGCCGTCGCGCGCGAGCGACTTGGAACGACGAGATGCAAATGTCCCAAGCAGGCCGACAACCAGACCGAACCCTACTTCGGGATGTTCTCTGCGCGGGCGGGCAGACACAGGAACGTCAGATGAGGATCTCGCGCAACGCGGAAGAGCGAGCGAAGATCGAACCCTTGGCTTGCTGTCGGATCCGCTTCTCGTACGCAATCTTGTCGTTCCTGAGCAGACCAAAGGACAAGCATCAGGGGGCGAGCGCGCTCAGGTCGGATCATGGATGCGGGCGGCGGCGGCGGACCTGTAAAGAGTGTACGCATCGGTCTATCCAGCCCGAGAATGAGCCAAGTAAGCTATGTGACGCTGAGGCATCCATGAAGGACGCCAGAGACAGCCATTCGCACCTGTGCTGGGTCAGCTGCGTTCGGGTCGTTGAGGAGATCTTGAATGCCGATAACAATCTGCGAGCGAAGGAGCCAGACAGATAAAAGTCAGCCCAGTCCATCGCCGAGTAGAATCGAAACGCATCGCTCGCGTGTTGTCGCGTCCTGATCCAGTAGATGCAAGAAACTGAGGGCAGCTCTTACCTGCTTGATCGTGATGGCGGGCTTCCACGACTTCTCCTCATCCAGGATCGAGAGGCAAACAGTCCCCGATGGGTATACATTCGGATGGAAGAGAGGCGGGGTGAATTTGCCTGCCAGGAGCACGAAGGAGAAAGCAATGGTCAGGAAGAGGGATCCGAAGTGCGTCTGTGAGAGACCAAGAGACGCACACTTGGGAGGCTTTGAAGGGTAATCTTTGGGGCGAGCGGAGAGGCAGGCCGGGCGAGTTGCGTCAGGTCTCGCGTGGGAGAGCGCGACAGGGCGATATCACGAGACTCAGGGACAAACCGTCCGGGAAGAGCATCTGGAGCTTGTAGAGACCGTTCTCCCATGAGGTCTACGGTACGTCCACCGTGTAGGCCGAAGAGATTACGCGCAGGATAGGCGAATGCGGCGCATGACGAGGGACGCGACGGTGGATGAGCGAGCGCGAACGAGAGAGGAGAAATATCGGTCTCTGTCAGCCAACAACGTCCCGCTTTCAAAGAGACCTCGACAGCTCTACAGACATTGGCCTTTCCAGGAATTCCGATCTCCCACTTCATCAGGTCGAGGCTTCCGTCGGCAGCCTTCATGGGCCTAGCGTAGAATCCCTGGAGTCATCGGAGGAGAGCGCGCCCAAATTACGTCGCCGTGTCGCGTCAGCCAGACTTCCGGATGGAAGGAAGAATCACTCGTTCCTGTCGTGCTGCTGAGCTAGGAAAAGAGAGCTCCGGTGGGGTGACGCACAAAGGGATGGTCCTTCCTCCACTGCTTGCGCTCCTCGGCCAACCGTGTTCGACAGATACCAGCTGGGAAGTAGGAGGGGTAGATAGATATCAGCGATGTATATGTGCAAAATCACCCGTGAGTGGACGAACACATCGACGTTGGATAGATGAGAACAAGAAGGGGGGCGGGTGAGCGAGTGCTGCTGAGAGGGTGGAGGGTAGAGGTACGGTGCGCGAGCGAGCTGGTTCGCGTAGGTGCGCGGCGCGTCTTCGCGGGCGGCCCGGCCCTTGCTCCCTCGACGATGTAGCCACAATTGCATGCGCAGTCTCAGGCTTAAACAGCCATCTCCCGAGTATCAACTTCATTGAGCATAACCTAGTACACAAACACATTGATATGATGCGCTATACCTTCGCATGTTTTCGCCCGTAGAGCTCGACCTCGCGAGCCATCGCCCAAATCTCGGCCGTCCGCTCCTTGGCCCTGAATGAAATAGGGAGGATGTACAGTCTCGTGAAGAGAAAGGAAGCAAAAGACGACAACGCACTATTTCCTTCTCTCATCTCTCTGTGTGCGACGCTCACCTCAGGCTGTGTCTCGTTCCGCTTCTACCTCTTCGACGAGGAGAAAATGTTGTGGTTCCCTCAGGATCTTGCGGATTCGCTACCTCGGCTCTGCACCTGTGTAGCCTCTCCCTTGCTTGTTCAGCATTCCCATTGCCCATTTCTTTGGTCCTTCTTTCGTCACATTGTCCCACATTCTTTGCTGTCCCATACTTTCCGTCCTCCCCCCCCCCCCCCTGATTGATCTCACCCTTCGTCCATAAAACGTTCAGTTCGTCGTACATTTTGCTCTGCATTCGGACTATCATTTGGACTTAAAACAACTTCTGCCCAAGACCTCGAAGCGAGCCCGTGCCATTACCAGCACTCCAGTTTCACCCCCCCGTCGACGTCCCTCTCTTCCCCCATCCTCCCCAGTCCTTAACCCTTGGACCATTCCTACCGGGTTTCCCCTCGGGATGTCTCCGCTTGCTCGGAAGAATTGGACGAGGAAGAGGCGCCAGCTGAGACGGATGTTTCGAGGCGGATTCTGGCGCTGGGCAAACTTGGGTATGGGCAGATGATATGAGCGAGGAAGCGAAAGCTGCGCTAACGGGAGATGCAACACTCACTTGCGGCGAATCTCTGGAGGATGTCGTTGAGTGGCCATGTATCCCCGAGCTTGGGGCTCTTGAATTAACAAGCGATTCAGGCATGAGCGAATGATGGGCATGGTCTCTGGGCGTGGCAAGGCGAAGAAGATCGTCCACGATCTGGCCGCTCCCCAGCCTCACACCAGATCGAACTGAGGATCGAGTTAATTGAAGAGAGGGTACGTCACGGGAAGACGGGCCCGCCGAGACAAGAAGACGATGGCCTCTTCAGTTGAAACTGATTCTGGGCGTCACATCACATCTGAGAAACGTGCGACCGTGAAGCCGGGGACGGGGGCACTATTGCGTGTGCGGACAGCTTGCCACATGTTGCAAGAATTTTGCTGCAACTAGGTGAGAGGGTCAGGCAGTGTCAATAGACATCCGAGAGTGAACGCCGAGCTGCTTGGTCCTCGTCCTCGATCTCGCTCTTGGAAGATCGAAGCGGACTCCGGCTCCAGTGGGGCGTCAAATCAACATCGCCGTCCTCCGTGTCAGGGAATATCTGGTTGGTCTCGTTGTCATCGGTGGCTCGGGTCTCGTGTTGAGAAGTGGAGGTCGAAGGGCTAGATGACACGGAACAATGAGCAGCGGCCGGCTTTGACAACGTCGCCAGCGGGCAGGCTTGCACTGGGTGAGGCAAACGGATCATCCTTTCAATGATGACATGAGCTAAAAAGAAAAGTTACTCTCTGGCGGGGAGTCGAACCCCGGTCTCCCGCGGACAGCAGCTCGTTTAAGCGAGATAGACTGACAGGCGGACATCTTAGCCGTTGGACCACCAAAGACATGATTGTCAAGAGAACATTTATGTGTGGTCAGGTCTGACCTCAAATCTATGAGTTCCAACCAAAAACTGTGGCAGCGTAATGTCTCCGTAAAGCTCTTTGCTATGCACATTCTACCTTTTCAAATGGGCCTATGTCTATAACCCATCTTTTGCTTTCCTTCCACCCCTACTTTCACTTTCGCTCTCCCTCTATCTAGCTACGAATCACCATCTCTCATAGGGTTACCTCGTTCTCTACGTATAACTCATGACTTAAATACAAAAGAAAAAAGGCTACTGAATGCAGGAAGCGTCGGAGATCCCTGATGCCTGACGATCGGTCGTTTGAGAGGTCAGGTCAACTTGTGTTTTGAGTCTGTTCTTCCCTCCCACCACCCTTCTATTCCTCCATTCGCACCTGCCCCCGCCCTCCCCCCCCTCTCGCTGTACTGCATACCTCCTCCTTCCCTCCTCTCCCTCCCTCCGCTCCCTCTACCGCAGATGTTTTCCTCACTTGACCCTTCTCTCTCCCTATCTGTACAGTCCCCTCCCCTCCCTTCCCAACTAGATCTTCTCTCCTTCCTCCCTCTCGCCGTCTCTCGTCAGGTTATGTCGTCCTCTACGCTTGATCCCTAACTCGACCCCCCCCCCCCCCCCCCCAAATAAGAATAAGAATAAGAATACTCTTCCTCTCCCATTCCAATCACTTCCATCGGACCATGTTCGTTGTGCTTTTAACTTGTGAGTGATTCGATGGTCAGGATACAAGACATATTCCGTTGACTACGGTCATTGTATCTTGCGGAATAGGGTTGATGCAATGGTCATAACACAGATCTGTATAAAGAGCGTGTCTGTGGCAATAGAAGATCGTACGTGATTAGGTGTCTTGGGGCGGCGTCCGCAGTCGCGGCAGCTTCTATGACGTCAGTGAACAGCGAGCCCGCGTTGTCCTGTGATCGCACGCTGCACGGCTCTGCACGCGCATGGGCAAGACCGTAAGATTATATGCACCCGGAATACTCTCTGAATGTTGGAGACCCACTTGTTCGTCCGCTGTGTCCATGTAGCAAGACACCTGCAGGCTGCAGGCTCATTCCAAACTTGGAAGACTCACTGGGGTGGGCCGGATAGCGGAACTTGGTCAAGAGACATTCTCAATCGGCCGTCGCAGATGACAGTTAAGTTCCCCGCTTGTGCTCCCTGCAGCCTGGACGTTGTTTCACGATCGACGGTCCAACTTTGAGGCTTGTTGGCTTGATGGCCGAGTAACTCAGCGAGCCAGCGATCGATCTCTTCAAGGCCACTGTCAGTTACGGCGCACAGGAGTGGAGGAGTGGAACGAATGAACCATGCACTTCAATTCCGCGTCGCCCTCGACTCAGGTCACGGAGAAGAATACACACAGGCATAGAATCGCACACAAACAAGAATAGAAAAAGGACCAAGCAGGCGTCTACTCCGATTCTCACTCCCCCCTGAGCCCCTCCTTCCCATCCCCCTCCTCCTTCACCCATTCCCCACTGGTACGCGCAGAGAGCTCCTCCCTCTTCTCCTCCAACTTCCGCCTCGTTGAGAGAAGGTACTGATCGAGGTCTTCTTCCGAGGCATCCTGCTGGTGGTCGTGAGCAGATGAGGAAATGCCAAGCCCCCTTCGGACGAGGGCCGTCTCGCCCTTGAAGAGGGCAAGGACGTCGGCCGATGTGCGGGAGAGGGCCGCGGGGAGGGTGGGAGCACTATCGAACAGGTTTGGGAGATGTCAGCGTTCGCAAGGGGAGGGGATTTGAAGACGTGGGGACAGGACGGACGTGCGGAGGGCGAGGTAGAGGCGGTACGTCGCGAAGAGGGCAAGGAGAGTGAGAGTGAAGATGAGGGCGAGGAACGTGGTGAACAAGAGGGCCGGGACGACAAAGAAGGCTAGATTGTGAAGTTGGGAGAGAGAAGCATTAGCCGATGAAAAGAGCCTATGTGCTGCTGTGAAGCAGCCTAGAGAAGAGAGATCCGACGCGACGAGCTGTGTGTGGCGGCGACATTGAGAGCCCTTGCGATACACGCCGCCATCCTCGCGAATCGCCCACAAGTAGCCAGATCTCGCTTTTCCGTACTCGAACCAGATAACTGAGAACTACATGAAGATACGAGCACCAGCGAGACTCACTGGCGAAGCAGACAGCCCCCAAAACGGTCGCGGCGACAACCACGCCGGCGATGGTCAACGTCGAGAGAGCGACAAAGGCGACAAAGCCGCTGAGGGGGTCGGCGATATCAGCGCACATATACGAAAGGAAACACTAGAAATGGGCAACGTTACATGAAGCACGCGACAGGGATGAAGGAGAGGGCCGCGAGAAGGGCGATGAAGGCCTAGTGCGGATCACGCCCATCGACCAGTGCGGTCAGTCGAGCCTTCAGTCAGACGGGATACCCTCGCAGAGAAGACGCACAGCAGAGACAGGATACCCCGCGCCGATGTCCTTGCCCTTATCAAGCGCTGGATGGAGAACGTTCTGCTCGAGCCTAAGAAGGGACACGATTGATCGTGGTCGGCTTTGCTGTCAGAGAGGCATGCCCCCACGGACAGAACTCACTCCTTAGACTTGGCATGGACGCGGTTGATGGAGGAGACGAGCGCGTCGTTGAGCTTGGCGGTGGCAGTCGACATGGTGTGGGCTGGGGTGGTGGATGGCAGTAAGGAAGGCAAGAGGGACGAGGTCGGCGGGCGGACTTCGGCAACCAGCGAAGTTGCTCGCCCCCGTGGCGACCCGGTGTGGCATCTCATCTCCCAGGAAGGGAGAGAATTGCAAGAGGAGACACCTTCACAGGCCGACAGCGCTTACAGCTCGCTTCTTCCCCGTTATGCGTGCACATTGAGACCCTGACGACGAATATCCCTTTCCCGCCTCTTCGGACCGGGCCGAGCTCCCCTCGAATGCTTCTCTCCACCCAACCACTGCCACTTCGCATTCTCTGTCCCAGCACTATGACCTCACACTCCTCGCCAGAACACTTCTCTTCCCACGCCGGGCCGTCCACGTTCCCCCAGTCTCGAACTCCCCCAGCAACAGCCTCCTCATCATCGTCGTCTTCCGGTCCGAACGCGTCCTCCTCCTCCTCGACTTCAGGACTCCGGTATCCCCGACCCGTCCCGAACTCACTTTACATGCCCAAGCCCCCCACCCTCGCCAGCAGGAGCCTTATAGTGCGTATCGCCCCTCCCCCCTGTCCTTACAGACCTACTAATCGTCCCGAACTGCTCCTACCAGGCCGGCCGCTACATCCTCCTCTCCTCCATCCTCCTCTCCTTAACGTTCTTCGTGCATACCGACGCCCCTCCACCGGCTGTGGACCCCTGGGAGATGAAGCGGCGGTGGGTGTTGGACGAGAAAGGGAATGTCGTGGGCGTTGAAGGGGAGGCGATGGTTGAGGGGGAGGGGGCAAAGAAGACGACGATGTTTGATCGGGCTTGGGGGAAGTATCTGGAGGTGGCTGAAGAGGGCGGTGGGGGCCAGCCAGGAGCAATGTCGGGTGGTGGATGAGCGAGGATGATGATGATGGGATGGTCTTTCGATGTGATTTGAGTCAGAGACAAAAAGAGAGACGCGTCGAAGGCTTGGGGCCGAGATGTCGCGACCGAAGAGGCCGTGTCTCCCCATTCTGGCCTCTTTGACACATGATAGCTCTCAAAAGAATATTTGTGTATTGGACGCGCCTCAATCAAAGTAAGGAACGGGTAGACGGGTTAGAGAGGAAAGAGAGCGAGAATGAGAGAAGGAGAAGGTCGTCGACAGAAGAGGTCATGCAAGGAGATTTGGGAGGGGGAAGAGGAAGTAAGAGAAAGGAGAATAGAGACAAATTGTACTGACGCCTCGATCTTATTACCGGTCTGGAGGGGGAGATGAATGAATATCAGCTGGCGACCCCTTTCAGATTGAACCGAAACCGGGACCAACCCTCGGCCCACTCGTTCTCCTTCCTGATCTGAGCCTCCTCCTCAGGGGTGAAGTCGTTCTGAATGTTGAAGAGTTTGCGGATCTCCTCGGGCGTCTTGCCCTTGATCATGTTGGCGACGGTCTTGCATCCAACGTCGCTGGAGAGAAAAGAGGGAGGGGGGGAGGGGGCAGAGACGGACGGAGAGACAGACAGGTCAGCCGAAGCCAAGCTGTTCATTCTGTGATGACAACCCACAGGAGAGGCTTGATGTCGAGGTAGTTTGCGGCGAGGATGATCTCGAAGAGCATCTCCTGGTCGACCTGGAACGGGACAGGGAAACACGTCACGTCAGCCTGCCCCCCCCGCCAGGTCTCAAGAGAGTCAAAGGCCAAGAGAGACGCACAGCGATGAACTTTCCGTCCCACTCCCCGATATCGGTCGTCCTCCGGCGGTTCTCGTCCGCGTTCTCGTCCGAGGTGGCGGGCATCGGGTCGTTGCGGTGGTGTTCGCAGTACTCGAGGACCTAGAGAGGGGTGGGCGGGACAGGATCAGCCTCTAATTTCGCCTTTCTCTGCGCGACAGGCAAGACGGGAGAGAGGGAAAAGATAAGCCGGCGCCGCGGTGGGAGAGTTTGTAGGGTGGATAAGCAAGGGCCCTCTCCCACTAAAAGCGAGAACGCGTGTGGGCGGGCGGGTGCAGTGGAAGCGGCCGGCGGGCAAGACCAATGCAGTAAACGAGGGAGAGAGTAAGGGAGCGAAGAGAGACGCACCTTCTTGAGGACATTAGCCGTGACATTGGGAAGAGGGATGGCCTGATCAGGCGAGTCTCCAACGTCTGAGAGTGAGAGAAGGCAAGAGGAAGAGGAGGAATGAAAGGCAGTGAGCAAGTCAGCAAGAGCGGCCACCGAGGGCGAATGAATGCCCGCCTGCCCTGCCCGCGGACGACAAAGGGATGAGACAAAACGCACCCTCGAGCATATTCTTGAGCATGACGGAGCGTTCAGCGACCTCCTTGTCGACGGAGAAGGACTCCTTGTCGGAGGTTTCAAGGGTGATCTTGGTGGACATGGCTGGAGGAAGGGGTAAGGTGGGTCAGCGCGAGGTCTCCCGAGTGACGCGAGAGTGAATGATCATAGCGAGGGCGTGTCTTATGGCTGAACGCCCCCTCTAATCTAGCTCAAAGCAATCCCACTTAAAGAGGGGGGAAATCGCAGAGAGAGAAAGAAGCGGAAGCGGAGGCCCCCCGTCGGGGAAAGGCCGACGAGAAATGACGAGTCCTTGCTTCCCTCGACCGCACCCTCGCGTTGAGACGCGTTGTGGACGCGTCAGATGGCAAGAGAACTGCGCGAGGCAGCTCCTGAAAAGAGGGAGACTTGCTAAAATGCTCCCCTCTGTGCCAGAGCAAGGCAATTGGGGCGCTGCTGGTAGGGATACAGGGGGAGAGAAAGAGAGATCGATCTCGCGCGCGAAGCAGGCGAGACGAGGCGACAGGGGCGTTGGGAGAAAGAGCGGACTGGGAACGAGAGGAGACCAGAGCAAGAGCGAAGGATTCACTTAAAAGGCGAATAGGGTTGGAAAGAATGAAAGGAAGGGGAGAGTTGGGCTGGGTGGGTGGTGGTTGGGAGAGACGGGCGAGGTGGGGAGCGAGCGAGCCGAGGGTCGCTCTGCTCCACGCGGCAATGGGGGCTGCGGTTACTCCGTCGCTTGACAACCAAAGCTCTGTGTCGCCATTTCATTAAATGACTTTAGTTTTCCGACGAAAGATAGAGTGAATTTGATGGGAGGATTGAATTGGCGACGAGACTCGACTCTTCCCATCAGTGCCACGATGAAAGGGCGTCATTATCATCATGGTTCAGAGAGTCTCGACCCCGCCTCGCCTCGCTTCGCTCACCACGACTCCGACGAACCTCTCCCACTTGCGTAACACAGGCACGACGACCTCCTCCCACTCTCTCCCCGAGACCAAACGGGGGACGCGGAAGATCTCCCGATGAAAGGCCTTGCAGTCGGAGCATTCCTCCCGGATGAGGACCCCTTGATGGAGATCACGAATTTCGAGGTGTATGAGCTCTGTAAATTGTGTCAGGTGGGGGATACAGAACAGATGAGAAGAGGAAGGTGAACAAATCCAACTCACTCTCCATCAACAAGCTCTCCTCCACTCCACCTCCATCTCCTCCACCTCGTCGGACGCCCTTTAACCGACTTTTCGAGACATCCTCAAGCACTTCCCCACCGGGGATGAAGCCGATGAGGTCTGGATCGTGCGAGGGGCATTGTTTTCCCCATTGATCGAGTCGGCGGGCGATGTTGGAGGTTTGGCCGATCTTGAAGGCGCGAGAGTTGAGCGTTGAGAGGCCTGTGCAGTCGAAAATGATCAGCCATTGGTTTGAGTGTGGTAAGAGAATGAGACGAACCCCGATACTCGAAGCCTGGAGGCATCAAACGGGGAAGGACCTGATCAGTATTTCAAGGACGGATAGACCGGTAGAGCCAATCACTGACAGTAGACATAGCCTAGCTCCCCACTTAAGCTCGGCCGTGTCTCCATCGCCCGCATCAGCTTCACCCGCGTCTCGTCCTTAAGTCCCGGGGGAAGCCAATCTGCATGAAATGACAGGAAGGCACGTCAGACTCTCATGCTCTTTCCCTATTGACATGCCCAACGCACTATCAAAGTCAATCCAGCCACGACCGCCTTCCCCACAGTAGAATCCCTTGTTGTTCAGAATTTCCTTGCTGCCGCCGTCCGAGCCGAGCGAGAGCAAGTTAGCTGGCGATCACGCGACCTCGACACGAAGAGACAGACACACGTATGAACATGACAGTACCACTCCGCTCCATCCTCGCCCTCGCCTCCCCTGCCTGCCACTGTTAAACCCGTGACTTTGCTTGCTCCACTGTTCGCCTTATGCGCAGCCTTAGTGTTGGCGCAAGGTCGACCGACTTTCGTCGTCCCGGCGCAGCGCTTCTTTGAACCTCCGCCGATGGGTGAGCCGGTTCTCTGTTTTCGTGAAGGCGACGCAATGGGAGAAGAGGAGGCAGGCACGGCGGACTGGGCTCGGGCTCGAGGGGTCGAGGGGGACGGATGGGACGGCGTTGGGGCTCCCGCTGTGGCGGTGCAACGCTGAGGGTACAGTTCCGCCGATGAAGCGGCGATCTCCCATTTAGGGTGGTTCGCAGCGGTCTGGTAGGATGCGGAAGAAGATCGGGAGGTGACCGAGGGGACAAGGGACGGCACAGCGGGTGGAGCAGAGTGCGGGTAGCTGAGACATGGTGGCGGCAGCGGCGGACGAGGAGGAGGAGGAGGAGGAGGAGGAGGAGGAGGAGGAGGAGGGAGAGATGGTGGTAGTGGCGAAAGGGGGGCGTAAAGGCCATCCTGCGTCGGCACTGAAGACAGCTGATGAGGACGAGGAGGGTGGCGAGGAGGCTCGATGGGGTGCGGTACAATGGCGCTCCAAGATCGCTGCTGCCTCGCGGGCTCCTCCGCGTAGGAAATGGGCCTAGGAGAATATGATGGATGGTTTGAAGGGGCGATTGTGGACTGGTGATACTCTGAGATTGGCCGGGAGTCGTAGAAAGAGCTTGCCTGAACACGCCGAGCAGCACGGAAGTGGTCGGCATCGGCGTGTTGTCGCACCAAAACAGCGCCAGCTGCGTTGTCGAGTGGGTGACTAGAGATACCCGCTGTCCTCTCTCGGACATTCCAGTTCGATCGGCGGTGGGGGACAAGGTCGACTGCTCCGTCTCCATGCGTCGACTGAGGGGGAGGCGGAGGACGTGTCGAGGATTGTGGGAAAGGGACGATATCGGGGCTAAAGACCGTCGTGAAGCTCGATCCAGCACGCACCCTTGCCGACGAATACGTATGATCAATGATGCCAGGGGAACCCGAAGCCAGTCTGCCTTTGTGAGACGACGAAGAGGGCCCTGGTAGGCTGGGGAGCGGCTTATCCCGGTGTTGCCCCGGCGCTTCCCTCAACGGCCGGTCGTCCAAGGCCGACTGTTGTCCTTCCTCAGGCCGCCTATCGACGCTCATCCTGGACATCGACTGGTCAAGCTGGTCAATTCCATAGCCGGCGGGGAATTGATGGGAGTGCTCTTCGGCGGGCAGCAACGGCGTCGGGGTGAACGCAACGTAAGGAACGGTTTGAGGACGCGAGCTGCTGGTGCTGATGGTGGAGCTAGCAGGGTATGATGCGCTTAAGAGGGCAGAGTAAGCTGGGGGATCGGCGGTCGGTTGGAAGGGGACCTGGAAGTAAGAGCCCGAGGCCATGCGAGGGAGGAAAGGGGCAGAGTGGGTGGGCGTTGGTCGTTGGTTGGGCACGTCTCTTTGACGCGTTCGACTTCTTCGGCGCGGCCTCAACTTGATTTTTTTTTTTTTCGTATCTAAGTCCATTATCAAGCGTGAAGACAGCATGTCCCTATAAAACTGCGAGATAGAGAAGGATAGATGATCTAGTCAGCTCAACGCATCTACGCTAACAAATGCGCGACGCGCTGTTTTGACCAGAACCACTCACATGGTTGAGTCTGATTTTTATGAAATCGCCCTTCTAATGACGATCCTGTCTTTGGTGGTCCAACGGCTAAGATGTCCGCCTGTCAGTCTGCCTCGCTCATACGAGCTGCTGTCCGCGGGAGACCGGGGTTCGACTCCCCGCCAGAGAGTTATTTTTTGCGGGCTAACTTCTGCCCGCCATCCTATAAGCGTCGCAGTGTCGCGCGGTGGATGGCTGTAAGACGCGGGCTCGCGCCCTCACTTTTGTCTTCTCGCGTCCCTTTCCCCATTTCCCTCTGACGACCACCTCGCTCGCTCCCGCCGCCGTTCCCTTCGACGTCGCCGCTGCTGCGAGGTCTCAAGACACCCTCCACTCTCACCCCATACAATCCACTCACCCGGAAAAAGCGTCATGGCACCCCTCGCGTCCACCACCAAGAAGCGCAAGCGCGCCGACGCTGACAACGAGCCGCCCTCGCCCGTTGGCTTCACCTTTGTCCGTGAGGGCACCAATGAGGCGTTCACGCGGGTCGTCGATGGTGGGTAGTCCATGCCTCGAGGTATATTTGTATGTGCTTCATCACTGACTCCCATACTCTGTCTGCACCAGCCGCCTTCACGCTCGATATCCTCCGCACAACGGTCCGCAAGAAGCTGAGCCTCGCGGCCTCGACAAAGGTCGAGCTTCGTCAGCTGCTAACCGTCCGTGGCACCGACACGGTCTTCTTGATTGAAGACGGTCAGTTCTCTTCCCTTACTGGACGCGGGCGTGTAAGGCGGAGTATGTGGGTCGGACGAGCGAGTGGAAGAGGACGGCCGGACGTGTTGGGCGAGAGCTGGGGTGTCGTACGCGTCTCTCTACATCGCCCTGGTCCTTCGACGTCTGTCTTTCCTTCGCTGCTGTCTACCCACTTCGGCTGTCCATTTCCTGGATAGCCTGACTGGGAGGCAGGCGTCATCTTCTGGATGCCTCTTGCTTCGTCCCCCTTGAGACTTCGAAACGAGAACTAACGACGACGAATATACCTTCTCACCACTCCTAGAGGACGACTTTGCGGGCCTACGTTTCGCTGCCATCCACTCCGCCGGCCCACTTACCCTTCTCTTCACCACCACTGAGGGTGGGAAGGAGTCTGCTGCTGCCCCAGTTTTCGCGTCATCATCCTCGTCGTTGAAGAAGGCTACCGCGTCGGCTCCTGAGGCCGCTCCCCCAGTCCCCTCGGTCACTGCTGCTGCGCTAGAGCCTACTGTAATCGAATCTCAGCCGCCAACTAAGAAGCAGAGACAGAAGAAGTTGCAAGCGGTTACCGCCGCTCCTGTTGCTGTCGTTTCGACGCTCGGCGCTGCTCCCACCGAGACCATCACTGCCCTGAAGCAGACGTCCAGTAAAACGGCGGCCCAGGATGCCTCTACTATCACTGCTTCCGCGGCCGGGCATTCTTCTGAGGCTGCCGATGCAGCCGCCGAGGCGCGCAGGAAGCCTCGTAAGAAGGACAAAGCTGCTGCCGGCGGCAAGGACAAGAAGACACCCGTAATCCCTGAGGTTGAGGTGGAGGCTCCAGCTGCTCCGATCATCCAACTCTCGGATTACTCGGCTTCTTCTGTTCCTACCACCTCGAGCGGCAAGACGGACAAGTCGTCGTCCAAGCCGTCGAAGAAACAAGCGGCTCCTACCACCGCTCCGGCCCTCGCTGCCGCTCTTGCTCCCTCCACCACCCCCAAGGCGAATCCAGTTGCTACTGCCGCGACCCCTGCCCCCGCCCTCAAGTCCCTTTTTGGCAGTTTCGTCCCTCCCTCGATCCTCAAGGCTCGCGCCGAAGCGGCCACCAAAGCCGCTAATGGGGTTGCCTCATCCTCTGGCCCGACTCTCACAGCCACTGCGACGACTTTGTCGCCTGCTCACCCAGCGGTGACGAAACCGGCGGACATGGCCGCTGAGAATGCTGTTGAAGCAGCGGCGCCTGCGAATCGGAAGAAACGGCGTCGCGAGGCGAAGTTGAAGGGCGCTGCTGGGGCGGAGGATGACGATGGGGACAACGCGAGCGAGGGGCAAAAGGAAAAGGAGGAATTGGCCAAGGGCAAGGGCATGGGGAAGGAAGAGGAGAAGAAGGAGAAGGGCAAAGAGAAGGAAAAGGCCCTCTTGACTTCCACTCCTGCTGCACCTGCTGCTGCTGTTCCTGGTCCCTCCACTTCGGTGCTTCCGGCGACGCAGCAGGATTCCCCTGGTCTCCCTGCCTCTACGTTGTCCCCTGCGGCCAAGGGCAAGAAGCAGCGCATGGGCAAGGATCAGAAGAAGAAGGCGGCGGAGGAGGCGGCGGTCAGCCTGCCTGCTCCTCCCACTCCTGCGAGCCCTGCTGTCGCTATTGTTGCTTCCTCTGCTGCCGCTGCTGTACCATTTTCGCCTGGTCCTTCGGTGGATGGAGGGGAGGAGGCCAAGGCACGTCGGCCGAGGAAGAAAAACAAGCAGGAGACGACTATTGAGCTGTCAAAGCCTCCTGCTGTTGTCGCAGAGAAGGACTCTATCGTCGTGAGTTCTTAAAATTGATAGTCGCCTCCTTGTATGTACGCTTGTTGGCTGAATCCCGCGCGTCTGATTTATTATTTAGGATGGACAGGGAGACGTTGAAATGGAGGATGCCGAGGCGGTCATCGAGAAAGAGGCTGAGCCTGCACACCCTTCTTCTCCCCCAAAGGAGACAGCCTCGTCTCCCGTTAAACCAGCTTCCGTGACCGGCTCCTCGACCAAGACGGCTATCACTTCTGAGGCGGCTCCGGCGCCTGTCCCCGCTGTTGCCCCCTCATCTCCACCAGTCGTGATGGCCTTCACCGCTGGACCCACCGATGAGCCTGGGTCGACTGTCACCTCGGACGTCTACGAGGAGGACGACGGCGAAGGCAGCTCAGGCGGCTCTTCGTCCGAGTCTGAGTCCGACTCGGACACACCACCGACAAAGAAGAATGCCTCTCCTACCAAACTCGCGCTCCCTCCGCCTCCATCAGCCTCAAAGAAGCGGCCCTCGCGGATCGACAAGATCAAAGAGCAACGGCGGCTTAACGCGCTCTCGACGGGAGCCCGTTCCAGCCCCTCGACAACACGAGGCGCCTCTCCGGACTACACGGACGACGTTTCATCGTCTTCATCGGATGACGAGCTTGAGCTGAGTGATCTCGACGAGGAGGAGGAGGAGGGACGTCCTCATCGGCGTCGGGAGAGCGGACTGCGGACGAGCTTTGGCGGTCGGCCGGGGGCGGCTTCCTCCGATTCGGACGACCAGGAGGGCGTTCTCCCGCCGGGGACGTTTGTCCGAGAGAGCACGAACGAGTATGCCAGGTCCTCGGACGAGGAATGGGAGCTCGCTCCGTCCCCGCCTCGGGATCAGCTGGTGGCCATCGTTGCTGCGACGCCCGTGGCGGCCGCTCGTCTCTCCAGTGCCGCATCTCCTCCTCCCTCGGGTCAGCGTCAGCCTATTCGTGACTCTGACTTTGACTCGCATTCTGAGGCGGGATCGGACATGAGCTCTCAAAGCGCCGCCGACGATCACGACGCCTCGCGGCTCGTCTCGGCCGTCCCAGAGTCGCCTATGGCCACGACAACTGGAGTTCTCCCGTTCATTGAGGGAGATGGAGACGAGACGATGCTCGGTGGCGATGAGGATGCGGACACCGATGCCGCCAACGATGAGGACGCGGATGACGAGGAGGACGATGAGGTCGTTCTCGAGGACAAGAGCCCTGCTGCTCGTCGACTAGTCTCCTCGGCCTCCCAGCAATTGCCCTCTCCTCCAAGGAGCGTCCCTGCTTCTTCTCGGTCTCACTCCTCCGACGGCTCTTCCACTGCCGCCGCTGCTCTCCCCTCGGCTTCCGCCCCTCAGCTGAAGCAGCCGTCAGCGCGCCGTGTAACGCGTGCCTCCTTTGCTTTACTCGATGCCTCCCAGCCACCAGTGGCCTCGCAGCGCGCCGAGTTGGCCGTAAAAGAGGCTCACGCCCTCGATAGGGTCATTAGCGGCCTGCCACCTTCCAGTCAGCCTATGGGCGAGGACGAGGAGGCTGAGCTTGAGATGCCGACGTCGGCTCAGCCCCCGAGGCGGGAGCAGGCTTCGCCCACGCCTCCGCCGGCATCTGCCGCGTCGGTGATCGTCCCTGCCTCTTCACAGGCTGACGGCGATGACGAGACGATGCCGTCGTCCTCGTACTTGGAGCCGTCGCCAGCGCCCCCTTCCAAGAGGCGTGGGCGGCCCTCGGCGGCCTCCCTCCTGGAGGCTGCTGCTACTGCTGCAGCTCCCTCCACTTCTCCCATACTTCCTCCGTCGACACCGTCATCTGCAGCTCATTCGGAGGATCTCTCCACGCCTGCGACTGCCTCGAGGGTTACTCGCCGGGCGACGCGCTCAGCCGCTGCCCTCGAAGCCGCGAACGCCGCTCAGGCGAGGGCGGACAAGCGCCGTCTAGAAGCGGTCGGCGCCACGCCGGATGTGGCTTCGGTACGTTCGATTTCTTGAGGTTTGAAGAATGCCATCCTGACCTCCTAATGTCCCTCAGCAATCCACCTCCTCCGACACTCAGGAGGAGGAGCAGGCGCCCTCAACGCCCCTGTCCATGCCGGAAGCCCAGCCCTCGCAGGCAGCGACGCCTTCACAGGCCTCTGTGCCGTCCGCTTCGGCTCGACGAAGGGCCAAGAGGGGCAGCGCGGCTGCTGCCGCGGCGGTCGTGGAGGGGAAGGCGTCCGTTGAGGACGAGGTCGAGGAGGACCAGCCTCTCCCCGGGTCGTCGTTGCAGGCCCCATCTCGGGCCGAGGAGGAGGAAGAGGAGGAGGAGATCATTGAAGACGAGGATGAACGCCGACTGCCTAGCGCGGAAATGGAGGACCCCGTCATAGAAGACGACGATGAGGAAGAACCCGCCGCTTCAACTCTCGCTGCCGTCGTCGCCGACCTTCCACCACCACCATCCCCAGCGGCGGCCACGATGAACCCCTCCGCGGCCATCGCCCCGACTCCCATCCGGCGAAGTACGCGTGCCTCCCCAGGTGCGACCGCCTCCCTCAGTCGATCCGCCTCCCAGCCCTCATACTCTCATCAGCCACGGAGATCGCACGCGCCCGCACTCTCCCAGCTCTCGCAGCAGCTGCATTCTCAGCGGGCATTTGCTGTCGCAGGTGATTCCCCGTATGCTCCTTCTTCGGCCTCTGGATCGAGGAGGGGCTCGATGGTCCTCACGCCTAGCAGTGGAATTGGGGCTGGGACGGCGGCGCGCATGGCCTTGGCAGCAAGGGGGACGCCGACGGTCTCGACGCCCTCGGCTGCGTCTTCACGCCGGCCTTCAGTGCTCGGTAACGGTGTCCAAGCCCCCGAGTCATCCGATGACGACGACTCGTCTTCCTCTGACGAAGAGAGCGTTGACTCATCCGAGGAGGAGCGGGAGGCTGGCCAACTTGGGTTCGCAAAGGCCCGGTTGGCGTCCGGTGGGAAGAAAAGTGGCAAGGCCAAGAGCCGGGGTTCGCTGGCGGCCTTTGGGAGGTGATGTGAGATGTCTTTGAGTTCTGTTCGTGAGGTTTTCGCGCTGCAGTCAGCTGGGCCATCAGGGTTCCCGGAAATGGTTTCGTGCTGAGGCCGCAAGGATGAGTGACACCTCGTTGATCGCGAGGAGCAGACGAGCGCCACGCCAGCTGCTGCGCGATCATCTTGTGCTGGGATCATTGTTCGCCAGTCCAGCCATGCTGCCTTCCGAGAAAGGTGCACAGTCTGATGCACATCAGTGAATGCCGGCAAAGGAGTCCCCTTGGGCGAATCAGACCGCGGCGGTCACTCGGCCCACCCAGGCATTGGCCACCGGTCGGCCGGCCGCACGCGGACCGCGAAGACGGCGCTCTTGCTGTCGGGCGAAAGAGGCGCGTTGGGATGACCGGCGGGCGTACGTCATGAGCCATCTGCCATGCGGCGCACAGGATAGAAGACTGCCCGTCTGTCGTCTGTCGGAGGGGGCGAGGCCGAGAGAGGGAAGCAAGTGACCGAGGGAACGAGAGAGGGAGAGAGCAGCACAGCAAGCGGGACTGGCTGCCGGTCTGCTCTCGGTGGTCACCCTGACGAAAAAGACGGCCTCTCGACCAATCGGAATGCAGAGGTCTGTCTTTGCCCGCGCCGAAAACGCGGGGGACGCGAGGCAGAGCAGGGCAGACTGGCTCTTTTCGCTCCGCGGCGGCGGGGCAGCTGCTGACCTCCAACCACAACTTTCGCTTCCCTTCTCTTCTTCCCTCACTTCTTCTCACTTCTTCCACATCTCTACAAAATGGCTGGCGACTCTTACACTCCCGGAGACCTTGGCAAGGGTGCTGGTCTTTTCAAGGTGAGGCATCCTTGGAGTCACAATCAACTCGCCGTGTCTGGTCTGTCTTTCCTCTTCCGAGAAGCTGACGTCTGCCCATCTTCCCGGCTCGTTCAGACCCGTTGCGCTCAGTGCCACACCCTCGAGGAGGGCGGAGCCCACAAGGCGAGTATTCGATCTCGCCCCAGTTCGCACAGACGGCCGTGGGCGTTGTCCTAGCAGCTACCACTGGCCGCCGATCCCTGCACACTCTGCGCCCTGCTGCTCGCGTCTACCCCTCACACTTGTTGTCCGGTTGAGGCGAGCAGGATGTGGTCCGCTCATCCAAGCAGCGGCAGAGGAGTCTTCGTACTCATCGTGTGCAGGCTTCGACTCTAGCGGTAGCCGGAGACAACGGCGGCGTGCCGTCCGTCGGGCGGGTCCTCTCCTCTTTCTCTGCTCTCGTTGGCTGACCCGTTCGACCTGCCTTCGCCATCTACTCCTTTCCATATCCTCTTGTCTCATCGTCATTTCTCTATTCTTCTTCTTATTCTCATCTATAGGTCGGACCCAACCTTCACGGAGTCATGTGGGTGTCTCTCCACTGTTGATCTCTGTCGATCTCCCACCCTCTGATCCCGATCGGCTTGTTGACCCTGTCTCGTCACCACTGCAGCGGCTCCAAGACCGGACAGAAGGAGGGCTTCTCCTACACCGCTGCCAACGTGAACAAGGGCATCACCTGGACTGGCCAGACTCTCTTCGAGGTTTGTTGTGCACTCGTGCTCTCGTTGGATCGGACTTTCCGTTGGCTGACCTGACCCCGCGCTGCTCTCTCAGTACCTCGAGAACCCCAAGAAGTACATTCCGGGAACCAAGATGGCTTTCGCTGGTCTCAAGAAGGGTCAGTTCCGATTCTTTTGTTGATGAGGAAGGCGCGAAGCGTGTGAGAGGGTATCCCTCGCCCGTCTTCCTGGGCGACGGGCGCCGAGGGGATCTTCTGGCATCACTGGTCGGAAGCTCCGCCCGCGGCTGTGAACCGGCGATCCTTTCCGCGCGCGCCCTTCCCTCATCAGTCTTGAGTTTTCGAGCCTATGCTGATCCTTCTCTTGACCCAAACAGCCAAGGACCGCAACGACCTCGTCGCCTACATCGAGGACGCCACCAAGTAGAGAGCTTGAACACCTCCCTCTTGGATCTCTTCTCATTTTTTGGTTGCCCATCTTTCTTCTTTCGTTCTACACTCTATATACCGTTTAGATGCCTTGCCACGGATCACTCCCTATTCTGCCTTAGCGAGACAGAGAGAGAGAAGTTGCCAGTGGCGCGTCGATCTGGCTTAGGAGGGAGGGAGGGCAGCGACATCCGTGTCTGATCGAACAACGCAAGCAAAGGAAGAGCCTGGGTTAACCAGTCCCTACCCTCCGAACATTCGCTTCGCTGCTCATCGATGAAACGCTGCTCTTTTTGGCCTGGATTTACTTTGGAGATCAGTGGAGGGTGTGGTGGTACAAGTTTGTAGCGAGACGGGCGTACGTGGGACTGGCGAGTTCAGGCAACCGCCCTTCTCGAGTGGGTTCGCTCGACGGTTCGCTCGACCACTACCTTGTATTCCTCCTTCTTTCTTACTCCTCCCTCATTCATCCACACATCGAGGGCACATAAACGCAAGAACTCCCCCGATTCTGGTCTCGCCGCATGTCCACTCGCGGCATTCCATTTTCGTGTCTACCCAGTCCCCTGCCGATTGAACACACCAGCGCCTGGGCGTGCAGTCACAGTCAGGACCAGGCCATCGAACAAGCTTTCCTGGTTCACGTGGACTCGATAAACAAGCTTGGGTAAGTGCTCAACGCCGAGCCCAGAGCACGGACCCACCTCCCCGCTACGACGAGACGAGGGAGATGGGGGGGGGGTTCCAGCCGAATCAACGCTGTCGTCGCCGGGAGTTTCAATTTCAAGCTAACTTTTACAGAGATAGAGACACACAAGAGCTGTATCTTCATCTACACTCTTTTTTGGGACGTCCCACGTTCATTAGCCAGGACTTCTCTTTGCTAACTAACTGCATGCCGCTGACGCACTGTCTTCCCTCATCGTCGTCGGAGCTACACGGAGGGCTCCGCGTAGCGCACTAGAAGAGATTAAACACGAAACATGGCAAGGGATTCAATCTCTGGGCAGCCCAGGAAGGTCACCTTCGGTGAGGTCCTTTCCAGATCTCGCTCGGCCACGCGCCCCGTTGGCCGTTCTTTCCCCTGAACTTGCAAGCCAGCGCACAGCCGGTTAAACACCAATCGCGATGGCCTGATTGCAGTGATGGACCGCACCAGTACTGATGCATGGAAGATGGCATTTCTGGCCTCCCTCGTCGTATGCCCAAGGAGCGAAGGGCAAACGGAGCCTACGATCGTCGCCGTCGCACCACTGCCCTCTAGGCGGGGCAGCAACCTCTGGGTCGACGCTGACAGATGCCGAATTTGTCGGCTTTCTTAGGTGGAGTAGCTCACCGAGGCCGCTGAAATCAACGGGCGGGAGGTGGAGAGATGCCTCCTTTTGGACAGCTTTGTACCCCTGGATGAGTCTTGTTCGCGATTGAGAGATGCCCCCAAGGAGCATACTGTTGGAGGCATCTCACCCTCTTGCCGGTATATCAGCACTCAAATGAATGGAAGGCATGAATCCATACCCAGATCCTTGAGTCTGTGCCAGCCGAACCCGCTGATGTTGACGACGAGGGGCCAGCGGCAGCTGACAAGGAGGACGACAACTCATGCGCCGTGCAATCCGAGGGTCTTCACCAACGTCACCTGCCGGTTGTTTGCTCTTTGCCTAAAGAAATCATCGAGTAATTGTCTCAGGAAGCGTCATCCGCTCCGCGTACATCCAAGCGATAAACATGGGCGCAGGCCGAGGTAGGGACTCGCGACAAGCTCGAGGCCCGAATGGAGGATCTCGAGGATGATAAGTGACTGTCAGAACTTTTTGCGCCCTGTCTTGAATTGTCTATTCAGTGAGCGCTGCTAATCATACTATGCTCCAGTTGGACTTGAAGGGCTTGATGGATGCCGAGGAAGGGAGAGAAGCAGGGGGAACTGTTGCGCTATTTCCAGGACGATCTGATACTTTCGACGTTCTGTTGATCATCACGACTAGGGAAACGAAGACAAGCATACAGAGAGAAACCGTACCAGGTGGAGGCTGAGAGAAGGAGTCTTTCTACTCGATAGGCAGACTGCGAGAGTGAAATTGAGAAAGAGACACCGACCATTTCGAGGAGACAAATCACGAACAAAGGGAAGCCGGGGGAGTTAGAGCGGACCTCAAGGAGGGGTCAGAAAGGTATATTAGGAGCGGAGGTGAGCGGGCAAATGCAGACGAGACGGGATCGGACGACAGGAGAACAGGTAGCGGCAGAACGAAGAGGAAGCAGAGAAAAAGAGCACACAAACACACAATGTCCCAGTAGAGAGAGAGAGAGAGAGAGAGAGAAGGGAGAAGGGAGAAGGACAGAAAAGGGAGAAGATATAGGACAAGCGGGTGCTCCTCACTCCGCTCCACGCGAGATCCTCGCTGAGCTCCTCAGCTCGATGATAAGCGTCCTCCGCATACTGTCTCTATCGACCTTCCCTTCATCCTCTGGCGTACCCTTGCTGGTCCTGTCGCCAGCAAGCGCGGCACCCGCTGTCTCGAGCGCCGCGTTAACGTGTGCAGGGCAGAAGCGGCCTGCGCCGGGGACGTCGTAATGCTCGTGCATGGAGTTGGCACATCCTTGAGGATCTGAAGGTGGCAAATCTCCCGTCAGCATGCCCAAAGACGAGGGGAGGATGGAAGGGAGACACGCACGGTCGCAGCGCAGGCAGAAAGGATGGAAGCGATCCTCACGACCAGCGGGGCCATCTGTCGCGCTGGGGAGGACGGCACAGGGGCCTTCGATAGGCTTGCCGCAGGAAGGCGAGGCACAAAGAGAGTTGCTGGGAAGGGAGAAGTAGTGAAGATCAGCTGAAGCCTGGGCCACAATATCGAGAAAGACGAGATAGACTCACTTGGCACGGTGATCTGGTTGAAAAGAGTGAGGCAATGGATCAGAAAGAGTTCGATTGATGGTCGAGAGATAGCTGTTGAAGGAACACACAGCACCACTCGCAGTGCGGCCGATCGTTGTGAACGTAGAAGGTGTCGCCGTTGAAGGGCTCGTTGCAGCCATAGCAGGTGAAGCTGGAGGGAGGAAGAATCAGTCTTAGTCCTTGAAAAAGCTGTGAAAAGACGGAGGAGCGGTACTGACCAGGCGCGGTGGTATTTGCCCTGAAAAACACAAGGAACGGCTTGTAAGTAAGCGCGCTTGAATGAGCAAGTGATCATAGACCCACCTTGAGCTGTCCATCCGCAGACGAGATCGCCTGACTCTCAATCGGAAGCGCGCACCGCCGGCACTTAGGCAAATACATCTCCTTCCAGTCGTCTTCGCACAACAGGTTTCTGCTTCCCACGACGCCCTCCTCAGCGAGCCGGACGTATTTCTTGCCCGAGGTACCGCCGACAGCCGTCCCGCATCGAAGGCAGACCTTCGCCTCCTTGGAAGCGACGAGCGCCGTACTCGACGCTGATGCTCCTGCAAGCACTACTGTTCCTCCTCCCCCACGCAAAGGGTCGAAAACGACCGAGAGTATTTCAGCGGAAGAGGTGGCCGACCCAGCTCTCCGATGTTGTCCGAACGTAGCGCCAACCTCGTCGTCATCCGAGTTAGGAAAATTGAGCTCCTCGAGGAGCTCCTCCAGTCCACCCTCGAGGAGAGCGGTGGGCTGGGGCAAACGTCCCTGCGATGTGGACAACGAGGGCAGGGACGAGAGCGAGGAGCCTTGGCTGCCTCCGGGGGTCCTATGCTTATGAATGGAGTGTTGGCCACCGCTGGTCGTCCGCAAGGGGGTAATCTCCAGAAGCCCACCGCGGGTTTGTCGCTCGTCATCGTCGTTATCGTCGTTATCGTCGTCATCGTCTTCCTGCTCGATCCGGAAGCCAGAGACGACGCGGCTTGACTGGGCCGTCGTCGTTTGGTCCACCACGGATGACCTCTGGGAGAAGGCTGATGCGGACGAGTGCCCGCTCCCCTCGGGCCGATGAGCATCACCACTCGCCTCGCTCGACCGCCTATATGAGGAGGACGCATCGGACGTGGATGATCGAAGCTCGGCGCCACTTCCAGCGATATGCAAGTGTAATCTAGGCGATTTCGACGCCGGCTGTACCTCGTCCGCCTCATCGTCTGTCTCGTCTCTTGCCCAAGGCAATGACGACTTTTCGTCCTCATCGTCGTCAACGTCCACCGCCGCCGTCCTCTTTGGCAGCTCAGGCTCGGACTTTTGAAGCTGCGCATACTTGTTGATTAACGGTACCTTATTCTGCATTGACCCGCTGCTCCGGCCGGAGAGCGCCGAGTGCGAAGAGGAGGCGGAGCCCTGTCCGCGCGCGTGGGCGGATCCTCTAGAAAATCCAGCGGGGCGCGCCTGAGAGGAGGAGGACATGAGCGAAGAAGCAGATTCTTGCCGAGGTCGATGCATCTGCTGCTGGTGCTGGTGCTGGTGTTGGCTTGCTTGGATTGAGCCGGTGCGAGAGTGCGTCGTTGCGGACGAGCCAGACACTGAGTGCTGGGGACTGTGAGCTGCTGCGTGAAGCGCGCGTCCAAAGGGCGAGAGTGGAGAGCTCGTCGAGGCTGAAGAGGGCGAATGAGAGGGGCGGAGTCCGCTTGGGGACGAGGGATTGTCTGGTAAGGCAAGGAAGCAATCTCAAGTCAGCCACAATGTGTGCTATCTCTCTGTCGCGCGCTCGCTCACATTCACTCCCAGCCGACATGAGTGTCTGAGCCTGCGCTGCCTGAGCCGTCGCCTTTGCAAATGCACGTCTTCCAACGCCCGCCATGCCCGACTCGCCGCCTGCCTCAGTTCGGACTACGTTGTCTGGACTGACGAGGAGCATGGGGCTCTGAGGCTCCCTCTTTAGCGACAGCGCCGGCAATGGAGGCCCATTGCCACTCGCGAGGCCGGCCCAGTCGCCTTGTCCGCCTCCTCCTGCTCCCCGGGGATGAGGCGGGTTGTTAAGCGACGCCGAGAACGATGGTCTCACGAGATGGGTGCTGTTCGACGAAGGCGCCGAGTGAGAGACTGTGGGTGAGTAAACCGATGTTGTCAGGTCCGGCGGGCCGGCCGTCTTCGACCGCTGGGGGACGGGTCGGGGAGATGTCGCTTCTACTGCTCCTTCAAGGAAGGAGCTTGAAACCGCCGAGTATGAGACCGAGTGTGTAGGAGGGCCGGGACGCTGCGCGGTTGGGCTGGGGGAGAGCTGCCGCTGCTGGGGTGAAAAGAGGCGACTGCCAGCACCACCACTCATTCCTGAAGACATGGAATGCGTCGACGCATGTGAGCCGGGTCTGCCACCATCACCACCAGAGCCCTGGAAGACGTTCGTCCTCGCCAGCGGAGGCCCGAATGCACCTCCTGATCCTCCTCCTCCCCCACCGCGGTCCTGCTCAGTCGACGGCCGCATCTGTCGCAATGACGAGATGGACAACCGTGCGGGTGTGTGCACGTGGCGACCTGCTGGCGTCGGTCGGAGCGAGGACAACGACGGCGAGGTAGGAACACCGGCTCTTGGGCCCGAGCAGACATGGGAGCCTAAGTCCGACAAGGGAATGGGGCTGTGACATGTTGAGCACTGGATCGTTGCATGACAAGTCAAGTCAGCTTGCAGGACTCTGTGGAGAGAGAGAGGAAGCTGAATGGCCCCCAGCTAGCGTTGGTCCTGTTTCGCGTGCGCCTGAGAACGAGAGTTCTTTCGCTCGGCGGGTCCAGATTCCCCACCCTCCATGCTCGAAAGGATTCCGCGGAAAGCGGAACGGGATCAAGCTCGTGCAGAGCCACACAGAGAGAAAGAGACAGGCACACTGAGCACAAGACACTCACGTTGACGCTTGGGAGGATCTGGGAGGCCCGTTCGCTACCTGCTGGCACGCCTCGAAGTGGAGCGAGCATTGGAGTTGCGATCGGACGCGCAACGAGGGAGGCAGACTTCTAGTGGTAGCTGAACAAGGTGAGAAAAGAGAGGCGAAGAGCTTCTTGGGGGGGACTGGTGAGAGCAGAAGACAATGAGGGAACGAGACTAAAGGGGGGAGAGGGGCGGGGGTTGACGGACGCGACGCGAGGTTGAGTAGGCTGGGCCGAGGGAGCGGGCGGTGAGTAGAAGGAGCGGAGGGAGGAGTGTGAGGAGGAAGGATAAGGGAAGAGAGAAGGATTATTCAAGGAAGGGGGCACGGTAGAGGAGGAATGGCGGAGAGGTATTATTGGGGATCGTCGTCGTCCGTGGTCGTTGGATGATAGACGGTGAAGTGAAGCGACCGGAGCGGACAACCGGAGGCGCCGAGGGAGAAGGCGCTGGGCGCGGATCCTGGTGAGCAGTCGGCGGACGCCGCTTGTCGAGCCCTACGTACGAGGCAACGCGAGAGGACGTTCGGCGGGGAGAGGATCAAAACTGGTCGTTCGATGGAAAATGAAAGGGTAGAAGGAGTGTGGGAAAGAGGTCAGATGCGGGACGGAGTCGCTCGTCAATAGCCCCTGGCTCCGAGAGAGCGCGAGGTTCCTGCACAATCTAGGGGCAGCCAGCGTCCATCGTCGTACAAGCGTCAAGGTCCTTCAGGAAAGGTGAATTCGGTCCGATCAGGCTGCCAATCGACTTCAACCAGAGAGAGGAGAGGGAGGAAGGGCCCCAGCTCTCGGTCGCTCTCTCACCTGTCTCCTGTCCATCTCTCACTTTTCAACTCTCGGACCTCTTCGGTGGCGTGGGAAGGCGGCATCGCCCAAAAAAAGAGGGATGAACTATATATCCATGACGACAGCTCCCGTAAAAAATCTAATGGATAGGGAGAGCAGAGCAGGTGAACGCCCACCCTCAGAGGAACCGGCGGCCGTACTCGCCGAGGCAGAGGCAGGCCATCGATTGCCCGTACGGCATCGAAGTGAGCTTGACATCCCGGTAGCCCTGGAGATTCTCAAAAACAGGGGTTCCAAAACTGCGAGGACACAATGCGTTAGACAAGCAGCCCCTAACGAGCAATTGGAGAGTGAGTCCTCTTACCTGACATCCCGGAGTTCGCCAGTCTCGTCGATCCGCTCGACGATGCCACGGACGGCCTTGAGCGCCGCCTTCTCGCACCGATCCGAGAACTCACCCGCAGGGACGAGCTTCTTGCGAACCGCCTGGAGGAGACCGAACGCGAATCCGGCAGACGCCGAGGCCTCGAGGTACGAGTCGGGGCTGCAAAGCGTGATAGCGCGCGGCGTCAGTGACATGATGAAGGGGAGCATGACGGCCATACTCACTCATCAATGAGCGTCCGCCAGAGACCTGAGACCTCGTCCTGGTGCTCAAGGAGGGCCTCGATCTGGCACTGGAGCGTGCTGAGGAGGTACGACCGGAACGGGTCGGACCCGACCGTGTCCTGCTTCGGGACGAACGTCGAGGGCGAGGCGTCGAGTGACGAGTCGGAGAGGAGGGCGAGGAACTCGGGGATAAATATTGTGACCCTGAGGAGGGAGGTGGGGGCGAGGGGTTGCAGGGCACAGCGGATCAACATTAAGGCGGGCGCTAATATATGGGATGGAGATGTACCAAGAGTTTCCGCGAGCCCAGAGAGCGTTGGCCCACTGTAAGGAGATCGGCTAGGATCAGTACAAGCGAAGATGAAATCATATCGGACGGCCGCACGTTGTGGTTGCCGTGGAACGTCCATCCATGGAACCAGAGGCCCGTCTTGCGATCCGCGAGGTACTTGATGTGGAGGAGAACCTGTTTCTTTGCCTCCTGGATGTAGTGCGGCCGGTTGAGGACCTGGCCGATTTTGGCGAGCGGGAGGACCGTCATCATGAGAGTGTCGTCCCAGAGTTGACCGTCGTGGTCTGAGAGGTACGTTGTGTGTGCAAAGCTGATATAATGATGTTTCAGTGATTGAAACTAAGGACAGCGAAAGGTGAGCGCCACTCACCCGCCTTCCTTGGTTCGCGGAAGGTCGTACATGGCCCACTCTCCCCAGGCATCAAGGTACGGGAGATAGCTCCTCTCGCTGGTGATCTCGTACAGGTACGAGAGCGTGAGGAACGCCGCCATCGTGTTGACGTTCTGAGAGGGAGAGTTTCGTCAGCGGACTGACGCTGATGGCCAAGGCGAGAGTGACAAAGAACCTTGGACGGAGTGCCCTCCTTGAAGCGCGCAGCGAACCAGTCCTGCATGATCTTGAGCATCGCCGGATCTGAGGTGATCTGGTACGAGCGGAGGATACCGTAAAGTCCGACACTGAGCAAAGAGGCGTCAGCGAAAGAAAGAAGCCACGTTCGAGAGCGATCAGGTGCTCACCCGTGCGTCCACTCCCAGTCGTCCCAGCCCTGCCGTGCTGACTCTCAGCCAATGATTACCTCACCTCATCCTAGCTTCAGAGAGCGAGTTCTCACCTTCGTGTCGATGATTTTTCCACCAGGAAGATGAAGAAGGAATTCGCCTAGAGGTCAAGATACGAGACGATGAACAAAGTCGCTCAACCCGTCGTAACATGTGCGCTGCGTCTGCTCACCGGTGGTGTCCTTAATCTCGACGACGTTCTTGATGAGCCGCTTAACGAGCTCCTGGGCTTGGTCCTTGTTTGGGAGCGCGAGCGCCTCGAACGCCTGCTGCTTCTTGAGCGAGGCCGACTCGCCCGTGAAGGTGACACCCGAGGCGTTCATGGCGGCGAAGGCAGACATAGTCTGAGTATAAGGTTAGGGTGCGAGTGGGTGGATGAGGGCTGGCGAGGGCCGAGATGGTGGATGAGGGGAGAAGGGAGACGAGAGGAGAGAGCGCAAGAGAGAAGCGATGTCTTCGGCTGAACGCGGGCCGGTCCTCCCCTCGGCCGGACTCGACGGGCGGCCTCTCTTTGGACCGATGGACCGAAACTTGTCGTCGGCAAGAAAGACAATCACTCTCTCGCTCTGTCTGGCGTGTCTCTTGCTCTTGCCAAGGAGTGAAAGGAGTGGACTTGAGGAGAGCTGGAGTGGGAAGTTTGGTGGCGGGCAGGAGAGCCACCATGTGGATTTGCCTGTGGTCACCAGAGCACCCCGCAGACCCTCGACGTGGCCAGGGCCAGTCCGAACTTCCGCGGCATCTCGTTGATCTCATAAGTTGAGGTCTCAACGTTTGCAGTGTCGAAATTCTCGATCGTGCACTGTCGTTAAGGGACCCAAGGCTGCATGCCACGCGCCACGGCGGCGGCACGCGACTGGGCGGAGCTCGACGCGCCGGTCATTCCTGCCTCGCCCGTCCACTCAACCCAGCATTCACCATCGTCCCCCTTCCTTTCTCGGCCGACTGTGTCTCGTTCAGCACAATCAAGCGAACCCCTCACCATAACAGTCCTTTCATAACCAGTGAGTAGCAGATAGCATTCTTGGGTGGACGGCGAAACTGACAAACTGTCTCTTTAGTCACCTGTCCCTTACTTTCATCCTTCCGCTTCCTTCCTTCCCAAATTTCATCTCTCCCATCGTCAGCATGGACGCCGGTGTGAGGCGCTTCAAAAAGCAACGCAGCAGCGACCCGGCTTCCAACATGTCTGCTTCGTTGGCGCCGGCGGCGGTCGCCTCCTCCACTGCTGGGAATGCCGCCGATCCCGAGAGCATACGGGACCGGAAGAAGCGGAGGAAGGAGAGAAAGAAGAAGAGGAAGACAAAGAGGCAGTCCCACATGAGTAGCATTGGGGGCCCCGCCGTAGATGGCAACGACGACGATGAAGACGAGGGTGGGGAGGGGGAGAACGAAGATGTGGAGGTGACGTGCCTGTCGCTCACCGCCCTTGCTCCTGCTGGAGCCGTGGTCTCGCCCTTCTTCAGTACCATGGCTGGAGTTGGAGGCAGCAAAAGGAAGCGTCCTGCCAGCCCCACAGACGGGGCTGAGGTCTTCGTCGGCGAACCAGCTCTCGGCGCCTCGGCAGAGAAGGGCGAGAGAAAGGGGAAGGAGGTTGAGGCCGCCGTTCCTGCTGCCAAGCCACCTCCGCCGCATCCAGGGTCTCCAGTCGTGACCGTCGACAACCGAACCCTGGCTAGCACGTCTCCGAGCGGTATGGCTGAGGGCAGCGGCAGAAAGTCGGAAGCGACGGCCGACGTTTTCCTTCGCGAACGAGCGGAGCGTTTACGCGCCGCCGAACAGGGCGAGCGGGAACAGCGCGCGCGGGAGATCGAGCTCCGCGCGCTTCAGAGCGGAACGGAGAAGCTACGGGGCAAAATCCAGGCCAAGGAAACCGTAAGTAATGATCCGGTACGACCCTAGCTTCTTCACTTAGGGCCTCCGACGACGTCATTCCCCTTGACAGGAGCTCGCGGGACAGAACGAGACGCTTTCGCTCGTCAAGGCGGCGCTGTCTTGCCACATCTGCATGGATCTCATGCGGGACCCGTATCTGTCCGTTGCTTGCCTCTTGATACTGCTGTAACTTTTCTCTTGCTGACTCTAATGATCCCTTGATCCAGCATCTCCCCATGTGGCCACTCCGCGTGCTATGATTGGTAAGAAACAGTTACTCCTTACCCCTGCGCATTTGTCCCACTATACTGACCTCCCCTCGGAACGTAGCCTCAAACAATGGTTTCTCGCTCCTCCTCCCGGCGGTCACTCAGCCGACGACCCTCTCCCTCCTCGCCACCGGCCCAAGTCGTGCCCCTCGTGTCGCGCAACCATCATCGTCCCTCCTACACCCGTCTATGTTGTTCGTGACCTCATTGCCTCAATCGAGCCCCGCCTTTTCCCCAAGGAGAATATTGCCACCGTCGCTGCCGATGTCGAGGAGATTGAGATTGTCCCGCCGGGTCCCACTGTCGGAGCGGGTGGCGTCTGGGCAGGCATTTTTGAGGGCAAGCTCGAGCTTCGGCGAGTCATTCGGGACGAAGAGGATGGCGTCGTCCGATGCGCCGAATGCGGGTATGAGGTCGTCGATGGATATTGCGTGAGTCCAACCCACTCCTTCAAACCTTCCTCCTCCCAAGCCTCCCCTCCTCTCCCCGTCTTCCAATATTTTGCCTCGACTGACGCGTGCTCGCCTTCATTGTGCAGGTGTCGTGCGGAGCTGACTACTCGGGCGACGAAGGGCTTAACACTTTCCTCGACGACGGCGACGAGAACGACGACGAGGAAGCCGCCGCGCTGCATTTAATGTACCATCAGGCTGTTGCAGATGACGACGGCGACGAGAATGGCGACGACTGGGGAGACGAATTCTTCTCCGGCGGGGAGGAGCCGAACGAGTACGATCGGGAGGACTCGTTCCTCGTTAGCGACAATGAGATTGAGGAGAGTGGCGTCTCAAGCTATGAGGATAGCGAGCTTTCGGAGGCGGAGGAGGAGGATGTCCATGACCAGGCGGGCATCTCGAGGATGGTAAGCAAGCCAGCCTCCTTGTACAGCAGTTCAGGGCTCTCGAGCTGACCACCTCGGTTCACTCTTTAGGCTTCTGCGATCCAACAGCGTCGCCTTCTGGCCCTCGGCGCCTCGCAGCGCATGATCAACGTGGGTAGTCCCATCGCACAGATTCAGCGCCTGACATTTGACTGATTCAAAGCCACTCACCAGCGCTGGGATCTCCAGCTTCACTCGAACCGAACCATCACCTGCTTCATCCACGCCTCGCCCTCCACAAACCATCCAGAGGACCCTGAACGTCCGGAGCCGTTCCTACTCTCGCTCAAGCACTCACTCAGTCGGTACGACGCCCGCTCGGACCCAGATGGCTCTCGCTTTGTCCGGAAGTGCCTCAAGGCTAGCGAGACGGGCAGGGCGTGGTGGGCTAAGGAGAAAGAACGCACGAGATTGCTGAAGGAGAACGGGTGGGAGGGTGCGCCTCCTGCTTTTGCTAGGAGAAGGGGCAGAGCGGTTCGGGAGGCCCCGCTGGCGAGCAGCAGTGAAGATGGGGTGTCCGAGGTGGAGGAGATCGCCGACACAGAGAAGGAGGAGAGCGATACGGGTTCCGTCGAGGAGGTGGAAATTGGGAGTAGCAGCGACGAGGACGACGATGACGTCGAGAGAATCGACAACCGCAGCGGCCTGATCTCGGTAGAGCGTCCTACACGTGGTGGTGGCAGACATCAATTCGCGAGGAGGGCAACCATCATACTTGACTCGGACGACGGAGCGGAAGAAGGCGGACCTTCGGCGGTGGTCGAAGAAGTGGACGACGACGATGGGACAGGTACTTTCCAAGGCCGGCGGAAGCAGGCGCTACGATCTGGTTTTCGGACTGGCCGGCGCAAAATTGTTCGCTCCTCGGAAGAGGAGGACGAGGTCGAAGTCCTCTCTCCGCCGGTTCGCGCCGGATCCTCTTCACAGACGTCGAGGCATTTTGCGTGAGTTCGACGATCCTGCTTTTCCCTGGGACGTCGCAGCTGAAGAGGCGGGCCCTGTTCAGCAGCAACAAAAAGAAACCCGCAGAGTCCGAGTCTACGGAGGACAGCGACGAGGAAGAGGAACTTGAAACGGACGCCTCCTCGCACCACTCGGCCCAGACCAAGTCTGGCATCGCCGCCCTCCGCCAGAGGTACGGCTCCCTCGCACGCCGCTCAAACGCCGAGCCAATGAAAACCGATGATGACGTTGACGACATTGAGAACGATCCTGACGGGGGCAACATGCTGGACGACGGGGGTTTCAACGACGAGGGGAGCGAGAACGGCGCGTGGTCAGGCGGAGACGAGGGAGAGTCCGACGAGTACGAGGGCGAGAGTGACTACTGAGGTGTCTGTCTGATCGATGGACATCAATGCGTTATTTGAGAACGAGATAGGGGACTCCGAACTCATGGAATCAATATCAAGTAAAAATCATCTTTCGAAGGCTCCACAGTAGCCTTTGCATTCTTCGCATTGCCTGGGATCGGGCAGAGTATGGTTGGCGCTCAGTGCCGGCGTCCCTTCAAGAGAACAAAGCAGATGAAGGACGACTGACTCCCAGAGCTTCTTCCCCAGAGTCTCTTCGAGCGCCTTTTCACGATGATCAAAGGGCTTACCCGAGTCCAGGGGACAGGATACTGATTGACGGCAGTCAGACTGAAGATAGAATCGAATCGAGAAAGAGGAGAGAACCACTTTGTCAACAAGAGATGCGCCTTCCTGTGAGTGGTTCCACGTACACTGCGTGAGTACTCCAGAAAGAGGGCCTGCATACCACCAGCATGAACAGATGTCAGTAGAAATAGGAAAGGCATTCCCATAGTATAGAGACGAACGAGAACGGTGCCAAACGCAAGCCGCTGAAAGGCCGATGAGTTGCGACGAGGCACGCGGGTGAGACGGCAATGAAGCCAGAGGGATGGAGTAAAAAGACTACGCACGCGGGTGTAATGGCGGGCAAGCTCGATCTTGAGGTCACCTGCAGGCGAGGAAGAACCACTGCGACGAAAGGCAACATGTATCCAAGGAGACGCACCGGAGTTGCACCAAGTCGACTGGATAACCAGACAAATGGAGAGGTCAGCCAACTGACTACCGACCGCAATGCCTCCACTCAGTCTCACTCACCGCCTTGAGCTCCGTAGCGCCTCTGAGGATCGTTAAAGAAGTTGGAATTGCCCTAAGCATCCGAGAGAGAGAGATCAGTCAGGACGATGAGTGATGCTTGGCCAAAGGCACGAGGAGACATAAAGACCCACGAGCTTACTCCGCTCGCACAGCGCCATGACGCCGAGATGGGGCCTTGGACTTGCCCGGCTCCGGCTCGGGCCTGAGGGATTCCCAGACGATGGCACCCGTTGGGGCACTCAAGGTCGCTGAGGAAGAGGGGTTCATGAGGCGAGGGAAACGACTTGTTGGAGACGTTTTGAGGAGGAGAGGGAGGAGAGGGTGGTGCTGTGATGACGGTGGATTAGGGTTTGTGAGCTCGGCGCAGCTGAGAGAAACGGAAGAACGGGACCACCCGTGACGCCGCCATCGTTGAAGAAACATTGAGGTGTGAGACCTTCCTATAGAAACAAGAGGAAATAAAGACAGCTAAGGATCACCCAAATGGTGCTCATGCCTCTCTATTGAGGAGCTCCTCTACGCACTTGTGCATCCTCGCCTGACAACGAACATTAACGACCTGTCAGGACTTTTGCCCTTCCGAGCTCTTCTAGACTCACCAGGTCCGCAAGGTCAACGACGACAAATTCGGCCATGCCCTGATCTTCTCTCGTTCCTTGGTCCTTTTGAGACCAGCCTGAAACAGACGATTCGCCTTTCGTTAGTCTTAGACAGCGCGTTGATTGACGTGGTCAGCGACCGCCGCAGGCCATGGTCGACGGTCTTGACCTTGGACTCTGAGCGGCCCAGGATAACGACTCGGGCGTTATTATTATGAAGAGTGAGATAGGTCTCGAATCCGAGACCGTAAAATACTTAGGGCAAATGGGGACGAGAATGGTCGGGCTCCGTTAACAAGCTCGGAGAAGCGTGTGGACGAAGTCGTGCACGCAGTCTCACTCCCATGACAGATGTCCGAAGGATGTCGGGTCAGCCCGGTGAATTAATCAACACTATAGCAAAAGGCTAAACTTTCTAGAGAGATAGGGAATGTTGCGTTCGACGTCGAAATCGCACGCGAGCGGGAAAGCTGACCACGCCTCTCGTCAGCTTGTCTTCTTGGCCACTCACGAGATTGCCCCGTACTTTGTCTCATGGCACTAAATTATAGGGAAGGAGACCATACTGTTGGAGACATGGGTAGTTGTAATTGAAGGGAGATTGATCAGGGGCTGACCCTGTGGTGTCCCTCCCACTTCCGCCGGTTCGACTGGAAATCGAAGTTGCATGTGAGCCAGCAAAGTCGTCCTCTACCTTATGAACCTACAACTGGGGCAAGCAGATTTGTTGTGACTATGAGAGTGAGTTCTGCTAGAAAATGCATTTTATCAGCTGGAATGCCACCTTGAACAAGCAGGAAAAGAAGCGGCGAGACCCGATCAGGCCCGTCCGCAGGTCTGTGCCTCAAGCCTTCGGGTTTGATCTGAAGCGTGTTATCAAGAGTAGCCAGAAGTTCATCAGAAGAGCCTTGGGCATTTCAAGTCTTGCTCTTGGGCCGGGATGTCGTTTGGCATACCTTCGGCACAGCCTGCCACCTTGCGGAACGAAGCTCACGCCTATCGCTTGAGCGCCGTCAGTCTGGCCCATCCCGAATTCTTATGAACCCGTCCCCAACTCATGCAATTTTTTATTTTTTTTATTTTTGAATGACCTCCTCCCGATGTGCTGCTCGAGGTCTCCCGTCCCAGTGATGCCACCGAAGGAGTGAGGGAAGGTGGGGCGGGGGGCAATGCGCAAGGAGAGGAAAGAAGGGACAAAGGATACGCGAGCTCCCTCTCCTCTGTCCTTTTTAACCACCACCACCTCCTTCCTCTTTTCTTTCCTCCCTCTCGCCTCGTGAGTCCCCATAGTCTGTCAGCGTCTCTTCTCTCTCTTTCTCGCACACATACACACGCGCACGCATCGGTGAAAAGCTGGGCGATCTAGGTTGCCCAATGAAGAACACAAGCACTGGGCACTTATTACCCATGATTATAACGCTCAACTCGAATCCTAGGAGGACGAGGCGGACTTAGAAAACCCGTGACTGAGGGCTCATCCTCTTCGCTCAGCTTCTCTTTGCTGTGTGTGTGTATGTGTCGCGTGCTGTCGTGAAGACAGGATAAGGGCGGGAAAGGGGACGCACTCGACGCGTAGCAGTTTTTCCGAGGACGTCGCCCTCGTCGTTCCTGGTGCTAACTAGCCTCTATCCTCCCTTCTTTCTCTCCGCGCAGGTTCCGAGATGGCCGCTATTCAGCCGAAGGAAGCGCCCCTCCCGCCACCGAGCACGCTCCTGCCTATGCTCAAGACTCTCCGTGCGTCGGTCTCGCAGACCAACGCTGCCCTTGCTCCTCTCCTTTCTTCGTACGTTGCCGTCATTGTAGTTGCTAGTTGCCTGTGTCTATCAATGAAATTCCATCGAACTCACGATTGGCCATTTCGCTTCTAACTCAGTCTCAAGACGGATCCTGCCTCTTTTGACCTCTCGGCGGGTCTCTCGCTGCTTGCCCTCCGGCCCAACCTTCTCCTCTCCTACACTCATCTCTACGCCCTTCTTATTGCCGATCGCCTCACCTCAGCGTCGTCTTCTGCCACAGTCGAGGCCTCGTCTTCGTACTCTTCCACCTCGGTGCTTGACAGCTTCGCGTCGGCGCGCGAGGAGCGGACTGGCACTGTGGGAGAGAAGACCCTCGCGAACGAGATGGTCCTCGTTCGCGAGGTCATGGAGCGCGTCCGGGGCATGGAGGGCAAGGTCGCCAAACAGGTAGACCGGCTCGTCAAGGGTGCGCTCGAGGCAGGCCAGCCAAAGAACCCTGAGAACGGTACGTTATAGCACCTGGGCAGTGCATTGCTGGCTCTTTTCTTTCACCGCTGACCTTTCTTTTTCCATCAGATCCCCTTTCCTTCCGTCCGAATCCGGCCGCCCTCCTTAAGCCCTCGCGACCCGGTGCTCGCTCGGACGAGGACGAGTCAGACTCGGAGGATGACGCCGTCGCTGGCCCCTCGTCGAAGAAGGCTGGCCCCTCCGGCGACGGCATCTACCGCCCTCCTCGCCTTGCCGCGGTCCCCTACACCGAGTCCTCCAAGCGTTCGAAGTCGGACGCCGCCCGCCCTCCGAAGACCTCCTCCCTCCTCACCGATTACGCCCTCTCTTCCTCCTCGTCTCTCCCTCATCAGCAGTCCGCGACGGGCCTCAACGTCCCTGGGTCTTCGGGCCGGCAGAAGGAGAAGTCGCTCGCGCAAAGACAGACGGAGTTCGAGGAGTCGGCGTTCACGCGGCTGCCCTTGAAGAAGACGGACCTGAAGCGGCGGGAAAGGGAGGAAAGGGACGATGCGCTTGGGTTGGGAGGGTGGAGTGATGTGCTGGGTGGGCTCAATGGAGCTGGGGCGTACGAAGTCGGTGGTGGGGATGGTAGCAAGGGTGGGGCGTGGGATAGGAGGAAGCGGGCGGGCGGAGACGACGAGGGAGGCGAGTCGTACGCGGGCGCTAAGACGGTCAAGAAAGGGCGGTTCGAGAGAGATCTCAGCAAGCGGGGGAAGACGAAGAAGCGGCGTTGATGAATGTCTTGTATAGTGTTGGTCGCTTCTAAGGTGGAAAGCGACAGTGAATGGCCCGGGCGAGGCTCCAGGTCTCACTCCCTGTTCTTCAACTCGTTCTAGCTATCTTTCACCCAACAATCACCCTCTCCAATGAACGGTGGGCTGCCCATGCCTCTCCCCACCCATGCCCTGTGACTACATTATCGCTTCCACATTCAGACCCACAAGCCGAGCTGCCCGACGTCATCCGAGAGCTCACCTCGGGCAACTCGCCGACGATCCAAAGGGACGTCATCCGGCGGGTCTTTACTCGCGATGCGAGCTTCAACCACCCTCTGTGTCGGGTCGTGAGCTCGCCGGACTCGAGGGATCGGCAGCTGCTAAGGATCTATCAGGTCAGCGGGCGAGCGCGTTGACAGCTGAAAGTCGGTCAACCTCACTCATTCAGCCGGCTCATGTCGTCTCCCCTGCTAGTGGTACCGCATCATGAGCCCCATCATCGAGTTGAACGTCCGGAGCGTCCGTGAGTCTTTCCTCAGCTCAGCGGGAAACATGGACGAGCAACAGCAAACACACCTTTCCGTCTGCGTTCGAGAGACGGTGACGTCGTCGTTCTCCTCTTTCCTCCCTAGACTTCGACGAGCCGTCATCGGTCGCCTTTGTCCAAGTCACGTACGTCCGAAAATTGCATGTCATCAACCTGCTTTGGATTGAAGAAGAAACGAAACAGCCAGACCTTCCACATTTTTCTTTCCCCTCTCAAGCCTGCACCAGCCAGGTGAGAGATATAACCGCTGTGCACACCTCCCTCCCTCCCAGCTCAGCCCCCTTCTCTTCTCCCCAGCCTCCTTGTTCGCCTTGACCTCCTACGAGACCCGGATACCAAGCACTACCTAATCGCCTCCCAGACGGACTTCTACTCGCCCGAGGACGTGGCGTTCCTCGTCGTGCCTCCACTCGGTTGGCTCGTGCTTTGGTTGAAGAGTCTGGGGACGGCGGCGAGTGTCCTGGCGACTATTATCTTCCAGTGAGTGTAAAACACCGTCCATTTGGAGAGGATGGGGAGAGGCTGACGCTGAGTATCCGGGCGCTCAAGGTGGGTCTTCGGTTGGTGGGTGCCCGGCTTGCGGCGCGCTGAGGGAGGTGAAGCGGACAAGGGGACATTTTTGGCTGATGCGAGGAGGGAGATAGCCCAGGTTGGGATGGAGAGGAGGGATCCGGGAGCTAGGGAGTAGAAACCGTCGAAGGGAACGCTGCGATGTGAAACAGAGCGAGGAGCAATGATGACACGAGCGAGCGCCGCCATCTATGAGCCGTTCCCTCTGCTGAAGGCGTCCAACGAGAGCACCAAGAAAGACATTGAGCGGCAAAGAGAAAGAAACAATAAACTACAACAAGCGAGCTTACACTTAAAACCCGACATCATCTACCTACCACCCTGTGACACATCAATCGTCTTCCAGCTCAAGCACCCAGCCGTTGTCCTTGATGATACGCTCTTTCTCGAGGATATACTTGCCTGCTCAAGGAGGTGCAAACCAGTTCAGAAGAACATACGCGCAGAAGACAGTGTAAGACTCACCCTCTTTGTACCTGCGGACCAACCCGATTGTCAGCCTGACACTGCATCCATCACACATCAAAGCCAACTGAGCAACTCACTTCTGGGATGACGCCTCAGCCCGCTCATACCGCCACCCCAAACGTTGCCCACATAGTGTGCAGCTGACGTCGGCGACGGAGTGCTGTCAGTCGAAAGAGGGACAAGAAGGGAGGCGGCATCAGTTGAGGGTGGCCAGTGGACAGGTGTCTTAAGCAAGCGGGCTCACCTTTCCTGTGAGGAGAACACGCTCTTCGGCTTTGGAGGGCGTTATGGAGAAGGCGGTGTTGAGGAGGCTGAGGCGGTAGGAGGCAACGAGGGTTGGCTGCGATCAGTCAAGGGAAGAGTCGACGGACGACGCCGACGAGAGGGCGAGGAGTGGGAGGAAGTCGACGACCCAGACCATCGCTCGTCTCTGGTGGGGAAGGCAAGGGAATGACAGAGAGAGCACCTACTAGGCCCTCCCTTCCCTCCCTGAAAACGACTTGGATACGAGTTCGTCCTTGAGGGCGACCTGGCCGGCGCACGTTGCGCACGAGAAGACGGCGACAGTCCCGTCTGCGAGGGTAAGTTAGCGCGGGTAGTCCAGTCGTGGCACAGTTGAGTCATGGCTCCCCTGGGATATCATGTAGGGCGAGGGGTGGCTCTGGGCTTGGCATCGAGGGCAAGTGGTGATGGTGGTGGTTGGAAGCGAGAGAGGCCCGTGGGAACAACCCGCCCTTCCTAATCCCTCAACGCGCGAGCGTGAGACTGCATACATCCACATCCAACCTCCACGCCACGCCCTGCCACTATGCCCGCCAGTTTTGTTGTCCCCACACTCCCACCATCGAAACGCCCCCGCCGCCAGGAGCCCGAGGAAGAAGCCCTCGCTGACGGAGGCGTCGAGGCCGAGGACTTTGTGCCCTATGTCCCACTCGCGAAGCGTCGCGAGGAGCGCACCAAGCTCTATGCCTCCTCGGCCTCAGGTCTCAAGGAGAAGCAGCAGCTCCAGGACGCCGCCGAGCTCGAGAGGGAGCGGGAGCAGGAGGAGGTCGAAAAGCGGGAGGCGCTGAGGAAGAAGCGGACATTGCTTGACGGGGCGGCCGAGGTCAAGAAACGTAAGGCGGAGGAGGACGCCCGCAAGTCGGCGGAGCAGCTCAAGCAAGAGGAAGAGGAGAAGTTTCTCAAGGAGCTGGCAGGCCAGCAGAGAAAGCTAGTCTCAGACGCCGAGCTGGCGCAGGGTGTCGAGTACAAGGAGAGCTTGCCGGCGAGGTGGGCAAAGCGAGACGCGTCGTCCGTAGGTCATCCTCGCTCGCTGACGTCTATGATTCTCTTCCTTTCTTCAGCTGGACCCCGCCAGGGTATATCCGCAACCAGACCGAGGAGGAGCACAACAAAACGCGCGAGCAGTATCACATCCTCATTGAGGGCGACAACGTGCCTCCACCGACACCCGAGTTCAGAGTGCGCCCACAGTCGCGTCGCGTCCTTGCCCTCCTCATTTGACACTTCGCTCGCCCGTTCGTTTCCCAGGACATGAAGCTTCCCGCCCCGCTCATTAAGTACCTCAAGAACAAGAATATTGTCAAGCCCTCACCAATCCAGATCCAGGGTATCCCGACGGCCTTCTCCGGTCGGGACATGATCGGTATCGCCTTCACGGGATCCGGCAAAACGCTCGCCTTCTCTCTGCCGGCCATCATGCTCGCACTCGAGGAGGAGTCCAAGATACCGTTCTTGAAGGGCGAGGGCCCTGTCGGCATGATCGTCTGCCCCTCACGCGAACTCGCCCGCCAGACGTACGAAGGGATACGCGAGATGTGCGCTGTGCTTGCCGAGGGAGGATACCCGCAGCTGGGGGTCCTCCTCACGATTGGAGGTATCTCAATGCAGGAGCAGAACGACGTCCTCTCCAAGGGACTTCACATTGTTGTCGCGACGCCGGGGCGGCTTATCGACATGCTCACGAAGAAGCGGTTCGGCCTGGAAGCGTGCAAGTGAGGCTGTCCTTGTTCTCGCTTTAGGTTGCCGGTCTGAATCTGATCCCCTTCCAGGTACCTCTGTCTCGATGAGGCGGATCGCATGATCGACATGGGGTTTGAGGAGAACGTCCGCGAGATCATGAGCTTCTTCAAGGTGTGTACTTGCTCTCGCGCGTGCTCTCCTCGACCGCTTTCTGATCTTTCACTCCTTTAGGCCCAGCGCCAGACGCTCCTCTTCTCTGCTACCATGCCCAAGACGATCCAGAACTTTGCCCAGCAGTCCCTTATCCAGCCCATCATTGTCAATGTCGGTCGCGCCGGAGCCGCCAACCTCGACGTTATCCAGGAGGTCGAGTATGTCAAGCAGGAGGCCAAGATGGTCTACCTCCTAGAGTGTCTTCAGAAAACGCCGCCGCCGGTTATTGTCTTTTCGGACAACAAGAACGAGGTTGACGGTGCGTATATCTGGGCAAGTATGCTGCTTCAAGCCAGCACCTACGCTGACCCACCGCTGTCGACGCGCTTGACGTCATACAGACATCCAGGAGTACCTCTTGCTCAAGGGCGTCGAGGCAGTCGCCATCCACGGATCAAAAAGTAGGATAACTATCACTCTTGTCCTCCCTTGCAGTGCACTCGGAAGCTGACGTGTGCTCTCTTGCGCCGACCAACAGCCCAGGAAGAGCGCGAGTATGCCATCCGAGCTTTCAAGTCCGGCGCCAAGGACGTCATGGTTGCCTCGGGCGTCGCCTCCAAAGGGCTCGACTTTAACGAGATTCAGCACGTAATTGTGAGTCGTAGAGGTATTCGAAAATGATAGCGATGCTGACGAGACCGTGCGGGTAGAACTACACCATGCCGAAGGAAATTGAGGGTGCGTCGGCGTATGCCGACCCGCCGGAGCCCTTCCCGACCCGTTCTGACTCGTTACCTCACTACAACCGCACCCACAACCTATATAGATTACGTGCATCAAATCGGGAGAACTGGCCGTTCTGGTAAAACTGGAATTTCTACCACGTTCGTGAACATGAACACGCAGGAGCAGACGCTTCTGGACCTCAAGTACCTTCTTCTCGAGGCTAAGCAGCGGTGCGTTGCCTGTCCCTTCCTCCCATCCTCCCCTAGCCTCCTCGACTGAATTGACGCTGATAAAATTATCATCGCAGGCTTCCGCCGTTCCTGGCTGCGCTTGAAGACCCGAACGCTGGCCAGGGTGGATCCGGTTGCCCCGTCTGCGGAGGTTCGTCATTTCACTGCCCTCACTCTTGCCCTTCTGTGATCTTTTATTCTCTTTTGAGTGCAATGATCTGATCTCATCTCTTCGGTTTGATTGTCAGGTCTCGGACATGGCGCGAACAACTGCCCGAAGCTCGAGGACGCTCAGCGACGCAAAGCTGCGGAGCACAACCGCGACACGGGTGGAGGTTTCTAATTGCTCGATCTATGGTGTTGTATGCGAGGTTTTTCAGCTCTCTGGGCTGAACGTGGGTTGGTGGATGGAGGGCGGTCGGTTGTAAGCGCACCTGCAACGAGGCGAGAGCCCTTCTTCGACGATGGGCGACCTCCATCCGTTGCCCAGTAGTCCTATTGGTATATCCTTCATCCTCTCCACTAGACCATATCGATATTGGTTATATTGTCTGGTCCTCGTCGTCCTTCGTTGGGAGCTCGGAACTCACGCGAGCCAGCGCTCGATCAATCTGCCTCGCTACGTTCTCCCTACCTCCCTCACCATCTCCCCTTCCTCTTGCAGGCTCGTCGTCTCCTCTCGCAGGTAGAGTCGCGGTCTCTGTTCCGTGCATTTCTCGCTTCAAGCAGCTGCATTTCAGCGGGTCGCAGGGCCAGACAAAGCAAGCTCCCTTGAAGATCTGACTGGTCAAGCAGCCCTGCTCGCCCACGTCAGTGGCAAGCCGTGATCTCTCGCCGGTCTAGAGAGCGAGGGCTGGCGCCTCTCTTCTTCTCTCGTTCGTTGGACGATGATTCACGTGGCCCGAAGGGGTCTGCGCTGCGTGCAAGGAGCATACGGGGGCGCTTCTACCCTTGTTGAGCGATCACTAGCTGCTGACGAACATTCCCTGGCTGAATCGCTCGCACACTAATGACTGCAGCGGCAATCTCGGCCCAGGTTATCGTGCATTATCCACCTTGACAAGCGAGCTTGGGGGGGAGATGGAGGAGGGCGGAAGAGAGGGGGACAAGGTATCATCAATGGCGCAGGAGAGGGCAAGTGCTACACATCCAGACGGAGGACCTGTCATTCCAGCATTATCCACGAGTTCATCTTCTCCATTTATGTACTGCACGGTCCCCTTTCTTGACCAAACGCGACGGGGACAGAGAGGAAATCGCGGAGGAGCGTAACCTGTTCATTTTCCCCACACGTGCTGTCGGCCGAGGAAGAGGACTTCGAGCAAGGATCCAGCGATCGGGGCTCGGCCGGTGTCACTCTCTTTGGTGGGTGCGGGTCCTCCTCGGTTCCTCTTTCCTTCTCTCTCCCTCGGCATTTTCTTCTGTGAAACACGCGCATTTAACCCACGCGGTCTTTCCCGTCTTTATTTCAGAGGTGTGAACATTAATAGTCTGGGTCAGCGCTCGCTTTTCAGCCCTGCCGGCTGCTCATTCATGCTCTCCATTTCTTTGCTCTCGCTTCGATCTGCTAGTCGCTCCGGCTCTATGAAAGTCGGCCAGGGTAGAACGAAAGAGCAAACACGACGGCAATCACCCCTGTCCAATTACAAATTAGAACGGGGCGCGGTTTATCTCCGACCCGGCTTCAGTTTCATCTCCCGCTCCGACCCTTCAATTGCTTTCATTTCTTTGAGTGCTCGCCGATCCTCGGGCCTAGTTTATGACCGAACCGGACCGGCCTTGCTCGTCTTGAGTGGACAGGGGTTTCCCATTCAGATGAGAGGGGGAGGGGGAGGGTGGGGGGGAGGTGCCCATTTGCCATCGTCGCTCTCTCCCTTGACCGCCAACAGCCTTTCTCTTGCACTCGCTCATCCTCTCTCTCTTTCGCCTATCCTCCTTTAATATCTTCGTTCGCCTACTATCTTTCTCTCCTTTTGTCGTCGGGTCGCTCTCCTATCCTCCTTCCAGCTCCCACGCGAGCTCAACGCCCCATCCTCATGTCCTCCTTCTCTTTACCGACCCTCGGCGAGCGCGCGGAGCCAGTGGAACTTTGGACCGAGGTCCCGTTGTCGCTGTCCGCCGCCATTGGGCAGGCCGTATGTCTATGTTGGCGCCCCTCTGCCGCTTCAACCGTTTATTCGACCTGACGACCTGTCTGCTGCCTTGCTCCTCCAGTCCATTGCTGTTGTCGGCATCCTTGGCTTCCTCGTGAGTAGGCTGCTTTTCCTTCGCCCATGCTTGCGGCCTATAGGCTTGCCTGCCCACGTGTCTATCGCTCCCGCGTGCCCAGACTCCGCCTCCGCCTGCCGGGGCTGACCCGCCTCGCCGATCGTCGCTCTCATCCCCTGTCCTGTTGCTATTGTTGCCACAAGGTCGTCGGTGGCTTGATGGCATACCTCGCGTTAGTCCTGCAGATCCTCTCATCGTCCCCGTTTTCTGCCCGTCCCATCTGGCCGAAGCCTGGCTGACCCTGTCTTCCAGCGTACTCGTTTTCCGGCCAGGGACGGGCGAGCGCAAGGAGCAGAGCCTCGCCGTCAAGCGGTTCCTCTTGTCGGATCGTGAGCGCCCAACTTCCTCCTGTCCCCTCCCTCCCCTCACCGTCCTTGATTGGCCTTGTTCGGATGTCATCTACGACCCTCTTATTCTCCGTTCCGGCCCTCTCGCTCATCTCCGAACTCCGCCGCTGACGTCCAGCTCGCTCGCTCGGTTCACGTTGCCAGTCGGCTCTTACTTCATGTGCTTGATGGTCTGCGATCTCGCTCCTGTGTGTCTACTCTATCTTCCCCCTTGTGTTCTCATCAATGACCACTGACACCTCCAACCTCGTGTTCCCCCTCCCACTGCCACATCAGATCATCGGATCGCTTGCCAATATCCGGTGGGCTCGCCTGGTTTGTTTCAAACCACCCCTTTCATCAGCGGAGCACAAGGCTCTCTCACACCCAGAGCCAAGGCTGACTTTTCTTTCCTTTCATGCCTCATTAAGCGTACGATTCACCACGAGTCCCTCGTGAGTTTTGGTCTCTAGTCGGCCGTCCATTTTTGCCACGCTTTCCTGACGTCTCCTTCTCTTTATGCAGTGTGACTTCCAAGGCTCAATGTGTGTTGCCGGCGGCATCTCGTATGTCTGGCGAGAAACCCACTGACATTGCTTCTTATCTCTCTAGGGCTCAGTTCGGCGTCTTCGGAAGCTTCATGTGAGTCGTCGGCTCTTGAAAAGGACTCCCTCGAGCGGCCCACTCATTCTCGTGCTTCTTCGTGCTCACTCACTCCAGGTTCAACCTCATCATCGCGATCCACACATTCATGCTCCTCACCCTGCGTATCAAGCCGCCCAAGTGGTGCCGCTATGTCTTCCTCGCGGTCGGCTGGCTCGTCCCGATATTTGGCACCATTATGGGGCCCGTGACCAACAAGGCGTCGTTCTCCTTCTTTGGCCCAACCAGCGGTGGGTTTCGGTCAAGCTCTTACGTCGATGGAGTGTTCGCGCTTAGCCATTACCTTTCACAGCCGGCTGCTGGATCACCTTTGGAGCATCCAATTACGTCCAGTGGTACCAGTGAGTCATCCTCTCTTGCTGCAATGGTGACAGAAGAATTAGGGTGACTGATATTTTTTGTTTCTTCCTCCAGGGCCGTTGTCATCGTCGTCAGTGCCCTACGAATCTCACGCCAAAAAGGAGAACGCGGAAGCTGACTAGCTTTTCTCCGTAGTGCCTCCTTGTCCTCTTCTTCCAGACGTGCATGTATGTCACCGTCTGGCTCTCGCTCTCTGGCTCGTTTGAGAAGTTCCGCAACCGCGCTATCTCGGGCACGACCTCATCGAACGGCAATTCGGACAGTACCCCCGAGCGCAGCAAGGAAGTCATCAGTGTCGCTCGCAAAATGCTCTGGTGGGTTGGGCACTTTTCTGCTTACTGTCTCTTTTCTGATCTGAGCCCTTATATTCTTAGGTTCCCCATCCTCAACGCCGCTTTATCCCTGCCCATCATTGTCACCGTCATTCTCAGTGCCTCGGGCAAGATTTACAGCCAAGCGAGTACGTTGGCGTCCCTCGCTTCCTGACGATGCTCCTCTGACATCTTCTCTTTCAGTCTATCTGGTCGCAGACGCTCTCTTCACTTCCCTTGGCATAGCCGACGTCTTTCTCTTTTATATCACTCGCAAGGGCCTTCTTCACAAACGCCGCACGAACCACATTCCTTCAGGTATCCATATGACCGTCCAGGTGCGTCATAGTCTCTGTCAGCTTTGCTCCTTGCCTTCCAGCTTATGTCTGTCCTTGTAGCGCTCCGTCCACCACGAGTCCTTTGGCGTCCAAACGCTCGAATACGACGAGACGCGGACCCCCGGTGAGCCTATGGCCAGTCACAAGGGACCAAGCCACTCCAAGAGGATCTCTCGCAAGTCCAATAACGGCGGTGTCCGCACAAGTAGCGACGACGGCGAGGATGAGGTCGGCCTCGTCTTCTCCGTCGGACCCAACCCGAGTGTGAGCGTCGAGACAATCCAGTCGGGCCCGTGGGTGGGCCGTGAGTGGTGATATGGTTGGATCAAGGGTTGAGGTCTGTGGAACATGAGTGAAAAGAGGGGCATCGGTGGTGGAGTGGAACTGAGGTGGTGGATGTGGCATGGGCTCGCTTCGAGGTCTTGGACAGGTTCATCAAGTCAAAATGATACTCAGAGTGTAGAACAAAAGTTATAATGAACCGAGCTTTTTATGGACGAGAGGTGAGGATATGGGAGGAATTGAAGGGGATGATACGAATGAGAATGGTTGGTGTTGCATGATGGGCCAAGAAGGGGAAGGATGGAAAGAAAAGATTGTGGGACAGATGATGATTGAGAAGGAAAAGAGGGATGACGAAGAAAGGAGCAGAGGGTGATGTGGCGAAAGTGGGAACGAAGAAGAGAGAATGCTGAGCAAGGAAGGAAGAGGCTGGGCAGGTGAACCGCGCAGAGCATCCAAAGCACGCCGAATGAAGAGACAAAGTCACACAGGCCAAAAGAGAGCAAGAGCGCAAGAGCGCAGGAGCGCAGGCACGGAAGTGGTCAGGCGCAGAATTGAGGTGGCGAGTCCGTGAAATCATCCTGACCGCGTCCAAGCAGTCAACCGCATCGCCATCGTCGAACCTCAGTACAAAACCCAAGCGCATGATCCCACATCAAGAATCTGACCGCATGATCATTTCATATTCCTCCGGCATCACCTTGTTCAAAGTGTTCTGTATTCCCTAGTTGGTGCTAATTGACCTCGGGACGGGGAGCGACTGGGAGGTACGACTCCGATCGAAGGCGGCTGGAATAGTATGGAGGTGGAGTTACGAACCGGGAAAGTCGACGCAAGTTCTCAGTTGTTGAGGACTCAAATGTGCTGATTATACTGCATTTTATGCCGACATGGGATTGTCAGCGCGACCGCTTCGTTGTTCGTTCGCGCCAGATAACTTCCGACCCACCTTCCTGTACCTCGCACCACAATGAACCGACTCAGTCCGAGAGGCTGAAGTACTCCCGCTTTCCACGACGCTGAAACGGCGTCCTAGCCTATCGTATAGTATCCTCTGCGCCCTGCAGCTCCTTGTCTTGTTGAGCTGAAGCGAGTTTACCGCCGTCAGGCACATCTGATTTCGATGGCAACATGAGTTTCGCTTCCTTTTGAACCAACGCGCCCTCCAACTCCGACGACAGATACGACACCCAACCTCACGTAACATTCACTCACCCAACCCGGGCGTAACCACTCATCTTGCTCTCGATCATCAACCTCGCGACCACCACCTACTGTTTTCACTCCGATCACCTCAGAACCGTACAACCTTCAGAGACGCTTCATCATCTCCTTAATGCCCTCTACGGAGATCACATACGCGGCGCCGTCGTGCTCGTCTGCTCTAGCGTCAGACCAATGAAGAGGTCAACGCCGTGGTTGGCGGAGGTCGGAGTGATGACTGGTATTGATTGATCAAATTTAGAGGTAATGCAGATACAAGGCTGGTTGGCGTTGTTGACGTCGATGAGTCGTTCGTACTGTCAGCGTTGGACATCGTGAGGAGATAGTTCACAAGGATTCTCTGAAAAGAATCACGTGCTGTCCTTTGGTAGTACCATATCCAGGCTTTTAACCCCCCATCCATCTGCTCGACCGTCGTGGATCCAAATCAAATACCATCAGTCGATCCGTATTGCGAACAACAGGCTGCGAAGTTGCGCCGTCTGTCTCTCGGATGCAGAGGAGCTAAGATTGCAGGACAGGAGGCGTCTATTTCGAACATGATTTTCACCAAAACGCCTGTGGCGAATACCCCAGTAGTCGTGGCGCCGGGTAGCCGCACAAAGCACTCTGCGTATTGCTGTTGATACTGGTGCAGACAAAGATGACAGGAAAGCCCAAAAGTATACATGCAAATGTCCATTTGGTGAGGCAAAGTCCCTTGGGAGGACAACGAGGTAACGATCATTGCTTGTCCGCCGGCAGGGCGTTGTAAATCGGGCACAGCTGATCCCACTGTGCATCCGGAATGACTCGACCGGGAATGTCTGCAGGAGCCTCTGCAAATATGACTGTACAAGGAGGACATCGTCAGATGGTCTTGGGGGTCATTGAGGCATGCATCGTGCCCAGCTTACCAGCAAGCCCAGCATCCAAATGCCAATCTGCCACAAGAAGACATAAGTATCGATTACGGATGAATGCGTCGCGTCATTTCCAGATGCTCACCAATATGACTGTAGGAATCGAACGGAGGGCGCAAGAGGTAAGTTTGGCGATAGCGACAACAAGCAATCTCGAGACGAACCAGTGAAAGAACCAAGGACCCGGATTGGTGGCCACGAAGCGGAAGATAGACCCACCGCCTCCGACAGCGGAAACATCCCTCTGAGGTGCATTGATGTAATTGGCTGTGAGCAAAGGCCAAGACGTCAGCTAGATGTTCCTGGTGAGTTTAGAAGAGTCTCTTTCACGGGGACGCACGAGGCCCATCTTTCCCTTCCACCACGCTAAAGGTGTGTCCGTGCAGGTGGAATGGATGGCTGCGCAGAAGTAAAGACAGGGTGTGAGGACATGTCCAACCCTTTGAAACAATGGACAACATACTAAACGCCGTTGTTGGATCCCTTGACGCGGAGTTCGACAATATCACCGCGAGTCAGAATGATGGTGTTTGAGCTTTGTGCAAAGTCATTGGCATTTCTGGCATTAGCGCTGAGGATTTGAAGGAGGGTGGGCGGGTTCGGCGGGTGCAGCCTGTGGATGTTCGGAAGGGTCAGTGGAGCTGACGGGAAGACAGCGTATCGTATGTTGGGCATACTGGATGTCATTGATGAGCCATGCTACACTTCCCGTTCCGTTTGTATCTCTGAAATAGATCCCGGCATGGTTGGCGATGTGTTCCCTGATGTCACATACCCTGACGACTACTTACTTGCGATAGTTGAGGTTGATAACATGATCTGCCGGCCCTGCTCCTCCTGGTACCTCTGGGTTCCTCAAAGGAACGAGTTCAAACTCCTTCAAACTGGAGAAGCTCGGGGTGGTGCTGCCGTCTGCACCATTGCATGAGAATGTGCCGTCACGAATGGATTGGAATCCCGCGATGATGCGGCGCTGCGTCGCAATGTAGGCTGGATCCGCGTTTTCGGCGCACATTATATCGAGGATTGCCTTGATGTTCGCCTCGGCGGCGAGGGCTATCGCAAGGGTGGCGGGCTGACATTACAGTGACGGGGAGAGCCATCAGCGAAGCAGTCCAGTAATGGCCAGGTAAGAAGGGGCTCACGTCAAGCGTGTCGAACGATGGTGGCGGCAACGGGCAATATTGAGGGTCATCCTCCGGCTCGCAAGCCTCGTCCTCGTCATCCTCTATCTTTTTGAATGCTCTGACGAAAGCCAGATGGTTCTGGATGGTTTCCCTTGACGCGCACGACGTTTCAAGAGCATCTTTGACGGCATCGAATTCGATCTCGGCGTCCTCGAGGATGTCGGCAGTGCGAGCCTGGAGTGGAACACAGAGTCAGTGGAGAGAGCCGGGGGGGGGGGGGGGAAGGGTTGTTCCGGAGAAGTAGGAGAATACTTGCATCGACGGTGGGCAGAATGGGTACGGTAGTTGGATCGGCATCTGGCGCTCCTTCATAGTGTAGGACAGCCAAAACTCTATCCTGGTCAACTGTCGAGAAGAATAAGGTAGAAGTCAGCTGCCAAACTCCCTGGCCAGGGCATCGGCTCTGGGACATACGATTGGGGTTGCTCGAAGCTCCCTTCATCTCCATCGGTGCCTTTGGATCAGACGAGGTCAGCAAGAGAGCACCCAAGGTGGTCACAAGGCAACTCACGTAGATCCAATAGTTTCCTACCGGCTGATTGGCGTCGATCTGGTCCAATTGATCTGGTGAGCACGTTTTCGTCCGAGGAACGAATGGGGTGAGCGCTCACAATGACCGAATAACGTTGAGCCGCGTAGATCTCGACCTCATCCCTCACAAGAGGCTGATGTAATATTCCATCCGCTTCGATGACAGTCATCGGGTGCCCCTCAAACCTCACATGGAAGTGACCAAAGCCGGAATTGTTGATCAGTCGCATCCTGTATTTCTGGCCTTGCCGCACGTTGATGCGGGCCCAGGGCACATCCTGTGGGCAATCGGCGGGGTTGGGCGCTCGCGCACTGCAGCGGCCCCGACCATTGATGGTGCCGGCGTCGGCGACTGGCTCTTGGCCTCCTCCATTATCCGGCTGTTGGGAAAGGGAAGTCAGAGGAGGGGGAACTTGAGAGGTGTGGCGGCTAGATTCAGACTCACCGAAAAGAACTCGTCGAGAAGAATCAAGGAAGGCTTGTGATACCAATCTCCGAGTTGGATAATGGTACCCTCATCGTCCACGTCGTAGTCGTACACCTCCCTGTCAGCTTGGTCTAGATGTGAAATGACAGGATGTCAGTTCGCTGGGAACGAGCACGGCACGTCACAACACTCGGCTCACCATAAATGACGAGAGGGCCTCGAAGACCATCGACGTATTGCGACGACACGTGGCCGTGGTACCAGAATGTTCCCGTCTGCTCATGCAAAGGGATCTCGTATGTATACTCGTTGGCACCAGGGTCCTGGAAAGCATGACGGTTTACTACTGGGGGAGACATTCGCTAGCGATAAAGACAAAATCGGGCTTACTGGTCCGATAGGGCACTGCGTAACGAATGCTGCTCCGTCCTCCTCAGCTGTTTCGTTCTAGTGGCAAGCCTCAAGCCGGACATGATCAGCAAAGATTATTACAGCGTCGAACTGTAAGAAGAATCGTACCTGGAACAGACCATGCCTGTGATGAAGATGGGTGATCAGCAAACCGGAGAAGAGACGACCTTCGCAATGAGAAGCGAGCCCTTACCAGTGCTATTCCGTTCAAAAAAAGCATCCCATCCCAAGTTATAACATCAGCCAAGAATCGAAGCACATGTTGGGAGCCCATTCTCACAATAGAAGTCGACCGTCTCATAGTGGGATCCACCAGCTCATTGCGGACCTTGATGCGAAGGTTTTCACCTCGATTAGCCGTAATTGTGGGTCAAGGAAAGGTTCCAGGCTGTCCAGGGAGGCCAGCAACTGTACTGCTTCGCAAGAAGCCGTCAGGGGCAACCGGCGTGTTATCGATGACGATTTCGTAGTCCTTGAAGACAATGGCCGGAGTGATTTCCGGTATGACAGTAACATCAGGGGTTGGACCCGCCTGACGACGAAGAGGAGGTGCAGCAACGACCAGACTTGCTGCAAGTGTCAGCTTGGCGGCGATGAATGAAGGCAGTCGCATTGCTGAGGCTGAGAGATTGAGAGATGGTGGGGTGGGGTGAGATGGAGTGAGATGGGGTTGGTGACTGGCAAGAAGGGGAGGTTGCGCCACTGGGAACCGCCATATATACCCGAACGGTGTGTTTCAGAAAGGGCCTACCCAAGCATGAGCGACTTACCATCGTCTTCGGCCAATATCCCTCATCCAGATCATGAACGTATTGGCGGGGAGAGAGCACGTATATCATGTTGTGTGACGCTGAGTATCCTGTATTGCCATTGGCTACTTAGTCTCACGCAATCGGGTCGCTTTGAAATTGTGGAAGGTTGAACTCTGTTCATTACAGGGGGTGGTAAACTTGTGAAACATCTGCTCAACCTGCCGGCTTGTGGCTCGCTTGTGGCTCGCTTGCGGCTCAACTGATCGTATACAGTAGGCGTTTCTTCATCAGAATTCAAATAAGAGGCGGGGGGGGGGGGGGTGTTGTGTGACTGGATATAGTTGCGGAGAACGGCTTGGTGCTGGAGGCCGAGTGATTCGTTTGATGTCCTTGACTGCCTGTATTTGCCCACGGAAGCCATCACTCTTCTGGCTCCTTCTAGAAGGCAGTTTCGCACACTTCTTTTGATGAAAGTTGAGAGGATATGGGCGGACCAGCTCGGTATCGTTCAGCCCAGGCCCAGGTTTGGATTGGGCTGATTGATGATTGTGCGTACAGCTGACGCCGTTGATGCATCTAGACAGAGTAAGCAGTGGTGCCGAAAACTTGAACCCGACGGCGGTGAAGATGTCAGGATTAGCCCAAGGGTCAAGATCTGAGGACGATGGCTGAGGAGGGGGTGCCGATGGTGGAGTGGAAATGAAGCAGTGGATGTGGCACGGGCTCGCTTCGAGGTCTTGGGCAGGTTTATCAAGTCAAAATGATAGTCAGAGTGCAGGAAAAAATTTGATGAGTTGAGGATATCCAGAACGAAGGTCGAGACCAATGGAGGGGATGAGCAGGATGAAAAACCAAAGGGGTGTGTGGCATGATGGGATAGGTGGGTGTGAAGAAGGGCGTTCATGCTTTAATCGTTTCGAAATGTGGCCCCGTGATAGGCACTAAATCAGATCGCAAGAGACTCGATTGCATGAAACTTAGTAGCCAATAGAGAAACAGGAGCGTGATTCTGTCAACAGCAGAGGAAAGATGAAGAAGAAAAAGAGTGTGGGACAAGTGGTGGATGAGAGCAGGGGGAAGGATAATGAAGCAAGGAGCGTGGATCGGTGTGGCGCAAGAAGGAACGAAGAAGCGGGAATGATGAGCAAGTAAGGAAGAGGTTGGGCTGGCGAACCGCGCAGAACATCTAAAGCACTTCGAATGAAAGACAAGTCCGCAGGCCGCAAGAGCGCAGGAGCGTAAACGTGGAAGTGGCCAGGCCCAGAACGGAGGTGGTAAATTCACGAGATTCTGACGACTCAGGACCAAGCTGAGCCTACGCAAGGGCAGCATTCGATGGACAGAATTCTCTAATGTATCCGCCTTCACGAAGGGTAGCAGACTGATTGAGGATGGCGCACTTCCAAGCCGGAGCAACATCAGCAGCCCATCGGGCTCTCTTGCAAACTCCTCGAGAATTTCTTGACCCAAGCGCGGCTTGACTGTCTGGCTGCCTTCGTTGAGTCAGGCGCTTCCTCGGTGGTGTTTTAAGGTCGCATCCTTCGGACTTGAGAGGATGTCTGTCAGGATCTTACGGGTTCACCACATAGGCTCTGCGCCTATGTGGCTGCAGAATCTCGCGGACCCGCCACCTCGGCTCCGCGTCTGTGTAGCGTCGCCCTTATTTGCTCAGATTCCATTTTTTTTTTGCCTCTCTTCAGCCACACTGTCCCACACTCTTTGATTCTTACCCTTGGCCCATAAGACGCTCAGTTCATCGTACCTTTTGTTCTGCACTCTGACTACCATTTGGATTCGATAAACCTGTCCAAGACCTCGAAGCGGGCCTGTGTCACCGCCATCACTTCAGTCTACTACTCCACCTACGCCCCCTGTCCTCCGTCATCCTTAGCTTTGGACCCCTGGGCCAATCCTAACAACGTCCTCAACAGTCCTGCAAGTGAACATGTGTCGGCTGCAGCTATTCTCACAAAGTACTCGGTTCCTCTGGTCGCGCCTGAACCACCTGCATCTTAACCGAGTTCCATTCAGGATCCCGGGCTGAAAGAGATAGTTGAGATCCTTAACGGAAATCCCCGTTTCCGAGCAAGATGAACATCATGTCTTCCGTCGAAACATCAGTGCGTGCAAGACATTCATTGACAACCACCGGTCAATATTTAATATCTCGAGCAAGCGTACAACAGTCCTATGGCAGCCGTCGGTCTGTTTAACATGTATCAATCGCGCGACACCTTGCGGCGAGTGTAGAAACTGCCCTTACCCATCACCTCCCTTGTCGCTCATCCTTTAAACATCGCCAGATCATCAAGCATCCACCATTTAAGAGATCTCTTTGTCTTCTGGGACCGCTCCACCCGGCATCTGGCATCGTCTCCATCATCTCTCAACATATCCCTCGTATATGTGAAGCACTCCGTCGAGATTAATACCTCCTTCAACCTGGATGTCTCTTCGTTTCTTGTTCTGCAGCCTTTCCATGCCGATGACCTCTTTACTCATAATTTCCTGGCACCATCGCTCACAAGGGCACGCCAAGTCGATGAGCGTCGATAGATATGTATACGCGCCAGGTGTCCAGGTGTGTTGATTTCGTCCTTTCGCCGCACTTAATCGCTCGCCGTCTCAGATCGCCCTCTCCTCGATCATCTGCTTCTCTTTCTCCCCCCTGGGGATCCACCCAGATGCGGCTGCAAACAGCCCGACGACCGCACACAGGCCCGTGAAAATGATGGTTGCCCCCCAACGTCCGTCCTCAAGCCCAAACGCGCCCTTGGTGCCGGAGAAGGACGAGCCCGTTGAGGCGATGAGGAGAGACGAGGCGAGCGGACCGGAGACGAGGTTGCCTGCTCCGCGGGTGGCGACGAAGATGGAAAAGACTAGAATCGTCTCGGACGGGTCTCCCTGCGCGATCGCGGTGAAGCCCGACCAGAAAGCGCCGTAGCCTGAAAATGAGCGTAAGAGACGCCTGGTCAGTACGCGAAAACCGATGGTTTTGATCGAAAGCGAAAGGAGTTACTCGGGGAGACAAAGCCGTAGAAGATGGCGAAGAAGATCAGAGTCGGGTAGGACATGCTAAAGCCCCACAGGAAGAAAACTGAGAGGATGGAAATCGACGAGGCGATGACAATGCCCATGTTCAGGTGCTTGTCCGAGACTGCGAGCAAGTACCCATGGATCAGTGAGACCCCTTCAAAACAGGAGTGCGTTTCTCACAGTGGCCGAAGACTGGGTACCCGATGCCTACAGAACGAGGCAAGACTCGATCAGATGGGACTAATAGTAGAGCTTTGTCGTAGAGGACTGACCGTTGCTCGCGTTCATCAAAGCGAGGACGAGGGTTCCCTGGAAACTGGTGAGATTAAGAGCGCTGGCCGCGTACGTCGGGAGGTAGAGCTGAGGAGCGAAGTTGCCCATTCCCTGGACGAAGCTAACGACTGCAAAGCGAGGGATGAATGAGTGAGCACTCTGACGGCTGTCATGGAGAAGGTGCTCAGAGAGGGCCTCACCGAGGAAGAACCAGAACACCCGCTTGCGCATGAACTTGACGGTCAACTTTCGGTTCGTCTTGACGACCGCGTCGGGGATTCTGCCTTTGATGAAGGGGCCGACCGCGACGACCAAGACCGCGAAGGTGACCGCCATGGCGCGGAGGGTCGTCCGGTGTCCGTACCGTCTCAGAAGAGCGTCAATGAGCAGTGGGATCACAAAGCCGCCGAACCCAGTGCCGGAGAAGAGGATGCCCACAGCGAGTCCGCGCTTCTTGTCAAACCAGTCCCTGTGGCAAAAGCGAGAGTAGACCTTCGTATCAGTGTAGAGGTGAAAAGATTGAATGAAGAGAGGAGACCAACCAAAGGTACGTCGACGCGCTCCAGCTGAAATTCGAGAGAGCAGAGCAAGTCAGCGGTGCAATAACTGCATCGTCGAACAGGTAAGGCTCACTAGAGAACCGATCCGCCGACAGATAGTAGGAATCCCTGAGTCATGAGCAGCTGCATTGGCGTAGATGAAAACGAGGCGCCCAGTAGCCCTGCGATGCAAAGCACGAGGCCGATGTACATGGCCGGTCGGCGATGGGTAGGGTAGGCCGTGAACCACGACATAGTGGGGAAAGCGAGGAGGTAGTTGAGACCCGACGCGAGCGAACCGATCAACGGCAGCAGCGTCGAGGGCGTGTTTTTGAAGACCTCGCGCTCGTAGTACTCGAGGAAGACACCATTCGCGAGCGGCACTCCCCAGACCAGGACTTCAAGAACGTAGCTGGCTGCGAGGAAGGACCAGGCGCGAATGCCACCATCCTGCGTGAAGGAGACAAAGTCTGAGTCAGCAAGCGACCTGGTACAGCTCAGGGATGAGGCATGGACTGACGACAGGAGGCAGCTCGGTGGGAAACTCCCTCATGCTCTCCCTTCTCGAGCTATCATCCTCAGCATCCGGAGGAGCCTCCGACAGCCACGACGAACTGTCAATGTCGAGGTTAGCCGTCGAGAAGGGCCGGGAATGTCGGTTCGAGGTGAGATCATCGAGTTCCAATTCGAGCGAGGTCGTCGTCCTGCTAGGTTGGATGACGGATGCCATGGTTTGTCTCGAAGGGTAGGAGAGAAGATGGGGGTCGAGGGTAGAAAGAGAAGGACTTGGCTGGAGAAACGCAGGGAGGACTGAAACAGAGCTGGGGAACCCCAGCCCGACCAGGTGTCAAGGTGGGTCTGACATGACTCACCAGCCGCGCAGGCTGAAAACAGGAGGCACGGTGCCGAAGCCTGAGCAGAGGGTAATGTTTCTTCCATGGGAGACAGGAGTACGAGATAGTGAAGATCACCGCACAGGCCTAGAGGCTTTCCAGAGCCCACGCAAGGCTTACAGTAAAGACCGAAAAGCTGTTCGCTCTATGAATGTCGCATGTCGAATCTGGGTTGAGTGAGATTTTCCAGGGGTCATCCGGGAAAGAGCCTGTTTGACCTACTCTCATTGATCGCTCAGCCAGCTGCATACTCTCCATCGCATTATTTACAGCATCAAGCCAGTGTATGGGGCACCGAATGAACCTCTTATTTCGGCGGCCGATTTGGATTGCGCGGTGGCCGTCAGACAGAGACCCGCGAGGGAAACGCAGGCCTCGTTTACTAACCTGAACTCTTAATTAAGCTGCGATTTGCGCGAGTGTCCAGTAGATCATGCGTTTACCTGCCGAACAACCACGCCATCCTGCAGACAAGCCGGGTATTCCGAGGACTGAACGAATGTTTACCAGCGACTCCGGTCTCTCTGGCCCCGAACTGGATAGTATCCATCCCAGCGCAATCGAAGACTCAGGCAATCTAAAAGGATCTATATACAAGAAGCGGAAGCTGCAACGGGCCTGTGAGTAGTCGTCTTATGGTTCCTCCGAGGGGCGCTCCTCGCTTTCCTCCCCCAAGCATGCATGACAAGGTCTGGCATGGCATGAGGGTTGGCCTGCCGGATGAGGTAGCATGCTTGCAGACAGAGAGACGCTCTTTATGTTCACGACGGGGCTGACCTGAGCAACCTTGGTGGGCATGTCGGGAATACTTTGGCCAGGCGATGGCTGTCGACGCAGGAAGGTGCGTTATTCGTTGACATTACCTGGATGAATGCCCCGGTTTTACTACGAAGGGGCCCACCTGATGACCTCGTCCCGACAGCAACGCTGTGACGGCCCCGAGCGTGCCGATCGACGTAGGTGGCAGTGAGCCTTCGCCTGCCTCGAGGTTCCTATACAGTATATTGACGTTCCCTCATGAAATTCCGCCATCTTACTGCCACCCAGAATGTACCAACTGTACATTGGCCAAGGTGGCCTGCAGCTATGAGGTTGCCTCGACCCAGCGAGCGCCGCCGAAAGGGTGCGTCGAGGCTCGCTTGTGCGCGTCGCGTCGACTGAGGCCCAGCACGGAGGGCCCGACGTAGGCTTCTGCGACACTGCGTGGTTGCTGATGGTGTCTCTAACTCTTGGTTACTATCGATCAGCTACGTCGAGAGTCTAGAACATCGTGTCGAGAGGCTGGAAGCTGTACGATCCCAGCCATTGAGATCTATGACACGCTTGTCTTGTCTCTGATTGACTGTCGCTCTGCCGCTTCCATCGCCTTCAGTTCATCACTCAGGTCCGGTCTTTCCTTCTGCTTTGACAGGGTATGGCATCCTGGCTCGCGGCCTTACCCGCTTTCTCCTTTGCTCCATAGCATCATCCCGGCCTTGACATCGCGGCCGAGTTCGGTCCCACCCTATCTCCAGACAAGTTCGGTGGCCGTAAACGGGTGGCTCTTGGACCTCCATCCTCCGGCCGACAGCATTCATCATCATGCGAGCGGTCAGCTTCGTGGTTGCGCTCGGAGGAGGTGGGATCCTTGCATGCAGCGGGTCCTTCAACAAGCCGTCTAGCCTCATCGCTACCAACGCCTAGCTCCGCCACGGATGCTTCTCCTGGTGTCCATCGGCCTGCCGTCGCTTCTGGAGGGCCGCCCTTGGCTGAGGATACCCATTCGAGTGCAGGGCCGCCATCGCCGTCGTCCAAGATGGTCTCTGGCTTGCAACAACCAGTGCATGACGCGACAGGATGGGCCAAGCGCAAACTGCATGTAATTCCGGAGGAGGTCTTGTTTCGGTGTGTCGAATCTCCCCTTGAGTCTTTTGAGTAAGCCTTACAACGTCCCGCACATTGCCTTAACATCTACAGACACTACATGGGCAGGGTGAGTTGATGTGTCGCACGTGAAGGCTATCGCATGATCCCCTTAAAAGAGATCTCGCACTGACCGTCGATGTCCACCTAGTCGTCGCCGTACCCTCTGCTTCATGAGGCTGCCGAATTTAAGCACGCCGGTCATGCGCAGCTGTGTGAGTCGAGTTGCTAATTTCATTACAAAATTTCTCAGGGCTGATAGCAATCTGCAGTCGGCGAGGAGTACATCCTTCACGCCTCGGAGTCAAGACGAAATGTAGGCTAAGGCTAGCTTGGGGTTGCGTTGATACCTCGTTCGAGAGCTGATGTTTCCTCGCGTAAAGTACTATCGGATACCGCCTTGGGAGGCGACACCTGCAGTCACCTTGCCGGCCCGAACATCCCACGAGGACCTGACTCTACTAGAGCAGAAAGAGATCGAGGAGCTGGACCCGCTTTTCTACTGGCCTGACGATCAGCTTGCTCGGCATCTTATTGATCTATATGTGGGCTGATTCCACTGTACGATGTGGATCCCGGTCCTCTGACACGATTCCTCTGATTTCTTTCATTCCCCTCTGACGGCTGGTACTTGGCTAGTTCGACCAAGTCAATACTAGCTACCCGCTTCTTCATCGCCCGACTTTCTTTCGGTGAGCGCGACTCTCACTTTACACCTATGTCTGAAGCCATACTCACGCTTTGGATCAACCCCTAGGCAGTTCGACTCTCGGCTGTGGGAGACAAACGCCGGCTTCGCTCAGGTCTGCTATCTCATTTTCGCCGTTGGCTCCAACTTCGTGCATGAAGACGAAGCTCGGGTCCGCATGCCGCATCCGAGCGGTGGCTTGTACGAAGGTGAGCCTTGGGATGGCCGAAAGCGCGCTCGATGTTCAACATGGCGCTCAACATTGATGCTTAACTTCGACGCTTAACATTGACGCTCGAATGGCGTTTCTTCATCGATTGATTTTGCAGCAAGGTCCGCCGGTTGGGTGTACTATCACGCTTTCACTCGCTTCATCCGCCACCGCTCTGCACCGACTCAGCTCTTCGACCTCCAGATCTCGGTTGTCGGTGTCTTCCCTCAGCTCAATCGCCGAAGTTTCCCTTCTCACTTCTGACGAGACGGGGACCATCAGCTCCTTGTGCATTTTCTCCAGCATTCCTCGCAGCCGATTGCGACCTTGCTGGCTATCTCTGAAGGGCTGAGATATGCACAGGTGGGTCGTCCTCTTCTAGCCCATGAAACCTGTACCCATGCCATTCGTTGTAACTGAAGCTGACGGTGATTCTTAGAACATTGGACTTCACCGGCATCGCGTCGAACGAACCTTGGACCCTGTGGAGAATGAACTGTACCGCAGGGCGTTCTGGTGGTGCGCCCCGTTTCTTACCCCTCGCTGTCGCTATCATGGCCAGCCTCATGAGGACTGACAGTCTCTGGCAGCCTATATGTCCAAGACTGCTTTCAAGCAGCCCACTGGGGTCGTCCGGTCTCGCTGTCAAAAGAAGAGTGCGTCTGGCTTGGGGGCTACATCTGTTTATCCCGACTGATGAACTGTCGATCCCAGCTTTGACTCTGATCTGCCACACGACTGTGACGACGAGTTCTGGACGATGGGCGCCGACGAAAGGCACTTCCAGCAGTTGGGTGATCGACCAAGCTCGATGTCCTGTTTCATTGCTCTCATCGAACTTTCCAAGATCCTTGCGTCCATTCTGACGCAGCTGGTGAGAAACTGTCTCATGTTTGTTGTTCCATCTCGTCGCCAAAAGCTCATGACGTCCGTCTTATTCTTGCTAGTACGCGATCAAGCCGTCGAAGCGGACCATAGGAGACGTCGTGCACGAGCTGGATGGACGGCTTGTACAGTGGCACTCCGAGCTTCCTCCACAGTGCGACCACTTTGTCACTCCCTCGTGTGTCGATGCTTGAAGGTTAAACAGACAAGTCACTTCTCTTTCTGTTGCAGTGTCCAGTGGGATATCAACCAACCAGACCCGGTGTTCTTCCTCCAGAGTTCACACGTGAGAGCATCTTACCTTGCCCGATCCTGGATGGACAGCACGGCACGGCACTGAAGGTCTCCCTTTTCGTGCCTCTTTCAGCTGCACACTCAATACTACCTCGTCTTGACATTTCTCTACCGTCCTTACCTTCCGACCATCCGAAAGCCGACATCGGCGTCGAGAAAGTCGTTCATTATCTGCGTCGATGCCGCTAACAGAGGAGCGGCTATTGGTCAGCTGTACTTTCAGCGGACGGGCATGATCCTGCCAGACTCGATCTTTAGTGTCTACGTGAACTCCTTACTCCCTTTCGCTACAACCACGGGATCCGGACTGACAGCTGGGTTTTTATTTTTCTTCAGACATCCGGTCTCATCCTTCTCATTGCGACCTGGGGTACTCAGTCGACAGGTCTTGTCAGCGACCCGGCAATTGTCATTTCTGGGGTAGAGCGATGCATCCTTCTCCTCACAGAAGTCTACAAGCGGAATGGAGTCGTCATGCGCGCTTTGTAAGGACCTGAACTCGATAGCGTTCTACTTTTTAGTCCATCTTCTGGCTGACTCGTTTCATACTCTGTGGAATAAACCTAGAGAGACCCTGCAGGTCCTTGTCGCGCCTCGAGTCGACTACTTTGCTGAATCGCTCTCGCGCCGACAAGAGCGCGAGCACAAGATGGGGGAGGGGAAGGCGAAGCTCGAGAGGGTCAGCGAAGACGAGGGTCACTATGAAACCATGCCTCTCGTCTGCGTTGCCCGCTCCTCCTCTACTAGCTCTCGTGCTCAGATGGGTTCACCCTCTGTACTAGATGCGAATGTGGTTGAGGAGGGCCAGGAGGCGCTCTCGATGCTGAATGCAACCATCACCAGCGGGGGTCCAGAGGCTTGGGAAGCGATCTGGGATCTCTTCGGTGGTCAGTCCTGGCTGTCCTCGATATGCAGCGATCTGAAGGCCCGCGCCCGCTTTCTTATGTGCTTGTTGGCTTACTAACCCGCCTTCTCTGTAGTTCCTGAGTTGCACCAGCTCACAGGCATGTTCCCGCCACCCTCTCCTGAAGGTCAGTATGCGGCTGCTCTTCTTGGAGCGGGGGGTGAGTGCCATAAGAGATCGCGGCTAAGCGGCGTTGCTTTCTTGCAGTGCCTCTCAACTTTGGGACTCCTTCCTCGACCAGCACCAGCGAGGCGAATAGCGCTCTTGGAAGACTTGAGCCGATAGATCCGATGCTTGCGATGCTAGGTCAACTTCCCCAGTAGATGTTGTTTTCTGCTTGTCTCGTTCTCCGTGTCCTATTTTATTCATTTCGATGACCCTCTACTTTATCTATCTGGGACGTCGTCTGCCGCCGTTGCGTCGCATGACATCGCTTGCGAACTCTTGGGCATGTCGTCAGACAGGCTCAATTCCAGGCCGTGACTGCACCCGTCCGTTCATGCTTACTGAACACGTCTCGTTGCACTCCTTCCTCAAACCATCACAATGGCAGAACCCGGAGACAACATCACCATCATTGGAGCCATCGCTGATAACGGCAAGCATGGCTGAGATCTATTGTGGAAAGCCTCCGTCACTCATTGGGATCGCGGCCAAGCCGACCCGTATCTCGTTGAATTCCTCAAGGCGCCGCCGGCAGCTGTCAAGATACCCGATTTTGGCATGGGGCTTGCTACTGGATGTGGAAGAGTAAGTCGACACGCCATCGGTTTTGCTGTCTGCATTCTGATTTGGTCGTAGGGGTACGACGCGGCTGCCCTCGCTGAGGTCGGCGACTATAAACGATCGACATGGTGGCTCGACCTTTCAGAGACGGCCGTGGCAGCAGCCAAAGAGTACCTAAAGTATTCCATGCGTAAGTATGTGTTTGTGCTTACATCGCTTCGTCTTCACAGGTGGTTTGCGTCACGGGACGTGATTGAGCCTGATGCGCGGCCCGTCGAGATTCATTGTGCCGATTTCTTTACATTCGACAGGTTGGGTCGGTAGGTTGGGTCGGTAGGTTGGGTCGGTAGGTTGGGTCGGTAGGTTGGGTCGGTAGGTTGGGTCGGTAGGTTGGGTCGGTAGGTTGGGTCGGTAGGTTGGGTCGGTAGGTTGGGTCGGTAGGTTGGGTCGGTAGGTTGGGTCGGTAGGTTGGGTCGGTAGGTTGGGTCGGTAGGTTGGGTCGGTAGGTTGGGTCGGTAGGTTGGG
>OX637635.1:656941-800981 GCA_951802195.1 Tausonia pullulans | reverse complement strand
CCGACCCAACCTACCGACCCAACCTACCGACCCAACCTACCGACCCAACCTACCGACCCAACCTACCGACCCAACCTACCGACCCAACCTACCGACCCAACCTACCGACCCAACCTACCGACCCAACCTACCGACCCAACCTACCGACCCAACCTACCGACCCAACCTACCGACCCAACCGACCCAACCTACCGACCCAACCCGCCAGTCACGCTACAACCACATGTGGGGAGGACGCCCCTCTCGCGGGGTCGGCTACGTCGAGCATAGACTCGGTAAGTCCGGGTCATCGGTCGACAGGCAGCATCATGCGGCGAGCCTGTGGCAGCGCAAGATTTACGAAGAGGCACAAGCGGCACAGCAGAAGACGCCGGCGGTGGGAGGCTTTGTTGTCCAGGCTTGACATGGTGATGGAGGAGATGGTTCTAAGGGTTACGTAGCGGAAGGGTGCTTGAATTTGCTAGGCTATTGATGAGAGTCTGGTTCGAGGGATATGTGGGGCAGGCGCAGATATTGCAGCGGTCGATAGGTCAGCGTGATCGAACCACCTTTTGGCGAACCGACAAATAAGTGGTTGATTATACACAAACCGATTCGGCCGAACAAAACAAGGGCCGCTCGAGGGTGAGCAAAGGACAGTTCGTTAGCTTCCTCCATGACTTCCTGTTAGGATTGGCCCAAGGGTCAAGGACCGAGGAGGATGGATGAGAAGATATACGTACGTGGAGTAGTAGACTGAAGTGCTGGCAGTGACACAGGCGTGCTACGAGATCTTGGGCGGGTTTATCGAATCCAAATGATAGTTAGAGTGCAGAACAAAAGCCTACAATGAACTGAGCGTTCCGTAGCCTAAAGGTAAGAAAACAAAGAGTGTGTGACAGAGTGGCTGAAGAGAGGCCGAAGGGATGGGAGCCGAGTAGCAAGGGCGATGCTACCTACGCAGGCGCAGAGCCGAGGTGGCGCGTCCACGAGACCCTGACAGAGTGGGGATGGGCGCCAAGCCCTGCCCACGCGCCGCCCTCATTGTCTCATCTTCCGCAAGGGATGATTGCTGATAGCGCCTGCCTTCTGACACCCTTACACCCATCATCTCCCTTCACCTTGCAGCGATGTCGAAGATGCCAAGCGGCGGTACGTCCTCGGTGTCCTTGCGTGTTTGGCTCCGTTTTGGCTTGGGACCGATGGACGTCTGTCTCGTTCCGATACCCTGCAGCGCCAGCCGGAGCTATACCGGCGCAAAGGGCCATATCTGCCCAAGCAGAGCGTACTCAGCCCTCCACCCCAGCCCCTCCTCGCCCGGCCAAGAACTCGTGGACCGCGCAGGAGATGGCTGAGGGTCGACAGTTCGTCCTCGAGCACAACTTCGCCTCACCAACCGACGGCTCGCCGCCGACCTATCCCCTCGGTGGTCCGCAAGTTTGGGGCTCTGAGGCCACCTCGCTCGTGTTGGATGACAGGCTGGGCGGTCTCGCACTCAGTCCGGACGGCATGACGCTTGCAGTCGGCACAACCAAGGGTGTCTTGCTGCTCGCCGTGCCGACGCTCGAGAAGGTTGGGTTCGCACAAACGCTCGCCCCAGCCCAGACGGTCGGTTTCTCGCCGAACGGCAAAGCACTCGCCGCGGCTTATGAGATGCGGAAGGAAGAACGGCTGAGCGAGTGGATTCAATCAGTTGCGCTGTTGAACCTGCCCCTCTCCTCGCCCTCAAGCGGCGGCGATGCTGCGCAGGAAAAAGGCGGCTACGACCGCATCGTCTCAGACGCCGTCGAGACTATAACTGCCGGTCTGCAACGCTCGGTCGGCTGGTCTTTGGACGAGACGGCTTCCTTGTCGTCCGAGCTCAGCGTGCTTATCGATAAGGTTATTCGCTTTGCCGAGCACAGGCGCGATATTCAGACGCACAGACTCGTCGAAGGGGGCTTGTTCGGCTATTGGGATTCCATCTTCAGCCCTAACAATTCGCAGGTCCTTATATCGGGCAGGCGGACACGGGAAGCCAAGGGCGTCATCCGCATCGTCGACGTCGCATCCAGGAAGGATGTGCACGAGCTTAAGGGCCACACGGACTCGGTTATGTACGCCTCCTTCAGTCCTAACGGCAGTCTTATCGCCACGTCCTCCTGGGACGGTTCAGTGCGCATCTGGATGGCCACGACCAGCGAATGCTTGCACCGTCTCGCACCACCCGTCGAGGAGCACCACCAGCTCTGGGATGCGGCCTTCTCGCCCGATGGCTCCCTCATCGCCGTCGGCTCGGGCAACAGTCACGTGTACATCTGGAATGTCTCGACCGGGGTGCTTGTGCATAAGCTTGGCGGCTTCCGCCGCTGGATTCGCTCGCTCGCCTTTGCGCCAGACGGGCGGTCGCTTGCTGCCGGCGGGGGCTCGGGCACTTTCCGCATCTTTGACGTTGAGAGCGGCAAGTGTCGGCAGTACTGGCAGAGCGGTGATGCAAATGAGGACCATCCGAGCATTTACAATTGCGAGGTAATGAACGTACAATGGTCGAAGGACGGCGGGAGGGTCGCCTTCGGGCAGACGGACGGGAGGATCGTCGTCTACGAGGAGGCGAGCAATCGCATCTGGTGCGTCACCTTCTTCTGTGACCCTGCAAATCTCACTGACAAGGCGGTGTCCTCGCACGCGGGGGCAGGGAGATGGAGCAAGGCCCGCCAGGCCCAGGACGCGTGCTCGGCCATGGGTCGACCATCCTCTCGCCCGACGGCAAGGTCGTCTTCCAATACACCCAATCGTCCAAGACGGTCCGCATCTGGCGGCTCGACGACTGAGTGCACATGCTTCCCCTGGCCGTCAGTCAGGATTTTATGGGTTCACCACATAGGCTCCGCGCCTATGTAGCTGCAGAATCTCGCAGACTCGCGACCTCGGCTCCGCGTCTGTGTAGCATCGCACATATTTGCTCAGCTTCCATTTTCAGCCTCTTTTCAGCCACACTGTCCCACACTCTTTGTTTCTTACCATTAGCCAATAAGACGCTCAGTTCATCGTACCTTCTGTTCTGCACTCTGACTTTCATTTGGATTCGAGAAACCTGTCCAAGACCGCGAAGTGAGCCTTGTCACTATCAAACTTCCGCCCACTCCCCCACCCACGCCCTTCTTCTCCTCATTCCCCCTCAATCATCGACCCTTGGGCCAATCCTAACAGCAAGCCCGCCGTGACCCCTCGACAGAAGATCTCCTCGGGCGGGTGGATGACCCTGCTCACTTTGCCAGCCGAGTGTTTGACGGATAGATGACCGTCGTGAGTCACCTCGAATCTGCCGATAACATGACTCCGGAACCCGAATCCACACGCTGCCAAGCTCAATCCACCTCGGAGAGTCTCCGCCATCGCCTCGAACGATATCTCGCAGTCACGTCCCCAGTGAATGGGAAGTCTTTGCCTACCTGCTGTTGCGGATTGAGCGTAGAGCGCCGCTTCTTCCTTGCTGATGACCTTCAAGATGGTCTCGAAAACGAGCTTGCTGTCGAGGTGCGTGTAGTAGTTGGGCTCATCAACGTCGGATCCAAACGAGAAATAGACTATGCCTTGCCTGTGCATCTTATATGGATCCGAGCCGTCATGCCATTTGACATCGAGATGTGAGACTCGATCTCCGAAGTCCGGCTTGAGGGTATAGCACGGGCGCCGAAGCTCCCCTTTACGTTACACCCTCTATGTCTTTTCACAATGTCAAACTAGAGTCAAGCTCAACAGGGGCTTCTTTCCCCGCTGATTCTGCCAAGCCTGTTCCCTTGGCTGTGGTTTCGCCAGATAGTAGATGGGGACAGTGGGAATCTCGTTAATCCATTCATGCGCGTCACTAATTAGATGACGAGGCATTTGGTTACCTTAAGAGAGTCATAGTTACTCCCGCCGTTTACCCGCGCTTGGTTGAATTTCTTCACTTTGACATTCAGAGCACTGGGCAGAAATCACATTGCGTCAACACCACTTTCTGGTCATCGCAATGCTATCTTTTGATTAGACAGTCAGATTCCCCTTGTCCGTACCAGTTCTAAGTTGATTGTTAACCGTACGCCGGACGCCGTGAGGCAAATGAAGCCGTTCACAGCAGTCCAGAGGCAACTCCGCCATGGTTGTCCCAAGTAGTGTCGCCCAAAGTCTGACCAAAGTCTACCCAACCTACCGACCCAACCTACCAGAGAGCCAGGAAATGAAGAGAACGATGGCGACAATGACAACAACAACGACGACGGCAATAATTCCTCGCTTACGCCAATAGGCACGTCGACCTTGGGGGTAGGGAGGGAGGATGAGAGGCAGAAAGGTTCGTCAGTCTGACTGCGCACTTCATGAGAGGAGGTGCGTGCAGAACCAGAGAAGACGCACGTTTTTCCAGGTCTCCCGGTCCATCCGCAACCTCTACCCTGATAAATGCTGGCGGGTTCTGCCGCAGTCCCTTCCAGCTAGAGGATGGAAGGCTCGCTAGGCCGACGATGGAGTTCGGGCTGTCGACGAAGAACAGGATGCGCTCCGGTTCGAATCGCTGCAAGACTGGGAAGGTCGCAAAGGACATTTGAATGGCCTCCTGTAGTTAGACGTAGGGCAAATGGATGCGTCAGCCTGGAAGCCAGCAATAGCCGCATTGAAGACGGGACGGGCCTCTTGCGATCTTGGAAGAAGTCCCATCACATCCGCAGCCTCGGATGAGAGGGTTAGAGGGTACTTCGGCCGGAAGAAAAACCGGATGGAAATGTCATCCAAGGTGTTGTTGCCCTCGGGAGGGACCATCTGGCCAGAATACGGGGGCAACAAGCGAGCTGGAGGTCATCGTAAGGCATATGCTCCTGAGGACGAGTGTTCCAAACTCAACTTACTGACGCTCTGCGGAGGTGGAGGGTAAGACACCTCCGACAGCAGCCCTTCCTCCTCTTCAGAGGCGCTCTTGTAGCTCAACGTATTGGTGAACATCCTGAAGGGAGGGGCAGCAGTGCAGTCCTTCCCTTCGATCAGCTCCGATGGAATGCAGGAGGGGCGAGGAGGTTGAAGGGAGACGGACCGAGCTCAGGAACGAAAGGGAGCAGGAACTTCAACAACGAGAGCAGGGTCGTCGGCAGGTTGGATCAACAGCTGGCGGTTGAGCGGCACGCGAGCAACCCCCCTCCGGTGCTTTTGAGTCCTCTACGAACACACCCAGCCTTCCGCCTCATCCGCACAGACGCGCTTACAGGCCGGAAATAGCTTTCGAGAGCCTGCCCCTCGTACATCACCCGCCCTAGACCGAACCTTGTATTGTCGCTCGACAGTCCTCTCGTGCGCACCGAACCTCGACAACCCAGGTCATCCGCAACCTCGCCCTTCCAACCTGGGCATGATCCAGCAGATGTACAGCATTTCAGGCCCCCAGGTGCGCATGCAAATCGCTCTCTCTCCCTTCCACAGCTGATGTTTCGCTCGCTCCCCCCTCCAACCTGCAGCTTGCATTCATCCTCGCTCTTCCGCTCGCAGAGTGGGTGACCACTTGCATTGCCATCAACGAGGACGACGCCCTTCGCGAGGCTGCTAGTCCTCCTACAGCAACTGAAGCCGTCGTGGATGCCGTCGAGCAAGCGCTTGGAGCGGCGACGACCGAGAAGCTCTCGTCGAGCAACGCCGAGGCTGTCGTAAGAGGAGCGGAGGGACGACAACTTCTTACCTGGCCGAAGCTCAGCATCTACCCCTACAAGGAGGGCGTCGCCATGGAGGGTCCCATTGCTACCCATGTCGTACCCGCATTTGTGCTCGCCACGCTCATCTCAGTCTGGCAGGAATGGGAGAGCCTGGATTACTTGGTCTGGAGGTGTATGATTACCTTTGTCGGCGTTAGTTGAACTCCCAGTGACAAGAGTACTTCATGTTGCCCGGCAGCTGACGTCGTTCCCACAGAACATTTCCATCGGAAAGGCCCTCTCCTGGTTCATGGGCGGGTCGCGTGAAACTGTGGCGCGGAACGCTGCTGGACGTGCGTCGCCGTCCTTCTCGCCCCGTCTCACACTGCCCTCTCTGAAAGAGCTTCATATGCTTTACACAGATCCTGTCCACAGCAGTGTCGTATTGCAGCCTGGGACCCACCTCCTCGCCTACGGTGCTAGCGGACTGCTTACTTACATGGCGCTCTTCCTTCACCCCGGGTCGTTCTTCCTCCTCCTGCCCATGCTTTTCCTCGCCTTTACCGGGACCCCAGGCTACCGAGGAATATATGCGGCTGAACACTCCCTGAGGAGCATGCTCCTCGGCTCATGCACACTCGTGTCCTTGTTGACGCTCGGCGCGCCCCTCCTCGTTTGGATCGCTAGAGATGACGTCCCGTCTAAGTCGGAGAACGGCGACGGCAACGACGTTTCAGGCCAATTGAGCGAGTTTGATATATATGCTTCAAGTGATTCTTTGACGTTCTCCCGAAAGTCCTGATGCTGACGCTGTCCTTACCTCGCCGACAGTCATCAACACCCATGTCATGATAATCTGTCAGCTGCCAGTCTCCTCCGAATCTCGCTTCTTGATGCTCAAGCATTCTTTCTTTCCCGCTCAGTCCTGCATTCTGTCCTCATCTCCGCTCTCGCCCGCCTGGACATCACCCTAGCCCGCTCCAAGGCCACCCGTCGGCCGCTTTTCGGTGATCCGGCAGGTTGGGTCGCCTCCTACAACACCCTCCCGCCCCTCAAAGAGACTCCATCCGGGGGAGGGCCGACAGGACCAAGACTTGTTGTCTCAGGTTTGACATCCTCGTCCTTCGTCTGGGCCTGTATACAGTGGTCGGCCTGCTTTCGACGACGCTGCTTGTTGTAGCCGCACCTGGACTTGAAAGGATATTCTTCGTGGGTCCTCTTCCGTTGCATGCTTCCAAGTTCATGCCTGATCCATTTCCGCCCTTTCTTTGTAGACCAATCCCAAGACATCAGAGGCAGGCCTCGCTGAATCCCAATATACAACGGCCCTCTTCTCCCCTCTGTATGCAAATCTCTCCCTTTCGTCCTCGTCTTGATCTTTGCCTAACACCCCTTCGCCCTCTTGCAGTGTGTTCACCCCTCTTGTCTACCTTGCCGCCCACTTCCGGGGTGAGCTTCGTGCCGTATGGGAGCACCGTGAGCCGCGGGCAATCTTGAGGCAGGACGAAGAGTAGGAAGTGGCGGGAGCGAGCATGAGCAATCTGCGGGAGAAGGAGGCGGCGGGCTTGCTCAGCGGTGGCAAGGTCAACTCTGAATGATCCGTTCTCTTTCACGGCGTACACTCAATGCGGTCCAGTCTTTACCACACAAAGACGTCTGGCTCAGTAAAAGAGTGCAGCTGTGGCGTGAGACGAAAGAGCAACGATGGACATGTCCTGCCCTGCTTCCAGTGTGTCAGGATCACGCTCTTGTTTCGCCATTGGCTACTCAGTCTCATGCAATTGGGTCATTCGCGATCCGATTTAATGCCCTTTACTAGTCATCCTTAGCTCTTGACCCTTGGGCCAATCCCAACATTCTTCCTTTGAGAGATCTGAGCTGATCAGGATATGTTCGTGTTCGTCCGTCTGCATTCGAGTGGGCTTGAAGTTTTCTTCTCGAAACGCTCGAGGACCTGTTCGGAGTATCGCTTTTGGGTGAGTTCGACCGTCTTCTCGGTTCGAATTCTTCTAATCTCCATTCCTAGCATCAGCTAGTCCTCCAGGTTCCTCTAATCGTTGATGGAAGTCTTTCCATCGTCTTGAACATGGCAACCTACCGAGCTAACCTGGGTCGCTCGACGCCGACAGCGCAAGGCGTGCGATGAGGAGAGGCAGGAAATGGGATGGCGCGCAGGTCGCCGAGGTAGCAAGGCGTACTTGAGCACCTCCTTGCGCTTTCCTGCGCTTCTTGCGCCATCGCCCGCTCCCTCTGCACCTTCTCAACAGACCATCGCACCATCATGTCGGGCCGCCCCGTCGAGACGCCGGACATTGAGTCCACCTATGTGTTCCCCAAAGAACGAGCCGTCGTCGTTCGAAGACGAGAGATCCTCCGCCAACGACAAGGTTAAGTTAAGGATCTGACCCGCATGTCCGTTAAGAGCATCCACAGCACGAGCGACATCAACGAGAAGGACGAGAAGCAGGCCGGCATAACGCTCTCGACGCTCGAGGGCGTCGTCCCGGACCTCATCCCGGACTTTGACGAGGACGGCGTGCCAGAGTACGACTGGGAGTCGGACGAGTTCAAGGACATCCCGGAGCTCGTCCGCACCGTCGTCTCGTTCGAGGACGACCCGACGCTGCCCGCCATCACGTTCCGCGCCATCCTCCTCTCGTCCCTCTTCATCGCGATCGGCAGTTTTGTCTCGCAGCTGTCCTAGTGCGTGTTTTGCCCTCCCACACCTCAGCGCCGTCGCCGCTCCTGCGTTGACCCTTCCCTGTCTCCATCCCCCTTGCTCTAGCTTCCGCACCACGGCCGCGCCCTTCCCCGTATACTTCGTCATCCTCGCCTCCAAACCCCTCGGCCACCTCCTCGCCCGCGTCCTCCCCGCCAAGCGCATCCCTCTCGGCCGCTGGTCGTTCAACCTCAACCCGGGCCCGTGGTCAATCAAGGAGCACGTCGTCGTCGGCCTCGCCGCCAACGCGGGCTCGCAGGGCCAGTGGGCCAGTACGTCCCTCGTCTTCTTGCTCGCTCGTCCTTGGCCGTCCTCCCCCGTCCGCGCCCGCCCTCGTTCGCACTCGGTGTCCTCCCCGCCTGCGCCCGCCATGCCGGCCTGGTCCGCCTCTTGCCCTCGCCGTCCTTGCTTTTCTCCCCTCCGTGCTTGCCTGCTCGCCCGTTTGTGCCCGCTTGCTGACACCCGCGCCTCTGCCTCCGACCCCGCACTCCAGCGTACCTCCCGACCAACGCAGCACTCTATTATGGTGTGACGATGGTGAGTTGTTCGACCGTTTCGAGCTCAACGACCGCGACCAAACCTTTGCTGACTTCACCCGCACCTGGCCCTCCCCTTCCTCTCTCCGAAGAACCCCGCCATCGCGCTCTTTTTCGGTTGGGGAGCGTCCTTGCTCGGCTTCGCGTTCGCGGCGATGGTCCGGCCGATCCTCATCGACGACCCTCGGTGTGTGCCTGCTCGGTCGTGCGCTGCGGCCCTCGCGCCGAGACCCTCACGCTGACATGCCTTTTCATCGCTCGTCCGTGCTCTGACCGCCTGTCATCCGTCGCCCCGCCAGTTTCTTGTTCCCGCTCTCGCTCCAGCAGGTTACCCTGTACCGCAGCATGCACGGCACGTCCGACCTGCACCTGCAGCGCTCCCGGTCTCAGATGACGGTACATCTCCGCTCTGCGCCCTGCGCCCACCCTGCCTCGTCGCCGTCTCGTGCCCACTGCCTGCCCCCGCACGCACGCGCTGACACTGCGCGTTCTGCCCTCTTCCGACGCCAGGGCTTCTACATCATCGCCGCCGTCTGCTTCGCCTGGCAGTGGTTGCCTGAGTTCCTCTTCCCCTTCGTCGCCTCCCTCGCCCCGCTCTGCTGGTTCGCCAGCCGCAACCACAAGGTCAACTTCCTCGGCGCGGGGCGAGGTGGCGTCGGCCTTCTCAACATCACGCTCAACTGGTCGAACATCACCTCGACGGTCATCACGCTGCCATACCACGTCCAAGTCACCGTATTCGCCGCCTTCGCCTTGACGTGCGTCCTTCCCTCGTCTTTCTACTCGATTCGAGTGCCGCGCTGACCCCCCCCCCTCAATCTCAAGGACTTGGGTGCTTATTCCCACCGCCTACTTCGGCAATCTTTGGAATGCCCACCTCTACCCCATCATGTCAAACGGCGTTTTCACCAAGAACGGAACGACTTACCCATTCACGCAGCTGCTCTCCACGACCTCGAACGGCGAGCAGGTCTTCAACGAGACGCGGTTGTGAGTTGGCCCGTCCCTTCGCCCTCCGCCCGCATACGCTGACCAACGACACTGACGACCCGCAGCGATGAGATCGGGCTCGCCTACTCCGGCGCGCAGTACACCTGGGTTAGTCTGAGCGCGCTTTGCTCGTACCACTGCCCGCTGTCGCCGTCGCTGACCTCGTCCCTTGTCCTCCTCTTCTGCAGGAGATCTTCATGTTCGTTCCTCGTCGTTCCCCCTTGCCAGCGCCGCTCCTGACACGCCCTCCCGTTTCGCCCGCTCGCTCAGGTGGTACGCCTCGTACATCTCGGCTTTTGTCTGGTGCGGCCTCGCGCTCGGGCCCAACATCATGGCTGTTGTCCGCGCGCGGCGCAACCAGGAGAACGTGCACAAGGACCGACTCAGCAACCTACAGCGCGCTTACAGGGGCCTCACGCTCATGTGCATATATATCTCTTCTCTGTCCTGCGCTCTCTCCCTGAGCCTCTCCTCCTTGACCTCCGTCGCTGACACCCGCGCGCTTCGCTTCGCCGTCGCACAGCGAGTGGGGCATCCTGACCGCCGTTCCCGTACTTATCCTGCTCATCCTCGTCGTCGTCCCCGGCACGGGCCTGTACATGCCCTGGTGGACGTACTTCATCGCACTCGGCTTCGGGGCGGCGGCCATGCTGCCCCTCAGCGCGATCTACGCCATCTCGGGCTTTGGCGTCAAGTGCGTCTTTCCATCTGCCTCCATTTCCTCGCCCCGGGCTGAAAAACTCTCGGTTTTGCGCGCGCGTGCTCCAGGGTCGGATTCTTCAATGAACTAATCTACGGTTACATGATCGACGTCAAAGGATCGTCGCGTCACCCGCTGGGCCAGCTCGCGTACCGTATCATCTCGGGCAACGTCTGGTACGATGCGCGGACGGTCCTCGAGGACCAGAAGATCGGTGTGCGTCTGTTCGCTGCAACGCTCGCACATGGTCCGCTGTCATTCTGCGCGCTGACCCTCACCTCTTCTCACCTCCCGCGCCCTTAGCATTACATGCACATCAGCCCGCGCGACGTCATTGGCATCCAGATCTTTGCCAACATGCTTGGCCTGCCCATCAACTGTGCGTCGTCGCCCTGCTCGCTGCTTCCTGCGCAGTGCGCGCGCTCTGCCGATACTGACACGCAACATCTCCGCCCGCACACAGACGGCGTCATGCGCTGGATCATCGACGCCAAATTCGATGTCCTGACCGGCATCAAGCCCGACCTGACCAACGTGTGGACCGCGCAGGACTTCAAGGTGCGCCGGTGCTGCTGTTTCATTGCTCCTTTCGTGGCCTGACAAGCGCCCTCTCCCTTTCCGCTCCTTTTGCGACGCCTCCAAGTCGTACAACACTGCAGGTGCGTCGTGTCCGATCGCGTTTGCCTCCGAAGCCCGCGCGTGCTGATGTCCGTCGGACCCTCCGCCGCGCCTATACACCGCAGGAATCCAATATGCCCTCGTCGGTCCCAAGCGCTTGCTCGCGTCCCCCGTCTTCAAGCCCGTCACATACGGCTTTGTCGTTGGCGCCGTCCTGCCGATCATCATCTGGCTGCTGCACAAGCGTTTCCCCAAGGTCAGGTTCGACCTGTGGTGCGTCCGAGTCCAATCCACCTGACCACTCTCCCACCTCTCCTGCCCTGCCCTGACCCTCGCCCATCTGATCTACCCGCTGTTCCCTCGCCGCTCGACCCACAGGAACTGCTCAATCTTCTTTGCCTCGGCCGCCGTCTTCCACGGCAACCTCAGCACCGGCCCGTTCACCTCCATCATCATCGGCACCATTTTCAACTTCTTCTTGTACCGCTACCGCAAGATTTGGTGGCAGAAATGGGCATACATTGTGCGTAATTGCGCCTTTTGCCGGTCTCTTATCATCTCCGTGCTGACCCTCTGCCCTTGCGCGACCTGCTTCCGTCAGACTGGCGCCGCTCGTGAGTCCTCCTCCGCACTCCTCCACCACCACGTCGCCCCTCCCGACCCAGTCGGCTGACATCTGCCCACCCCTCCACTCCCTTTCAGTCGACGTCGGCTTCAACGCTCAACTTCTTGTCATGTTCATCGCGCTCGGCTCGACCGGTGCGTTCCCGCGCACTCGACGATCCCCTCTAGCAGTCAGACTGATCTTGACTTCCATCCCCTCTCGCGCTCCTCTCTTCCATAGGGATTAAAATGGCCAATTGGTGGGGCAATAACGCCGACTCGAGTGCGTCTCCGACGACTGCTCTCATTGCGCCGACCGCCAGCCCCACGCTGACCCGCTCCTCTTGCGCGTTCCTCCAGTCGAACGCTGCTTTGCGCTCTGAGCTCGGCCTCCCTTCCCCCTTCCCTTGTAAGAATCTCTCGTATATGCCTCCTCGTCCCTGCGTCAGGATCCCGCGGATATGCCAACTCGGTCCTGTGGCAGTGTCTTGGGGACTTGCCACCTCGGCTCAGCGCCTGTCAACTCTGTGCCTCCGTAGCCCTCCCCTGCTTGCTCAGTATTCCTTCATCTTTGTCCACTATTTCGGCACATCGGTCCAAGCTCCTTGGTTTGTTATCCCTCCCTCTGTTCTCATTCTTCACTTATCCAACACTGTTTGTTTTCTCGTCCATAAAGTGCTCAGCTCATCGTATATTTTGTTCTGCATTCTGATTGTTATCTAGACTCGACAAACCTGCCCAAGACTTCGAAGCGAGCCCGTGCCACCTGTGGCACACCAGTTTCACTCCTTTACCGACACCCCTGTCCTCACCCATTCTCCTTAACCCTGTTTCAATGAAGGGTGGGCGTGACGAAGCAACTCAGCGGACGCGTACTTACCCTTGATCTTTCGGATCTCCAAAATCTTGGACCTTGCTGGGGAATCGGCATCGGTCTATCTCTCTCCGGCCAGCTTTGTCAGGTTCTCCATGAGGCTGGCTCGCTCCCCAACACCTCTGTTCAACTCAGTTCGGCTTTGGCCGACGATCTGAGATTGATGATCACCGTCTGACTTCGCTTTTTTGGCGCATGTGTGGCCCACCAATCCACGCCATCTGCGTGCAGTCTCGCTGCCCTATCGACAATGACCTAAGCTTGGAATCGTCTACTCATGTGACTTTGTCCAGGCTTTCCTACCACAGCCCACGAAGGCGTCTGGGGAGGAGTTGCGGTCGAGTCCTTGTCGTGCAAGTGCATACTCCGCCTTTCCTTCCTTCTTCTGCCGTCATTTCTTACTCTGCCACCTATACGACTAGGGAGTCCGCCCCGTGATTTTTTCAGCCAATGTTCTGCTGGAGTTGCCCTGGCCGCCACCTGGGATCACGACCATTTTGATCACAGGGCTAAGGAGATGGGAAATACATTCCGAGGAGGCAAGGGTGCCCACATCTTCCTCGGCCCCGTCACTGGCGGTCCGCTCGGCCGCAGCCCGCTCTCGGGTCGCAACTGGGAGGGTGAGTCCTCGTTGGGTCCCACTTTCATTCCTTACTTGCTCAATCTGGCATGATTGATTCTAATCTCGATCCTCAGGCTTCTCCCCGGACAACTACCTTAACGGAGTCGCCTCCAAACTCTCAATTTGTTGAGCACAGGACCTCGGTGTTGTCACCACCTCAAAACACTTCATCGCATACGAGCAGGGTGTTAGGATCAGCCCAATGGTCAAGGGTTGAGGAGAAGAGGGGCGTGGGTGGAGTAGTAGACTGATGTGCTGGCAGTGACACAGGTTCACTTCAAGGCCTTGGGCAGGCTGGTTGAATGCAGATGATGTCAGAGTGCTGAACAGAATCTACGATGAACTGAGTGTTTATGTACGAGTGATGAGAACAAGGGAGTGATGAGAAAGTTTAGAAAGCAAAGAGTGTGGGACAGATGAGACAATGGAGGACCGAAGAAATGGGAATGCTGATCAAGCAAGGGAAAGAAGGCTATACTGGCGCCGCGTTGGCCAGGCGCAGGGTCGAAGTGGCAAGTCCGCGAGATCCTGACATCTAGGCAGCGAGAGCTTAGAGGGAAGCGAAGCCGTCGGATTCCCAGGAGGCTAGGACTCTCGACTTGAGGTCCTCTGGGTAAGAGCTGCACAGAGGACATGCGGCAACCATCACGTGTCAGCAAGGAGACGTAGCGTGCGATTGGGCAAAGGGAAGGAGACTAGCTGCGCACCCCTTGAAGTCGGCGGACTCCCAGTCGGGCTCGCCCGTCGCATACTCAGATGGCATAATCGCGTCCGAGACGACCTTGCCGCCTCTGGCCGGATGGCCGGTGCCGTGAGACATGTAGGGGATCAGGCGGAAGCCATTGCAGTGGTCGAAGAAGGTCTGCCAAGCAAGACATTGTCGATGTTAGGGACCCCATGCGCAAGCGAGGACGGGGCGGTATAGCGCACCTCGTCTTTTCCAGGTCTACAGCGGGTCGTAAACGCCCACATGACGTCCTTGTCATTGTAGACGTCGATGTCGGTGCCAACGAGCACAAGGCGGTGGATCGTGTACCCGGGTTTGGAGCCAAAGACCAGGTCGCCGACCTGCTGACGCAACTCCTCCGGATTGACTTTGGACGCAGCGATCTTGGCCGTATCGAATTGAAGGACGACCCAGGTGACCTGCGTGGTCGGTAGGAATCACTACTGGACGCACACAGGAAGAGCTCTGGCGGGGACGGACCTGAGAGCAGTAAGGAGAGGACGCGTTGATGACCGGTAGGCCATTCTTCCGGCAGAGGACGCCGATCTGTGCGGCAGCAAGCGACCCGATCATGGTGTGCTGGGAAAAAATTCAAAGGGCTTGGATGAGCTCTCTGCAAAGAGGGTGATGCGGAGAGGGGTCACACCGTCTCGTCCGTGAGGCGGCCGCAGGCGGACAGAGGGAGGATCGCATCGTCCCGGTGAGTGATGGCGTCGACGTGATAGAGCGGCGAGTTGTGCATATCGCCTGGGAAGACGTAGCCGTGCATCTCTCCGAAGCTACGGCGGCAGCAGGGGGCGCGTCAGATCAAAAGTGAGCAAAGAGCAGCGGCCTCACTCACGGGCCCTCGGGTCCGGTCTCGCTAATGGATAAGGTGCCCTCGAAAACGATCTCGGTCGACGCCGGTACGTAGAGGTCGTTCGTCTCGCACTTGACGACCTCGAGCGAACTGCCGGTGAACGCGCCGATGTAGTCGGCCTCACTGATGCCATCGGCTGCGCAATTCGGGGTCAAGGGTGGGTCAGTAAGTAGAGCGACACAGGGCGGACGCAAAACGGTCCTACGGATGGGCATGGAGGCCGCCATGATCGCCGCAGGAGGCACCTGGGGGCGCACAGATCGACCGTCATTCAGCCTTGAGCCGTTACGGATGAAGGCAAAAAGACTGTACGTACGCCGAGACAAAGCGCCCACTTGCAGTTCTTGCCCTCCTTCTTCCACATCTCGCGAATCTGCCAGATGTGCTGTGGCTCGATTACCAGGCCAACGAGGTGGCGCTTGTCATGTATCATTGCCCGAGCGATGCTGCAGATGCGCCGAGCGAAGTCAGCTCGGTAAATTTTTTGAGGGATCGAAAGAGAGCCACGGCAAAGGATGCACCTCCAATTGGTCCATTTACCGTCAGGGCTCTGGACGACGTGCATGCCGTAGGTCTGGATGTACCGGCCGCCGTCGGCTGCCAGAAGAGCGCGTCGTATCAGCACTCGCCTCCGGCGAAGCTCGCCGCCTGTCAAGAAGGAAAAACCTTGGTGTATGAAAGGGCTCGGCAGTGCGGTGAGGTCAATGTCGTCCCCAAATATCTTTCAGGCAAACAGCAGGGGTCAGCGCTGGTGGGTGCGCCGCAGACTGATGATCACGCGATGCGGCGTTTACCTTGTTATTCTTGCATGGGCCAGAGGGAACGACGGTGGGAGGAATAGGTGCCTTGTACGCGGCCGAGGTCATATGGTCGAGAATCTCGTTGAGGGTGGCGGTCGGCGGCAGGGCGAGGTGCCGCGCCAGTCGACCGTATCGGCTCTTCTTGTCCTTGCGCAGGGCGTTGGGCGCTCCGAGAATGCGGAACAGGCCGTTCCTGGCACCCTTGACATTTTCGAACAGGGGCGCAGGTCCGTCATTCTCGTAAACGAGCCGGGTGATGGCCGACAGCTCGAGATGAGGGTCGACCTCGCGAGTGACGCGGACGAGATCGCCGTCGACCTCAAGCGCGTGGACGAAAGAGCGAAAGTTCATGTCTGCAGCCGCGAGCGGGCACATCAGTCGACCATCTACTGCAATAGAGGCAATGAAGTAAGGCTCACGAGGGAGATCGCGTTCGGCAGTAAGAGGCTTGGTCATGTTGAGAGAAGGGAAATGAGGGAAGGGTTGGGGAAGGAAGGGAAGGATGGAAGGCGGAGTGGGAGACCGTCAGAGAATAACGTCTCTGCGTCGCTTTTAAGCTACTCCTCGAGACTTTCGCCGCCCGCGGTGCGAAGACCTGATTGGGAAGGGCGTCTTTTGAGTCACAATTGCTCTTGTAAGCGTGTCGGAGTCTTCGATAAGGTTCTGCCATATGGCCGAATCTGGTGAGCAGGACGAGGTGAATGGGTGCGCGGTGCGAGACGAACGACGACCGCGGCGCCTGGCCTGCGCTGCCTGCCTGACTGTCAGAAACGCACAGCATACCCCTCCGCACCTCAAGACGACAGCATCCCAAGGCAGAGGGCATCAGCTGAGCTTTCAAGCAGCCAGATGTGCCCAATTTTGGCTCGTTAGGGCTTGGATTTGGTCCGGTGGCGTTCACGTCAACTTCTCTTGTCAGCAGTAACGCAGCCGGCAGGGTCGACCAGCCCCCCCACCCGCTAGGCCACTTCGCCCCTCCCCTACATCACTGAGCGGGGATCAGTCACTGCTCAACTTCGACCCCGAGGCGCTCTTAGGCGCTGGAGATGCTTAGGCCTAATGCAATATCCTTTTTTTATCCCCTTCGCTACCCGCACCTCCAGCTTCAGTACGCTCAAATCACGCCGGCCAATCGCTTGAAATGCCGTCTTTCTTCTCGTCCAGTGAGTGCATCAGAGGAGGATCGCATCCTCCCTGAGCTCCAGTAACCTGACAGGCTGCTCCCTTCCTGCAGAGCCCGCCTCTCCCTCGTCCTCTGACGTCGAGGCGTCGGACACAGCGCTTGTCACCCCGAGCGCCGCCAGCCCTTCCTCCTCCACGCCCAGCACTGGTCTCCGACTCGCCCCTCCCCGTCCACAACGATTCGTCGTCGCCGTCACGGGTGCAACCGGCGCCGTACTCGCCATCCGCCTCCTCCAGGTCCTGCAGGAGCTTGGTATAGAGACGCACCTGATCCTGAGCAAGTGGGCGGTCGCGACGCTCAAGTATGAGACGGACAAGACGGCATCGGAGGTGCGTCCTGCTGCGCTCCGCTTTCGGTGCCAGTTCGCTGCTGATTGGTCTGCGCGGCACACACGTGAGGACGGAGCAGGTCAGAGAGCTGGCGACTGTCAATCACAACATGAACGACATGGCAGCTGCACCTTCGAGCGGATCCTTCCTGCATGACGGCATGATCGTCATCCCTTGTGCGTCTCTCCCTCGGATTGAGCTTGTCCGACGCGCGCGCTCTTCGTTGACCAGTCTCGAGTTCGGCGGGGTGGCAGGCTCGATGAAAACGCTCTCGGCGATCCGCACAGGATTCTGTGACGACCTCATCACGCGGTCAGCCGACGTTTGCCTGAAAGAGGGGAGAAAGCTGATGCTGGTCGTACGCGAGACGCCGTTGAGCGAAATCCACCTGGACAACATGTGCGCGTCTTCCTAATCCTCTTTTCTCCTGCTCCTTGTCTTTCCCTGCGTTTCTGACAGAACACGACGGCTTCTGTCAGGCTGTTCCTCCGCCGAGCAGGCGCCGTTATCTTCCCTCCTCTGCCCGCGTTCTACATCCGCCCCCAGTCGATCGACGACATCATCAACCAGACGGTCGGGCGCATCCTCGACTCAATGGGCATCCACGTCGAAGGGTTCGAGCGGTGGGCGGGAGGGTTGCGCGGATAAGGAAGAGCAGGTGATGCTATGCGATGCGACTTCGTTCTTGAGCTTGTGCCTGCGCTGGTGGTTGTTAAGGACAGCGGAGGCTGGGAATTCACTGGTCAAATCTAACGAGGTGTCTGGAGTCATGAGGGGTATTACTTGAGATCTAAAGCCGGCCTAAGGGAGGAAAGATGGCGAGAAGACGGCTGACCGGACGCGCCTACCACGCGGGTCGTGAGCAGGCAGTCCTCCTTCCCTTCTTCCGCTTCACTCACCCTCTCCCTCCCATGTTTTCTCGCCATCTTCCTTCTTGGGGCTGGATTTTTTCTCAGATATTACCACAATCTCAGCGACCAACCAACACTTTCAGAAAACATTATTTTTTTGGCTCAATCACAGCATTAGTCAGCTAGTAGTTGGCAGCGTCATCCTCTTGATCTCCCGGTCTTTCTTTCACAACATTTGCCGACGCTCTCCTCCCAAATTGTTAGAAAAGCTCAGTTGTATACTTTTGGAATGCGGTTAAGTTCAACCCCAGGACCGACAACTTTCCAGTTCCAGCCCTTACAGTTCTCCAGCATGCCCGACCATTTTTTCTTCAGCAGCCCTCCCTCTGTTCTCCAGCCGCATCCAGGATGACTCGTCGTCACAAGCATCGAAACATAGAGTATCACCGGTCCAGCAGCATCCTCGCTCTCCCTGCCTTTCCTAACTGTATCCTCCCGGACCGCGCCTTCCTTCTCGCGTGTCGAACAGCTCGAGCGGCATCGCGCAGCCTTTCTTCCCCCCCCCCCCCCATGGAAGCCCTGGATAAAAGACGGTCACAAGGAACTCGGTCATGAATCTTGCGGGCCGACACGTGTCCATGCGCGTCTTCTTCTCAAAGCACAACTAGCTCGACGGCTGCGCTGCGCTCTAGACTGCCGCCAAAGTTGATGATCTCTAATAACAAGTACACGCCCGAGTGCTTGCTTAGTCAGCAGACTCCCTCGTTGAGCAGGTTGTGATTCTTCATCAAAGCCTCAAGTTTGATCTGGTACTCGCTATCTTGATGTCCTCCCCACGCAATACCCTTGTGGCGATGGCTACGCGGAAGCAGCCTGAATTGCATAGTCCACCGAGAAACCTCACTTCAGAAGGGAACACGATATTGATGGCCAACCATCTGCACCGCCTTGTTCATCAACATTTTGAAACATCTTCAGTAAAAGGATGGTTGAGGTTGTTGATAGAAGACGTGAAGGCGGACAGAGAAAGTCACGCGAGGTGTCAAGATCTCCCGGATTGCGGATCTTTTGGATTTGTCACCTCGTCTTGCGCCTGGCGAACTCAGCGCCGGTTTAGCTTTTCCCTTGCTCACTCAGCATTTTCATTTCTTCATTCCTTACTTTGTTTCATCTGTTCCACATTCCTTGCTCTCGGGTCCTTCCCATATCCCCCCCCGCGCCCCCCGCCCCCCGTTCTCAACCTCGTCCATAAAGCCCGAAGTTCATCGTAGACTTTTGTTCTGTACTATGACTATCATTAGGATTCAACAAACCTGCCCAAGACCTCGAAGCGAGCTTGTACCACTGCTAGCACTTCAGTTTACTCCCCCATATTCACCCTTCTTCTCACCCATCCTATCAACCCTCGACCCTTGGGTCAGTCCTGACACATGTGATTCTTGGTAGATGACGGCGAGACTCACAAGGAAGCGATGGTGGATTGAAAAAAGACATCGTCGTTTCATTGATCCGCTCCCTCCCTATCTTCTGACCTGCTCAAATCTGCCTATAAGCAGCATCGCCTTAATGGCAAGCCCAATCTGCACAAACTTCACCATTCGCTCCGCCTGAATCCCGCTACGCGATCAACTATGGAGATCAATCGCTAGTGGCCGCCTCTTCACTACTTATCGGCACAGAACGTGGTCAACGACAATGGCCACGTTCGCTCCATCTGTTTGTTTTCCAATAGTCTTTTCTATGAAACTCTATTCTTGCGCATCGCACATGACCGCGCTACTCATTACACGTGGTCTTAAGTATCATTCCTTGTTCCGACTCAACCTCGGGCGGACGCCACAAAGAATAGCGTTCGGGCAATATGTGTGAAATCGGGTGGACGGCACCCCGATAGTAGACGGAGACCCGTTCCCCCGTCCGTAGACCAATTTCGACGGTAGTCGCGGTTCGGGGTGTTCGGACAGGTTGGAAGCAGCAATCGCCCTCAAAAGTGCGGGAGGCATCTTAGTTCACTGCCCGCATCTGACCTCAATCGCGCGCACATCCACACACATCAATACTGTTGCTCAACACAATGTCTACCAACAAGATCACCTTCCTGCTTAACTGGTAAGTCTCAAATAAGGGGGCCCATTGACTGACCGGCTGACAGACCCTCCTTAGGCACGCCACGCCGTACCACGCTCCGATCTTCCTGGCTCAGAGTGAAGGCTACTTCAAAGACGAGGGCATCAAGGTTGCCATCCTTGAGCCAAAGTGATTGGAAAGAACTCTCAGCTGAACCAACCAACTCGACCAACACTGAATGCTCGTATGCATGACAGTGACCCATCCGACGTTACCGAGCTCATCGGAAGCGGAAAGGCCGACCTCGGCACCAAGGCCATGATCCACACCATTGCCGGCAAGGCTCGTGGCTTCCCCATCAAGTCGATCGGCACCTTGATGGATGAGCCTTTCACTGGAGTCCTTTACCTCGAGGTAACGTCCATTTAAGCGCTGCTATGTGGCTCCTGAGACTGATCTTCCTCTACACCTCCTCACTGCAGGGGTCCGGCGTCACTTCTGACTTCAAGAGTCTCAAAGGAAAACGCATCGGCTACGTCGGAGAGTTTGGCAAGGTTCGCAGGCGTAGTATGGCCAAAATTCTGAGTGCTCCACTGACCAATGCTCCTGCTGCAGATCCAAATTGACGAGTTGACCAAGTACTACGGTACGTCGTACCCGCCCGGCCCAGGAATGTTGAGTCGCAAGCGTGATGCTTATACACTACTGCCATCCAGGAATGACCCCGGAAGACTACACTGCTGTTCGCTGTGGCATGAACATCTCCAAGGCCATCATCGAGGGCACGATCGACGCAGGAATCGGACTTGAGAACAGTGAACTGTTGCAGCTACTCTGCGTTAAAATTATTCTGCGGCTGACCAGCGTACTTTGCTCTTCCCAGTCCAACAGGTCGAGGTGAGATGAGACAGTCTCCTGTGGAGCATCCCTGTTGGCGTGCGCCAAAGCAATTCTCGATACGAAGAACCAGGAGGCAGCAGCGAATCGCGACGGTCAATTGACCGGAAACCGCTGTGCGGGTACGAGTCACTCCCCTCTCCATCGAGGCAGGAGGCTCGAGCGAAAGCCACACAAGCAGCGAGTGCCTTCCAGTTGCGTGCCTCTCGTCTTACCGTCCTTGTGACGTGTGAGCAGGAGTGCAAATTAACGCGGTGGTTGAGCTGAGATTATATCGCCTGAACCTGCCCATGATAATGCATGCGCTAGGGATGCTTGTGTCTTTCGTTTCCCTTTCCTCGGCCATTGACCCAAACGTCCGTATGTCTGCGGGACAACTCTCACAGCTGGAGGAGTGGTGCAAGGCCAACGGTAGAGCCGCTACCGACGTCAAGATGCTGCGCATCGACCAGCTCGCCGAACTGGGCTGCTGTGAGTGGCGTACTTTGCATTCCCTGATGATTGCGCAACTCATTCAACTACATTGTTCAAGGCTGCTTTTGCTCGATCCTTTATATGTAAGCTTCCGTGGTTTCCGGATGAATCCTGGTCTACTGACATTGGGCATAACTTCATCAGCGGCAACGAAGGTTCGCTTTCATCGAACCTATGTCAACTATGAACCTGTACTTACCTGATTAAAACCCGCTCAGACTGGATCTCTTCGCACCCAGGCGAGACTGCTGCCTTCATGCGGGCCGTCAAGCGTGGGGCCGATCTCCTCTTCAAGGACCCTGTCGTTGCTTGGCAGAAGTACTGTGCCGTCAAGCCGGCCATGACGACTCGTCTGAACGCACTTCAGTTCGATCGGTCGTTCAACTACATGTCTGCTGACCTTGCCAACGTCCAGAGAGACTGGAACAAGGTGAGAGTGCATCACCATCAGAGTCCTTTTTCCCATCGCTAACTTCTCGCCTGACAGGTCACCGCGTACTCGAAGAGGCTCGGTATCGTACCCGAGACTTTCCAGCCGAACATGACCAGCGAGTTTTTGAACTGGTCTCTCAACGACCAGGATAAGGTTGATGGTGACGCCAAGCAGTGAGTGTCCGGTCGTTCTACCCTATGCGCCTTGTGTCTGACTGGTGCGGATCTCTCCCAGGCTCGAGATGTCGTGCGCTCAACGCAAGGTCGCCACTCAAGGCGGGGTACTCGCTCAGAAAGTGGGCCTCGGGGGCAGGCACATCGAGGCCAAGGCTTGAAACTAAGCAAGTCTGGCAGTGCTTCGAGATGACGGGTGAAGGATGTTATCGAATATTCAGGATGTAACCTGAGATGAGAGGTATATGACGAGCGGATTGGATCAGACGGTATCTGTGACCTTTAAGGAAGCAAGATCTCATCGAGACAAGGCTCCACTCCTCCAGCTTTCGGTGGTACAGGATTTTCACCGACCAACGGCCATAAGAAACATCCTTGCAGACGGGAAGCCTTAGTCGTCCAGGTCTCAGCAAGGTCTGGCTAGTCAACGAAGAGTTTGGCTCCTTCGCTGACCACACGTATGGGTGAGTTCGGACCAGAGGATGCTTCCTCGAATTTAAAACTCAGATCCATTCAGGCTCTCCGGATTCTTGTACTTGTCCGCAGATTGGTAGCTGGACGGACGGAGGAAGGAGCAGCATTCAGCTTTCCACTTGCCTTTTCTTCCCCAATGGATGCGGGCAACGTACACTCCCTGAAAACCCTCGATTAACGACCCAAACATGGGAGTTAACTTGTCGTAGGCCGAGAAGTCAGACGCCCACAAGGTGTCGCCACCGAATCCGGGTGCAGAGTCAAGCTGCGATGGTGCGCCACAGACGGGTCAGAGAAAGGCTCAATGCAGAGCAGAGCCTGTCTGTGGTTGGTCGCATAGTTGAGAGGGCCCGACGCCGACGAGCCTAGAGGGGAGTGCTTCTGTCAGGTGGGAGTTTCCTTTGATCGTTCTAGCGGGGCATTTACTTACTCGATACCGAGGTGAGCACTGATCTGGATAACCTCGGTAACAGCGAAAAAAGAGCTTTCTTCCTGAGGTCGGGGTGTTTTCCTCGGTCCTGGACAGTACGGCAACGTGGTCACAACGAGTCCAATGCGGCGAAAGTGATGTTGGCCCACATCATGGTTCTGCTCTGTATTACGAACACTCTTGGCTTCAGACAAGTTCTTTGGCTTGACTGGATACTGCGGGTACGCCTGTGACAGGTCGATGCCAGCTTCTTCAAGGCGAGCTACAAGTAAACAAGTGTAGGTCAGGTATATTGGTCGTACACGAGCTGTTCGGAGTGATGCTGGTGGTGGTAAAGGGGGCGATGGTACTGATGGCGAAAGTAATGGTGGCGATGGTGACGATGGCTGATACCAAGGAGCATGGGGAAGAGACGGCGGCCGATCGTTCGAAAGATCGGTGTGTGACTTGAATATCTTCTTTCCTTCATCTTTCCTCTCCACCATCTTCTTCCGCACTTCCCCTTGTTGTACTATCCCACTCCCATCTCCTCTTCCTCTGTCCGTTTTTACTACCATGAACATTTTCCCCTCTCATCCCTCCCCCTCCCCATTCATGCATCACCCCTCTCCTGTCAGGATCTCCCGGTCTCGCCGCCGCGGTTCTGCTGCACCTGACCACTTCCACGTCTGTGCGCTCCTGTGCCTGCGACCTGATGTTTTACTACACGTGCGTCGGATGATCTGCGCGGTTCGCCTCTCCAACCTCTTCCTTCAGCATACCCTCCCCTTCTTCTCATTTGTCATTCGCCCCACACTCTTGCTCTCTCATCCTTTCCTTTCTCGTCCCATCATGCCACATATTCCATTGAGATCTCATCCTTCTCATCCCCTCTGTTGTTCTCACCCGTGGTTATGAACCTCCAAGTTCAGCGTAGATTTTATTGTGCACTTCGTTTATCGCGTTGCATTCGGTAGACCTGTCCAAGACCTTGAAGCGATCCCGTGCCAACTCCACCACTCAAGTTTCAATGCTCCACTCACGCTACTCCTCACCCATCCTCGTCAACCTTCAACCCTTGGGCCAATTTCAGAGTCCACGTCCCTCATGCCTGCGCCTTCAACACAGCAGCAATCACTTCCGTCATGGCCAACACCTTCTCTTCCTCCAACCTCTTTCCAATTAGCTGCAAAGCCACCGCTCCGCCCGCGTGTCTCTCCGGGTCATCTGGAGGTGGTTTGTGCGATATATCAGCTCACATCACCAGCTGATGGCCACCGCCCTCGGCTCACATGACTTCCAACACTTCTCGTCGAATGGGTTGAGAGGGGTGTAAGAATGATCGAAGGCGTCTTTGGCGGGGTCGGCACGCGTGACAGGGAAGGTGCAGGACGTTTGATCTGGAAGAGTTTTGGAAACACATCGATCAGGGAGCTCAATATGATCGAGGAAGGAGCCATGTACACACCCAAAAGGTTCCAGAGAACGCTGTACAGACCGTACTCAAACGTGTGACTATTCCGACGATCACGGTCACATCAGCTCTCCGGTCCTCTTCATCAGCCCACTCCCATGAGACTCACTGCAAACACCCAGGATAAGGCGAAACCGGCGCGATAACCCCATCCAACGGCCTGCCGCTACTCGTCTTCACCTCGTTCCACGCTTTGTTGGAGGCGGCAACGTAGGCGTTGCGCTTAACCTGCACTTCCCATAGGTCGCTGGCGGAGAGGGACGAGGTGAGATGTTGGTAGTGTACGAGACCTTGGGGCCAGGGTTCGCCTGAGGCGGCGATGTTCTTGCGGATGGCGGTGCCGCCGTCTGATAGAGCGACAGCGAGGGGGAGATGAGTTCAGCGTGCGTCTCAAACGACGCGAAGAAGGGAAAGCAAATCTCACCGGCTAAGAAGAACGACTTCAACAGTTCACCGGCCTGCATAACTTCGTACGGCTTGAACGTTATCACCTCATGCCCCGCCTCTTCCAATGCCCTCGCCACCTCCCTCAGACCCCTCTGAATTGGCGGATGCGGAGTAACCAATCCATCATCGTACACAATCCCAATGCTTAACCTCTCCGGGAGCCGCACGTCTCTCCACGGGATAGGAAGAACTTTTGGGTCTTCATTCCAGTGTTCTGCTCGGACAACCGTCTCGGACCATAGCTTAATGGTATCGAGAGAGGTGGACATCGGTCCGTTGGTGGATAGGACGGCTTCTTGCCCGGGTAGACCGCTACGAGCACCGGTGGTGGAGAAACGGCCATAGGAGGGCTTCAGGCCGTAGAGATTGCAGAAGGAGGCGGGGATTCGAATGGATCTATGATGGGAGAGCGCAATGTTGTCTGAGCATAGTAGATGAAGTCCGGGTAGACATCAGACCACTCACCCTCCAATATCAGTCCCAACACCCAATGGCGACCCTACAACCCCAACAAGTATCAGGTCCACTCCACCTCCAATCACCTGGAACGCGCCTGATGCGCTTCTAGCTCACCTTTCATAGCCAGCAAAGCGCTCTCCCCACCCGAGCTCCCTCCAGACGACAAGTTCCGATTTAGCGGGTTGAGGGTGTATCCCCAGACCTGTATGCAGGCACGAGTGGCTGGTCAGTGTGTGTACGACCGGACCGTCACGCGGCAAGATGGGGGTGGGTTGGATGGCGAGCAACGCACGTTGTTGTATGATTCGGCGATCATCATGGCTGTTGGCACATTGCTGTGCTCCGTCGCACAGGACATAATCAGCCCTCGGCACAGGGAGGATTCAAAGATCGGCTTGAGCCTGCGCTCACGTTTTGCAGAACAACACCGCCCCCGCCCTCCTCATGATCTTTGTCATCTCGCTCTCTCCTCTCCTCCTCCCTCCCTCCTCTCCATCCACCTTGCCCCCACCGCCGGCCTTCCCAATATGTTCATCCGCCACACAAGGATCTTCCACCCACGCGACGAATCCAATGCTCGTGTCCAACCCATGGACCTCAAAGTTGTCCTTGAGCGACACGGGAAGGCCGTGCAGGGGACCAAGGGGCTCGCCGGTGCGGAGGAGATGGGCGTCGGCTAGGGCAGCGTCGGTCAGGGCTTGGGAGAAGAACACTTCGGTCAAGCAGTTGGTCTAGACCGGAGGGGGGCAGGAGGGCTGGAGTGTCAGTCATGAGGCACAAATCTGGAAGACGTACGTTTCTCATGTGTTCATGGGGAGGGACTGTGCGCTCACCAACTGATGAGCGATCGTAGCTCGCTTACAAAACGCCCTGACAACATCCACACTCTTGACCTCCCCTCTCTTTAACTTTCCAACCAAGATGTGTCCATCCGTCTCGGTGATCTCGAGCTCCTGCGAGGTGAGGATTCCGGATTGTGCAGGGACGGAGGTGACGTCGACCAAGCCGCCTTGGGAGACGGGTTTGACAAGGGGAGAGGAGAACGGGAGTAGCCAACCTGTGGAGGACAGGAGTGAGTCTCGTTGGGAGAGTTTGCGGTCTCGAATGGACTCCCACGATTCGCGGGCGGTAATGGTAGTAGTGGCGGAGGGCATGGTGTCGAGGCGAGGAGGTGTAGCTCTGTGATGGATGTGAGAACGTCGATGGCAAGTATGCGGGCGAACGAGAATTGCATATATAGCCGGTTCAGAGGGATCTGGAAGTTAATTGGCAATGCGGATGAACTGAATGCAGCGAAGATGGCGACTGCAATGGGATGGCGAAGACGCGATGGACAGTAGCGATTGCGTGCTGGCGTAGAACGTGGTCGCGGGTGGGGGGGAAGATGAGACTGCGGGATCGGGTAGCTTGAAGTAGGCCGAACACAGGCCCATAACTGCACCCGAACAAGGACATGCAACCGACACGACTCGCACCTCCGTCTTGTTGCCTCGTCCTCGGTAAATCGCCATACCTCTCCGACAGTTCGCCACCGATCGCCGCCCGTTCTCGGACATGGGCGGTCATCTCAAATGATAGTGACCCCCTACCAAGAATGAAAGAGTAACTCCAACCTTTCCACGGTGCCTATACCCACTTACAGCTCATCCCAGCACGACTTTGGCCACCTCCAATCTTGCCACGCCCTTCATTAGCGAGGTTGGCGTCGTTGCCATAGCTTTTTCAAATATTCAAGGAATGGGCTGTGCGCAAACACAGTGGCCCGATTAAGGAGAAAATGATGCGCTCGATCATTTCCCTCCCGTGGCCCTGCTATGACACGGCGAAAAGCGAGTCGCCCTGGGCATAGAGAAAGTCGGGTGCGGGGTTGTCATATGAGGCTTTCTGTCTACCACCATGAAGTGGTCATCATGAAGAGCCTCGGGTTCAAGTCCTACCCAACCAGCTAGGGCGTACTCTAGAATTGGCCCAAGGATTGAGAGCTGATAAACAAGGGTGAGGAGTAGCGTGAGTAGGGGAATGAAACTTGAGTTGATAGGCTTGGTCCTATAGTCGAGGGTTGGAGAGGCTGAGTTAGGATTGGCCCAAGGGCCAAGGCTGCAGAGGATGCATGAGAGGGGCGTAGGTGGAGAGTAGTAGACTGAAGTGCTGGCAGTGACACAGGCTCGCTTCGAGGTCTTGGACAAGTTGGTCAAATCCAGATGATAGTCAGAGTGCAGAACAGATGGTACGATGGATTGCGCGTTTTAGGGAAGGGGCCGAGAACAAGGGGGGTGGGAAGGATCCGAGAACAAGGAATGTGTAAGTGATGAAACAAAATAGGAAACGACGAAATGGAAATGCTGAGAGAGAGAGAGAGAGAGAGGGAGAGAGGCTACACAGATGCCGAGTTGGCCAGGTGCAGGACCGAGATAGTGATCCCAGGAAGAACTGGGAGATCTGACACGAGTGGTGGAGGTGGCACGGGATCGCTTCAAGGTCTTGGACAGGTCTACCGAATGCAAACGATAAACAAGTGCACAATAAAATCTACGCTGAACTTGGAGGTTCATAACCACGGGTGAGAACAACAGAGGGGATGAGAAGGATGAGATCTCAATGGAATATGTGGCATGATGGGACGAGAAAGGAAAGGATGAGAGAGCAAGAGTGTGGGGCAAATGACAAATGAGAGGAAGGGGAGGGATAACAGAGCAAGAAGCATGCGGCGAGGTGACTAAAGGGGGAACTAAGAAGAGGGAATGCTGGAGCAAGCAAGGAAGAGGGTACGCTGACAAGCCGTGCAGAACACCCGAAGCGGCGAGTGAAAAGACAATGTCGCAGGCGCCGGAGCGCAGGCCCGGAAGAGGCCAGACATCCACAAAGCCAAAATGGCCAGTCCGCGAGATTCTAGCAGGCGACCGGAGACAGATTGGATGAGGAAGCAGTGATATATATAGAAAAAGCCCATTTGTATATTGAGAGCAAAGGACATAACAAGTGAGGGTAGGACTGCCTGAACAGTTGATTAGGGAAGTCCATGAACGAGGACGCACTCTAAAAACCAACCGTGAGCGTCGTCGAGAGAGGGAGATTACGCGACGAGGAGCCGATGGAGAACTTGAACTCTCCTGCAGGAATGTACCAGGTCTGCTTCTCGACGGACCAGACGGCCATGTCCTTGGCTCGAAGGGGGAATGTGAGCATTTGAGACTCGCCGGCGGCGTACTTCTCCTTGCAGAAGCCGCGGAGGAGGCGAGGAGGCTGGTCGGATTCTGAGTCGGGGAAGGTGAGATACTGGAAGAACGAGTGAGTGGGTTGAGCAGGTCAGTAAACTGATCGATCCCTTCAGTTCCTCCCTCCCTCCCTCTTTCTCCTTCGACCACTCACCATCTGAGCGACTTCAGCAGCCTCGCGGGATCCAGTGTTTTTGACAGTGACGCCAGCGGTGTAGATGATATCGTAGAGGTCACCCTGGCCATCGAAAGGCTCGTTGGTTTTCTGGATGAAGTCCGTGTCCGGCTTCGGGGTCGACTCAATAGTAATGTCGGAGTATTCGAAGGTCGAATAGCTGGGTAAGGTGACATTGTCAGCGATGGGACCCGATGCGAGGGACTCCAGCTGTGCATACCTAAGACCGTGTCCAAAGGGGAAGCGAGGCTCGATGTTCTTGGCGTCGAACCACTATACAGGAGAGAGGAGAAACGTGAGCACCTGTCAGGTCCATGAGACTTTAATCGGGGAGTGCCCGGCCTCCACACACCTTGTAGTCGACAAAGACGCCCTCGGTAAAGTTGGCGACGGGCTCAAAGACATCGGCGGTGATGATACCCTCGGCTCCTCCCGGGTAGTCTGACAGGAGCTTTGCGTTGGTGAAGGGAAGCTTGCCGGAGGGTGAGACATCGCCAAATAGGACAGAGGCAATAGCATTGCCGCTCTCCTGACCTGGGTAGTAGGCGAAGACGATGGCAGTAACGTTCGGGTGCTCGACCCAGGCCTCCATGTCAACCTGCTGGCCAGAGTGGATGACGACCGTAACGTCCGAGTTCTGCGAGGCGACGAGCTTGATGAGGTCATCTCCGTTGTGATCAAGCTTGAGGTCGACGCGGTCAAAGCCCTCAGTCTGGTACGCTGTCACAAAGACGACCGCCTTGTCGACAGAGGTGGCGACAGCGGTGGTGCTGCTGCAAAGGAGCCACGAGTCAGCCGAGCACTTCACGAGTCAGTCTGCTAATGAATCTCACATCTGATTGATGGGCTCGTCTTCGAGAGCGAAGTCGACCCGCTGGCTGTTCTTGACGGCGCGGGCAGTGATGCCGTCGAGAGGAGTGATGATGTAGGGAGCCCAGGCGGTGCCGGAGCCTCCGCCAGAAGTCGCGGTTCCTGATGAGAGATGGCAGATAGCAAAGGCCCGCCATGTCAGCCCAAGAATTTTCGCAAGCAGTATTTTCAGAAACGAAAAGAAACGCACCATTCCAGTACGGGCGCTCATCGGGGTCGCTCGCGTTGTTGACACAGTTTGCGAGTGTGCCGCAACCGCGGATGCCCTGAGGATTTGGGCCTGCGTCCTGACCGAACACACCAATGGAGATAACCTCGTCACGTCCTCCAAAAGGGAGACCGCGCTTGCCGTTAGTGTTCTTGAGAAGACTTCATATACGACACTCAGTTCAGCTTGGGGATCGCTTGCGAACTGTTTGAGACACGCACGTGACCGACTCCTCGCCGATCCTGAGAATCAGATCCTTGTGGTTGCCCTGGACGTCGACGTGTTGGTTAGAGGGGTCGAGCGGCTCGTTTCCATTGAAGTTGACAGGTGGGAAGTCCTTGTCCTGACCGAGGGCGAAGTAAGGAGTGAGAATACGAGCGACCATGTCGTTGAGGCGCATCTCAGTGACGGTGCTTGTGGCGAAAGCGTCAAGGAGCTCCTGACTAAAAAGATCATCAGATCCGCGTCGTTGTCAGTAAAGTCCCGTCTCACAAGCTCGGGGTAAATATGTACGTACTTAAAGTACTTGCCAAAAATTCCGTTCATTCCGACTCCGGGCATGGACATGTCGTTACCGTACATAGCAGATCGCTCGGTGTTCCACCTAATAATGAATCCGAAAGCGCTGTCAGTTTTGATTCTGATCTCTCAAGAGGATATCCTGGCTCGCTCGCTCGCAAACACTACTCACATTCCTCCCCAGTCCGACATTACGTGCCCCTGGAAGTTGAGTTCCCCCTTGAGATGCTTGTTGAGGAGGATGTCATTCTCGGCCGAGTGTACGCCGTTGAAGGACTGGTAGGCCGACATGACAGAGCCCGTTCCGGAGCGGACGGCCTCAGCGAAAGAGGTGAGGTAGAGCTCGTGAAGCTATTTCCGACCACGATCGAATCTCGAGTCAGTACCCAGCCGAGCAGCAGAAGCATTCTGCAGTGTCTCCGACACCCACAGTCTTGTCGTCGACGACAGAGTCGACCTGCTGGAACCTTTTCGTTTCGTTCGTGATTACCGGACGGTTCTGAGTGCGCCAGGTTTCCTGCTCGTATGCGATGAAGTGTTTCGAGGTGGCGACGACACCGGCGTCCTGTGCTCCGTAGACGGAGAGCTTGGAGGCGACTCCGTTAAGGTAGTTGTCCGGGGAGAAGCCTGAGGATCGAGATTAGAATCAAGCATGCCAGATTGAGCAAGTAAGGAATGAAAGTGGGACCCAACGAGGACTCACCCTCCCAGTTGCGACCCGAGAGCGGGCTGCGGCCGAGCGGACCGCCGGTGACGGGGCCGAGGAAGATGTGGGCACCCTTGCCTCGGAATTCATCTCCCATCTCCTTAGCCCTGTGATAGAAATGGTCGTGATCCCAGGTGGCTGCGACAGAAACTCCAGCAGAAAACTGGCTGACGAAGTCCACAGGACGAGCTCCTTGAGCTGTATTGATGGCGAGGGGAGGCAATGACCAGGGAAGAAGAATGGAGATGTGGAATAAGCACTTGGACGGCAAACACTCGAGCGTGCGTTACTCCTCGCTAGATGCCTTTCGTGGACTGTGGTAACCACTAGGGAGGGGAATATAAATGCACTCACGTCCGCTGGGAGGGGAAGGCATTGGTTGCAGGACAACATGGAGTCAAAGGCCGCCCGCAGATCGATCGGCCGACATTCTGAACATGCGACTCACTCTTCAAGACAGAACGAGGGAATGCCGAGGCGAAGGGCGCTACCAGTGTTTCCGACGCAAGGTCCATCGACACTGGTAATCGAGGCCCAACACAGTCAGCCATAAAGACTGTCAATCGAAACGGAGAACGACTGGGTGGGATGAGACGAACCCAGAGGTCACGTTGACCTTCTCCTCAATAGTCATTTGCCCGACAATCTCCTGGGCCTTAGCAAAGGCATCAGCCCAGGCGATACCACCGTTGGCGATAGGCGAGGTGAAGTTGGCAGGGATGTCGGGAGCTCGATGAGGATCGACGAAGCCGGATTTCGAGGACGATGAGTCGCCAGCATTTGTCTGCCGTCCAAGGACGTTGCGCCGGGGCTGGTACGGACTGCGAGCGGCCTCTGCCGACTGGGAGAGGAGAGTCGCGTAGGCAACGATGAGGAAAGGTGAAAATATCATGGAAGGAGGATGAGTGGAAGGAGAGAAGTTGCAAGAAACCCAATATGATGTTGGTGTTGGAAGACATTCGAGTGTAGACCTGCCTTTTGAGGGCGAGCGTCAAATCTCGAATTCACCGACGTTGTTTACTTCCAGAGATACGTCAGCAAGTCCTCTTTTCGCCGGTCCTCAGACCAAGGAGGGACCGATGAAAAACACTGGAAAGAAGGAGGCGCGCAGAAATAAAGCATCAAAGTGGACAGGGCAAATACAAACCGGGTCCCCCGCCAGGAATGTGGTCTGCGCTTCTCTCGATGACTACTAAAGTTGATGAGATTGACCAATTTTCGCTTTGTTGGAGCAACCTACGTCAGAAGCACAGGTCGTTGAGAGGACTGAGAAATCGGAGATCGTATTCTTAGCTTCATTGAGCAAAACCCTGTCAGATGCGTAGGTGGCCGATGGGACCGAGGGCTGATACGACAGCTTCGGACCTCGGGCCGGTTACTTTCCACCGCGCTACCGGTTACAGACAGCATTCGGGAAGACTGGAAAGACCGGACAAAAGTCGGACCAGTAGACAATGTTGAAATTCGCCGAGCTAGTAAGATGCCAAGCTCGAGTTGTTGTCGTCACGGCCTTGGGAAGTAGAGGAGGGGGGCAGGGAGGAGGAGGCCTTACAGGCGCTGAGAAAGCGAAATAAGAGGGATGTCATCAGTTATTGGGTCGGTCTAAGCCCATTCGAGTCGACCAGAGCGTAGTTCCCCGAGCCACAACAAGTGTTGGGGAGCGAGCGACATGATCAAAATGACAAAGCTGGCCAGGTAGAAGGATGTATATCGGTTGTTCCACCAAGTTCTAACGTGCCGATGAGTTTGAAGATCCGAATGATCAAGGGTGGGTATGCGCGCGCCAAATCCTCTTGCCACGCTCATCCTCCTAGATGAGCTATATAGAATGTCCTTGGTGGCCCTCCTCGGCGATTGAAACACCAAAAAAGAGGGGGACGGGCGTGGCTTTCCTCTGCAAAAGTTGGTTCTGATTAGCTAACGGCAATGGTGTCAAGCTCGCGGACTCGAAGCTCGGTTCTGCGCCTGGCCAATTGCGGGGGGGGACTGCGCTCCGGCCCCTCCGACCTTGGCTTTTTAACTCGACACGCTTCGGGTGTTCTGCACGGTTCGCCTGCGCAGCCTCTTGCTTCCTTTCTTGCTCAGCATTCCCTTTGCTTCCTTTTGGTCTCTCATCCTTCTACTTCTTGTTCCATCCTGTCATACCGCCTTGTTATCTTATCCTTTTCATTCCCTCGATTGTTCTCACCCCTCGTCCATCAAACGCTCAATTCATCGCAACATTTGCTTTACACTCTGATTGTCATCTGGACTCAAAAAATCTGTTTAAACCTGGAAGTGTGCCGTGCCACCCCTACCACTTCAGGTCCTCTTCTCTACGGACGTTCCTTTCCTCACCCATCCATCCTCTCGGCCTCGGCTCTTGGGCCGATCCTAACAAGGCGGTGAAGGAGCGGCGATGAGTGGAACGGTGGGGTGGATGGGATAAAGGGTATTTCAGAAGCCAGTGTGTGTTTTTTAAGGGAGGCAGGAGGGCAGGAGTGGATGCGATGGTGGTGGCAGAAGGAGTAGGGGGCGATGACTAGACCATCTTGATTGGAATGGGGAGACGCTCGGTAATGACAGCGACGGTCATTCTTGACGCGCCGTCGTGAGCCGTCGTGATGCTCGTGCCGTCAACCCTGGTCAGCTGCGAGGGTTCAAAGAACTCATCATATTCGCCAAGGACCTCTTGACGGCTAACGATGGCGTTCACTGCTTTCCTCCTCCCCTTGGCCTCACGCTCTTGCTTCTCATCTTTCACAAGTCTCGGCCTCTCACCCAGCACGTCCTAACCGACGACGTCCTTGGTCCGCTTGATGATAATGACCTTGTCGGAATCACTTCCCGCGCCCGTCCAATCCTTTAGCAACCGCGGGGCGCCAGCGCGTGAGAAGGTCGCAGGCTCGGAAGTATTCAAGTCCCTCAGAGCGACATACCCGCGAGATCCTGACAAGACAGCGCCTGCCTCATGCGAGCCCCAGACAAGATTGCTACCGGCTGCCAATTTCCAAACGTCTCCCAGACTGAGAACACGGCTGGGAAGTATGCTCAAGTGAACCAAGATGAAATCTCTCCCTTTCACACCGGCGCCTTCCGGTATAACGGTCTTCGCCAACTCCTCTTCGGCTTCTCCTCGATGATAGGCAGATCTGAGTCCGGGGTGGCCGCGAGCTTAAGGTTTCCTTGAGCATCGTAGGCATGTTCGTGCGCGCCGGCGGTGTTGGGGCGGAGATATCGGCCGGGGTAGACTAGGAAGGGAGTACGCGCAGTCAGTCAGAGGGACTGGGCCAGCGACGGGAGGGACGACGACGGACAGGGGATGTAGATCACAATAGCCACAAACAGAGGAAGAGTGTCGAGACCAAAGATGTATGCTGCAAACAGTTGAGACGGTCAGAAAAAGCAACGTGGGCCCGCAAGAGAAGGCACCAGCTTACCCTCGTGCGTGGCAAGGTATCCGACGTAGCCCTGGGAGAGCTCAACGGTGCGGAAGAAGGATCGAACCTGCGAGGAAGGTGGCGATGAGCGCAGAAGGAGAGAGTTTCAAGCACCAGACGGACCAAAAAGCCAATGCAGGTCCAAAGCATCGCAAAGTATAGCGAGCGCCATTTTACGTCCTCTGGAGACTGGGCCTGGGACTTGTACCAAAGCTGGGGCTCGTGCTTGCGGATCTCTACATGGGGCGAGCGTCGTCAGGCGTTGCATAAGCCAGGGGCAACGCAGAGGACGCACTGTAGCCAAAGTGGAGGGCGATGATGGTAAAGATGAGGAAGGAGGCCATCTGGAGGGCGATTCCAGCGAGGAAGACTATGAGGGAGGGTCAGTTGCCAGGCGGAGACAGATGAAGGGAGAGGGGCACCGCGCGCACTGTCGGATCCGATCTTGGGCAGATTCGCGCTGCTCTTGGCGGTGGAGAGCCCTCCTCCAGCTGCCTGAATGAGAAAGGTGCAGACATCTTGAAGCAGATATGGGTCAAAATCATATCGTCCAGGACAAAGTCTCAGCTTACTCACCGGACACGACAAAGATGGTGGTGGTCTTGCGCGCGTTGCTGGAGTGAGTGGAGAGCGTTAGCAAGTGCTCTCTCTCGTCCTGTATAAACTAAGCGTACATGAGGAGGTGCTTGTCCATGCCGATGTGGCGAACGATGCGGCCAAGCAAAACGTAGTCTCCGGCCAGAAAGGCGCAAGGCGCAAGCGTCGTGAAGAGATAGAGTACGATGTAGACACCCGAGGCGTGTGTGTTCTGACGGAAGAGCAGCCGGATGAACATGCCGAAGCTGTAGCAAAGCGCGCCAATGCTCAGGCTGACGAGGGAAAGGGGGGAGAGCGGGTCAGAGTCAGACTCGGACAAGGCCAGGGTTAATCGACCCACGTAAGAGTCCACTTCTGCCCGAATCGGAACATGAGGAAGAGCAGACTAAAGCCCGTGAGGGCATAGAGCGTGCCCGCGACGACAGCGAGCGGGATTGACGGGAGGTCTGAGTAGCGATCCAGGCGACCGGTCAGTTCGGTGAAGCATCGGAGACGTGAGGAAGCGACAGCACGCACATCGGATCGGGTTGCACCACTGAAACAACAGCGGCCGGAGTGGGGCGAGTCAGCCCCATGGATTGATTGGACACACAAGTGGGATGAGCCCGGAGCCTGGGTTCCGCGGACACCGAGGCCACCCAGCCAGGGGAAGACAACCCATGCGCGCTCGGCGAGCGGGCGAGATACCAACGTGCTGTCTCCCCTCGCCAGGACACTGTCCGAATCCCATCCAGAAGAAAGAGACTGAAACGTACATCCTGCCGAGGGTTGTTCTGTGACGAGCAAAGAACGGAGGAGAAGAGGAAGTCTGTCAGCGAGAAAGCACACCCTTCGGAGCCTGCCGATCCTCCGCGCACCAGCTGGATGTCCTTGCTGGGGCAGTCGTCCCGCTGGGCTTCAGACCCGCTGACAAAAAGGGCAAGCGCAAGGAGGGCAAACGAGGCGAGATGGGCCGAGAAGAATCGCGCCATGTTGGCGGGGAGGAACGAGACGGACGAGGAGACGAAGAGGAAATCGAAACCCGGGGTTGGAAGCGAGAACGCGCGAGCGGCGTAGGAAGGGCGAGTCGCGACGACGGCGGCAGCCAAGTGCGTGGGACGGAGCGTGGAGAGATGGGCGAGGACGTCTGGCTTGCAGCAAGAGCACGGGAGGAACACCAAGAAGGACAGGCAGACCCAAGATGATGGGGGTTGGCGGCCCAAGACGAGGGAGAAGACCCAAGCACTTTCGAAGTCCCCCCCTTGCTCCTCGTCGGCGCCCGCCGGCCCGCCGCTTAAATCGATCGTCGCCCGTTGCGCATGCTCCGAACCTCTCATGCGCGCACATGCCTGCCAAGCCGACATCTCATAGAACGCCACAACACAGCCCCTCAGATCGGCCAGTCGAACGATTCGCCAAAGTTGATCGACACGGCCTTGACGCTCTGGAGAAGGGCAACGGGGAGATCAGCCGGAGGAAGGATGCTGCGACCCAAGCGCGCAGGATTCACCGTGTACTGCGCGAGCGCGTACGAGCCCAGTTCCCGACCGATGCCAGATTGCTTCTTGCCGCCTGAAGAGGAGTAAGGTCAGAAGAGATGAAAGAAGATTCGGGCGGGCTGGCTCACCGAACGGCGTCTGTGGGCTCAGGACTGAAAGGGTTCAAGTCAGCGCACGAGGTCTCACGAGGGGGACAGCGAGGGGGAGACCACCCACTATTCGTCTGGTTGACCCAGACGGTGCCCGCTTCGAGCGCCGACGAGACACGGAGGCACTGATTGATGTCCTTGGAAAAGAGACCCGCAGCAAGCCCTGAGAGGGAGAGGGGATGAGTCAGTCAACGATTCACAAACGAGGGCAGATGCCAGCGCACCGTAGGACACGTTGTTGGCGAGCTCGAGAACCTCTTCCTCCGTTTCAAACTTCTGGACAGCCATCACAGGTCCAAATATTTCCTCCTCGACAATCTTCATGCCGGGCTTGCAATCGGCAAAGACTGAGGACAGCGCGCGTGTCAGCTGCTTCCGTCTCAACAGCTAGTGTAATTCTCCCACTAACTCGTCGGCGTCACCCACCACCCGTCCTCCCGCCAGCTCCCCCCTCCAGCAACGACCTTCGCCCCCTCCTGCTTGCCGCTCTCGATGAAGCCAAGGACTTTCTCATACTGCGCCTTGGAGACGAGCGGGCCGTGGACAGTCTCCTCCTCGTTTGGGTCGCCGATCTTTTGGAGCTTCGACTTGGCCACGAGGAGCTCGAGGACCTTATCATAAACCGAGGCCTGGATGAACACGCGCGAGTTGCAGGTCTGTAGGGGAGAGCAACACATAGTCAGCTAGAAGTGAGGCACCGAGGGGGGACACGAGCGACAACGCACGCAGTCTTGCTGGATACGGAAAGGCGGTCAACGTCAGCTGCTGCAAGATTCCAGACTGAGAAAGAGCAAGGTCCCGACGCACGCCCATGTTGAAGAACGTCCCGAGCATCGCCCAGTTGGTCGCCTGTTCAAGATCGGCGCTCTCAAAGATGATGCACGGGCTCTTGCCTCCGAGCTCGAGTGTTACGGGCTTGAGATTAGACTTGGCGGCGGATTCCATGCTGCAAGACGGCGGTGGTTAGTGACTGGCTTGCGGGCGGAGGCTGCCGCAGACCGACATTTTGCGACCGGTGACGGTGCTGCCCGTAAAGGCGATCTGAAAAGCGAGCGAGAACGTCAAGGCATGCTACCCCCTGCATCTCGTGTAACAAGCCGACCTTGTCTATTCCCTTGTGAGACGAGATGGCCTCGCCCGTTACGCCCCCGAGGCCTGGGAGGACCTGGAAGACGCCCGTCGGGAAGCCAGCAGCAACAACGAGCTCGGAGAATTTCTGAAAGAAGAATCGTCATCGAGTGGTCTTGGACAAGGGAACAAATAAGTGGACCCACGAGAATCGAGAGAGGAGTGAGCTCAGATCTGCGAGCGATTGGGTCAGCTCAACGGCTCGCTCGATCGGTCACACGCTGGGGAACACGCACGGTTTGACAATGACGCAGCATCCGACAGCGAGGGCAGGGGCAATCTTCCACGCGAGCATGCCGAGCGGGTAGTTCCACGGGATGATCTGGCCGCTGGGAGAAGGACCAGGATGTCAGAGAGGTGCTCGCTGGTCGGATGGCGCTTGCTCTACGCGCACCAAACGCCGATGGGCTCGTGCCGGGTGTAGGCAAGTTTCGTCATATCGGTCGTCTCGATCTGCTGGCCGTGATTCTTGTCGGCCCTGGGAAAAAGAAAAAAAAGGAAAATCGCACTTCAGCATGACGGGCGAGCGAGTGAGTGACCGGCTGGTCAGACATGTCCATCTCTCACCAGCCTGGATTCAGGCGAACAACCGGGTCAGCGCGGGGTTCCGACTTGCTCGAAGGAACTGGAGTATTCACCAGCGTAGTAACGAATCGTTCCAATGACGTCCGCAATGTCCATCTCCCTGCGATCATCGAAGTGAGCGAGCAAAAGGTCAGTGGTGTTGTACCGCCGACGCGTCGAGACGCCCTGTCTCCATTCGCCCTCTCCCCATCGATGCACCTAACGATCCTGACCGGCTTGCCCGAGTCCCAAGCCTCAATTTCCGCCAGCTCCTGCTGATTCTCCTCCACGAGGTCCGCGAGCTTGTTTAGCAGGCGACCCCGGTCCGAGGCCGGGACGTGCCGGCCCCAGGTCGACGTGAACGCCTTGCGGGCGTGCTCGACGGCGAGGTCGACGTCCGCGGGTTGGGCGGCTGAGATGGAGGAGAGGAGGGAGTGGGGTGGAAGAGGGGAGTGGGTGCTGTTGGGTCGTGAATGAAAGGTGGATAAATGACGAGGAGGGAGCGACAACAAGTCGGGGGAGACCGAAAGGTGAGGGCGACAACGACGCGTGGGCAGTCAGATGGGCGTGCTCTAGAGGCATATGAGCGACGGCAGACACGCACTCGAAGGTTTCCCCGCCCAGGGCGGGCACGAACTGGTCGTTGATAAAGAGGCCCGTCGCGATAGACGACTTGCGGCCGGAGGGGAGCACGAACTCGCGGTGCGTCGAGATGGAGGAAGACGTCGTCATGACGGGTAAGGAAGAGGTAGAGATGACGCGGATGGATGGGGCCGTGAATATGTGGGTGGTGGTTGATGGGAGATGGATGAAGTGGTGGGTCGTGGCCCGAAGGAGCCTAGGAAGGATCGTCGTCTGCATGGCGGGCGGAAGGAGAAGGCGAAGGAGTGGGCGAGATTGGGCTTCGGCGTCGCCCGGTCACTCGTCTCATCTAGCCGTGCGTTCAGTCGTTTGCAACTGGGCATGGGATCTAGAGGTACAAGGCCGGAGCGTGTGTGATAGAGGAGAAAAAAAAGGAAGGGAGAAATACAGAAGAGGAAAGGGGGATAGTAAGATGGAGAAAGGTAGGGGGAGAGGGGAGGTGCGGGTTTAAGGAGGAAGATAGGTCGTGCAACGAAATTACGGGAGGGTAGGAGGGGGGGGGGGGGGGGGGGGACATGGAGACAGTGCGCTAGTGAGGCGAGAGATATGACGGGCGAGGCGGGTAAAAGAGAGAGGGAGAAAAAGGGGAATGGGCGGAGGTCGAGTTGAGAGATGGGGTAGAGAGCAAGGCTCAATCCATGTCGACGTCGTCGCCGTCCCGCCGGAGAACACCGCGGACGAGTGTCGTCCCCGCCTCCTGCTCCTCCTCCGAGTCATACTCCTCCTCGTCAAGCGCGTCCTCATCCTCCTCCTCGGCCGCGCTTGTGTCCGGATCGTCGATGAGGAGCCGATCCCGGTCGTTGGGCTGGCGGAGAGCTCATCAGTTCAGTTGAAAACGGCAAAGGAGAACGAGCAAGAGCGGCCACCCACCATCGTCGACTCGCCCGAATAGGTAAAGCCCCGGAAGTTCTCCTGCACACTCCCACTTAGCGGCGACCCAGCGAGCGGGTTCTTACCCAGCTTCGGCGGCTGCTTGATCGCAACGCCCCCACCAGGCCCACCGGCTCCATCGCGGTCGTGCGCATGGGCTGATGACATTGGTCCGGGTGGCAGCTTCCAGCCATCTCCCTCCTCCTCCTCGAATGGGTTCGCCGCCGCTACCTGGGTCGAGGTGAACTCCGGGTCGAAGTTGGCAACCGATTCATCCGACTCGACGACAGGCTTGAAGGGCGGGGTGACTTGCTTCTGGGCGAGAGCAATCCAGTCGACCGATTTGAAGAACGGGTGCTCCTTGAGTTCAGCGGCGTCCCGGGTCGCGCCGAGGCGGTGCTTAGGGTTGCGGTTGAGGAGCTGGAAGGGACGCACGGTGTCAGCTCAAGGAGAGAGAGAGAGGGAGAAAGAAAGGAGCCCACGACTTACTCCTTTGACAAACTGCTTGCCATCCTCGTCGATGACGCCTCGCGGGAAGCGGATCTTGCCAAAGCAGATGTTCTTGTACATCTGCTGGGTGTCCTCAGCGTAGAAGGGCGACCAGCCGCAGCACATCTCGAACAAAAGGACGCCAAGAGACCAGAAGTCGACGAGTTTGGAGTAGCCGTTGTCGTCCAGGAGGACTTCGGGCGCAAGGTACTCGGTTGTGCCACAGAACGTGTTGGTGAGTTGGTCGGCGGCAAGGTCGGGCTTGGAGAGGCCAAAGTCGCAGAGCGCGACGTGGCCAGTCGCGTCGAGGAGAATGTTCTCGGGTTTGAGGTCGCTGAGTGAGCAAGCGAGGAGGAGGTCAGCACTTAAGCCGCAAAAAGAGTGGGAGAGAGAGGGAGAGAGAGAGAGCGGACACCCACCGGTAAACGATGCCATACTTGTGGAGATGCTCGAGTGCGAGGACGAGCTCAGCGATGTAGAACCGAGCGCGCTCCTCGGTGAAGCGACCCTCCTTTTGAAGGTGCCAAAACAGCTCGCCGCCCGACTTGTAGTCGGTGACAAAGTAGAGCTGCTTCTCCGTCTGGAACGAGAACTTGAGGCCGACGAGGAAGGGGCACTCAAGCGACGTCTGGAGGATCTTGCGCTCGCCAATGGTGTGGGCGACCTCCTTTTTGGCGACGATCTCCTTCTTGGAGAGGACCTTCATGGCATAGATCCGCTTCGTGTCGCGCTTGCGGACCTGGAAAACGCGGCCAAACGTGCCGCGGCCAATGAGCTTGAGGAAATCAAAGTCCTTGGGCGTGAGGTGCGAGGCGCTCTGGTTGACGCAGACGCAAGGAAGCAGACAGGCGGGCGGCCATCAGCAGCTGAGGGTGCCGCAAACGAGAGCCAGGGAGAGAGAGAGAGAGACGCACCTGAGCGCGGTCATATCGGATCATGACGCGGACCTCTCCCGTGACATTGTCCTCGGTGCCTCGGCTGCCGAGCCTGGTGGAGAGAGGAAGAGGGAGTGGGTGTCAGTACCAGAGCACGCTCCCCACCTCCTCGGCTCGCGAGGGACTCACTTGAACCACGAATCGATCACAAAGCCATCCCGGCAGACGGGCCTGATCTCGCGCACGCCGAGGAAGCCCTCGCCCTCCTGGGATCGATCGTAGACGGTGAGGTAGATGAGCGAGTTCTCGTTGACGAGATCACTGAGCGGGGAGGGACGCCGAGTCAGCTTCCACCCGAAAGAGAAAAGGACGCGTCAAGCCCGCTCTACCCACAAGGTGACCTCGTGCTTCCAGACCGGGTCGCTCGGCGGAGGCTTCCCGATCCACTCCTTCTTCTCGTCCGCGGAGGCCTTTGGCGTCGTCGGCGGCTTGTCGCCGGCCGCCGCGCCCTTGGTCAAGCTCGCCGACGATGACGACCCGGGGAGGGTAAGCTTGGTCTTGCCCGAGGCGGCGGCCCTCGAACGGGCAGCAAGGTCGAACGCCTTGGAGAGCGAACCGAGGCCGAGGATGCCGCTCGAGGGCGTCGGCGGCGCCGAGGGCGTGTAGACGGCGACGCCCTTGGACGACGGCTCGTGGCTCTCGATTGGCTCGCGGGAGACAAACTCGTTGTTCTCAAACGTGACGACGACGTAAGGGCGGGCCTCAGACGCCGAGGGCGCAATGGCGAGTCCGCGGGCCTGGACGAGCTTGACGGTGAGGTGGCCCTTCGGGTGACCGCCGGGAGGAGAACCGGGGCGAGAACCCTGAGCCGACTGAGGCGACGAGTGGCCGGGGGAGTGGGCGGGGGTCGCCTGGCCCTGGTAGGAGGAGAGGTGCGACTGCAGCAGGGGTGCCGAGAGCGCCGAGGGAGTGCCCGTCGCCGGTCGCTTGAAGGGCGGGGCGGCCATTCGGAAATCGGGCGGGTGAATGGAGAGAGAGGTCGTGGGGGGAGCCGAGATACCGCTGGTAGAGGTGGGAGGTGGGGCGTGAGAGAGCAGAGGGGTCGGTCAGCTCACGAGCATCTCACGGGCTCTCTCTCATCTCGGAAGGGCCGCCCTCCGTCGGGACGCGCTTGGAGGGCGAGGGCGAGCGGGCGAGGGAGGAGAGAGGCTAACGACGGCTCCAGCCGCAGGAGAGCTCGCCCTGCCTACAGGACAAGGAGCAGAGCGAGGAGCGAGGATGCTCGCGTTGCGCGAGAGCACGAGTCATCCCGACGGACGACAGATGCCTCGCTCGCAAGAGGAGAGCGAGAGGTGGGGTCACATAAAGCAGGCAGCAGCAGCTCTGCCTCGCTCGCCTCCGCCCGCTCGCTCACCCTCGCTCCTTGCACCATCACACCTACTCCGGGTCCATCGCCCATCGCTCTCCCTGCCCCACACGCACCGCGGCAGACGGGCAAGACTCACTTGGCCGGGACCGCGAACTCTTGGGACGTCGGCGTCCGCGCACCCTGGGCGGCCGGGAGGGCGTTCGGCGGACCAGCCATGGCGTCAAAGGGGTTGACCTGCGTCTGGGCGGACGCCTTGGGCGTCACCTGGCGGCAGCGGCACGCGCGGTGGGGGAGATGAGGACAGGGGCAAGGGGTGGAAGAAAAGGAGAGAGAGAAGGAGAAGAAAAAAAAGAAAACAAGGGAGAGGGGAGGACAGACGATGAGCAACAGACAGACGGACGGGCCGACTAGGTCAGTCAGCGAGCAGCGAGGCAAGAGCGGCCGGGCGGCAGGTGTGCAACGCGAGGACGGACGCCCTCCTCTTTCGCCGCTCGCTGACTGCCGCTTGCTCTCTCTCTCCTTCTCTCGCCACTCACTTGGTCCGAGGGTCCTTGGGGCCAGAACTGCGCCGTCGGGCAGGCGGGCAGATAAGGCAGGGGCAGGAGGAGAGAAGGGGTGGGTCGGCGATGGGCACGTTGGGTGGAGGGGAGGAGATAGACGTCAGGCCGAGTCAGCGAGTGGCGCAACGGTGGGTGGAAGGTCGGCGAACCTTCATCATGCGGAGAAGGTCCGACGTAGGGGGCGGCGTCTAGGCTGAGGCTGGCTTGGGCGAGTCGTTGTCGTCCGAAGCGTGGGATCAAAGAGAGGAGGGGGGCGAGACGACGGATGGGTCTGCCGGGCTGAGGGGCGGCGGGGTGTGTTGGGGTGACCAGGGGTCGGGCCTGGGCTGAGCTGACGTGTCCCTCGGCGCGGCTGGGCGGGCGGGCGGGCGGGTGGGTGGGTAGGTGGTATGGGCGGATGCCTCGGCTTGTCGAGATGGGGCGAGGCGGGCTGGGGTCTCGTCGGGTCTGCCTGGTTGGTGGTCGACGGCGAACGGCGGGCACAGGGGAGCCGCTCTGCGCCTCACCGCCTCGCTGCAAACACACTTCCCCGCCCCACGCCCGGCCGAGATTTCGCATCCAAGCAACGGCGGCGAGCGAGCATCGTCATCATCTCGTTTCAGAATGTACCAGCGATGGGGCCCATCTCTCTGCTATCCTTGGGCATGCCGGCCCCTGGATTCCATGCTCCGCGCCCTCCACCCCCGCAAGGGCGATGGAGGAATGCAAGAATCTAGCTCCACACGCTCGTCATCGCTTGGCGGCGCTGCCAGGTCGGCGGGGCGAGCAGGCAGGATGAGGCGGCAACATCGCTCGAGTGGCGTAAGGGCAAGTGTACAGAGGGCAGCCAGAACCAGGCCACGGAGAAGAAAGAAGAACAAAGGAAAGAAGACAAAACAGGAAACCCAAGAGAGCATGAGAGAGAGAAAGCGAGGGGGATTAGATGTGGGCAGCGGACGAGTCCGCCACACATGCCTCATGGTGTGCGCGCGCGAAGCACAACAGAATTACCGAGCGGATCTATGTGGGGGGAGGGGGGGGGGGGGGGCTCGGCCGTCACCGTTTCCAGCTCCAGGGTTACGAAGACAAGACAAGAAAAAAGTAAGAAGAAGAAAGGACACAGGGAAACAGAGGCAGATGGGGCCAGGCTACTACGGGCCAACGGCAGTCGCGTGTCGGAGAGCTTGAAGCTCCGGCGATTGCGCGCGGCAAAGGTCAGGGGGGTGGTGGGGCGAGGACGAGGGGGCCAGACGTAGAGTCGGCCAGTCGAGAGAGAAGAGGTGATGTAGACTCGGTGGAGAGGAGATCCTCTACCGAATGGCCGAGGTGTACATGCCGTCCATCGCGGTCGGGGCGGCACGGCCGGCGGCCTTCATGATGCGGGCCTCGGAGCGGACATAGGTGCACTGTGTGGAGAGATGGGAAGGAGAACCCGTCAGTCTGAGGAGCGACGAGGGGAAAGAAGGGGTGAATGTGACGGACGTCGACGGGCTTGCCGTGCCTCCAGGCGTGGTCCTGGCAGCGGAGGCATTCGCCAAGGGGGTCGACGAGACTGAGTGAAAGAGGACAAAGATCGTCAGGATCATCAGGCTGTCAAGAGATGAGAAACAAGACGCAGCCACTTACCCATCGGCACCGAGCGGCTTCTCGCATGTCTGGCGGCAGGCGGAGGACAAACATCAATCTTGTGCCCTGTCATTGAAGGAGAGTACTCCCAAGGTCTTACCTTCTTGTGCCGAGCGCAGCTATCGCAAGAATAGAGACCACGGGGGCGAGCACGCTTGGCGGCCAAGACCGAGTTGGTCGTCGTAGCGGCCGTCGAAGGCACAGGCGCAGACATAACGCGGTGGAGGGGCTCATATGCAAGCTGCTGCTTCTGCTGCTGCTGCTGCTGTTGCTGCTGGTTGAACACGGCGATGAAGTCTTCGCTGACCGACGCGTTGTGGTGGGGGTGGTAGGGGGAGGCACTAACGGCGGCCGCCGCAGGCGAGCCAGCGGTTAGGGCAGAGAAGCCGATATCGAAGGTGAAGGAGGCCGAGTCATCGAAGGTGTCAAAGCTGTTACTGATTAGAGCATGTCAGAAGAAAATATCGTGAGAATTGTAGCGATGACAACTCACGCAAAATTGTCGAGGGCCTGGATCTCCGGTGACTCGAAGAAGGGGCTCTCCTCCATGACGGAACTACTCAAATCCGTCAGCATGAAGCCAAGCTGGCCCTCAACTATGGAAGGAAGACTCACCCGTTAAGCCCGCCGGCGGCCTTGAGGGCGACGCAGTGCTGCTTGAACGTCGTCTGGTCACTGAGTTCCATCCAGGACGACGAATTGGAACGGGAAGACGAGCCGCTATAGATGAGTCAATGGTCAGCGTTCATGCTGCGGGTACCATTGCGTCAACCAAGACGCACGAGGTGTGAGTCGTGAAGGACCCATCGAAGCTCGTTGACCGAGTGTGGAGCGTGTTCTCGTCGATCCAAGGTGATCCCACGATCGAGTTGGAAGGGGGAGCACTAGGCCCGATGTTGGTGCACCCGCGCTGAATGGCATTGAGCGTTTCGAGAAGCGACTGGAGATGGCTGAGAGGAAGCAGGCAGGGAAGGAAGGAAGAAAGGAAGGAAGGAAGAAAGGAAGGAGGGAAGAAAGGAAGGAGGGAAGAAAGGAAGGAGGGAAGGACGGAAGCAGGTTAGGCCGAGGTGACAGGTGGCTAAACTTGGCGCAGCGGTTGGGCAGACCGGAAGCGAGCGGGCCGGAGCACGAGCGCGCGGGGATGCCAAACAGAAGGGACGCTTGGCTAGAGACTCACCGCATGCTGAGGTCGTCTGAGACCATCTGGAACTGCCGCTCCTCATCCTCCTGGAAGGTAAAAAGGTTGCGAAGATGGGCGCGAATGCTGTTTGTTGATGTGGGAAGAGATGATGTCAGGTAGAGTCGCCATCTTTCCGCTGATGCGCACGCACTGGAGGTTGATATCATGGGAAGAGACCGTCGAAGCAGCAGGCTCAGGCGAAATAGCCCTGGCGAGAAGAGAACGTCAATCGATGTGCTCAGGCCCGCCCTCAGGCAGAAACAAAGATAGACACTCACGCGACGGGCGACGCCGCGCCGGGACGGACGGTCGAGAAGCTCGAGGCAAGCGAATACAGACTCGGCTGCTGTTCGGGCATCGACGAGGGAGAGGAGGAGGTCGACGACGTCTGATCATCGTGGACCGACGGGGAGACCGCCGAGATCGCGGACAACGCCGAGGAGGAGGTGAGAAGGGCGGCACGGTAGGCTTGGTAATCGAAGGCCGGGTCGGCGAACATGGTGAGGAGGGCGTTGGGTTCGAGGAGGAGGCTTGGGTCCATAAGCTTGTGAGGATGGTTGTTGGAAGATGAGTATGGAGCGAAGATGAGGAAAGGGGAGGTGGTAGTTGGACGGGAAGGAAGGAGCGATCAACGTGCTCGGGAGATGGACAAGTAGATCTCCGTCTCCTAGTGAGAGGACGCTATTCAAGAACACAAACGTCAGTGGCACATAAGAGCCAAGGAGAAACAGTACGCAACAATGCAGGAGTCGGGCCCTTTCGGCGAAGTCAAGCCGGAGACTCCGCGCACGCGAGTCTTGGCACAGCTTCATCGTGCCGGCGGTTGGAGCCGTCTCAAGCCAGGGATATCCATCCAATAATATCTCAGAGCATGGCAGGAATGCCCAGGGCTTGGAAGAGCGTCCGCCAAACCTTCCCTTGTCTGCCAAGGCGCCACATTCGTCCCATTAGACACGAGATGCCGATTTGGACGGAGACAAAGGAGACGACGTGAATAGCAAGGAAGGAACACGGAGAAGAAGTAAAGACAAAGGAGAGAGGCAGGGGAGGAATGGGAGGCTAGGACGTAGCGATGCGGTACGTTACAGAGTGCAAGGACACATGCTTACAGGTGGGTCTCACAGCCGAGAGAGATGAGGGGCGGAAGTACAACCTGCCGCTCCTCGCTGCGCGCGGCGCCCGCTGACGCTTTCCTTCCCTCGTCTCCGACCTCGACTCCACTGAACTCTCGCTCGCCCGGGTCCCTCCGACCGCATCCGTCATTCGCCAGCCTCAGCACAGCCATCCCGGCGTACCAGAATACACTACATATCTTCGCCCACTTCTTTAGCAGCTCTGTTCAATCAACCGCGCTATCTCGCTCCAGCCCCTCGCACTCGCTCTCACTCTCGCTCCTTCTGCTTCGGGTACCATGACGCAGCCTTCATCGGCCCGTCCTCGTAAGGCGGGCGTCTTCTTTCCACTCCCGCAAACATCCTCGTGGCGCCAGTGGATCTACGTATGGGTGCTTCAGGGCCTTGCGGCAGGCATCATCGATGGAATCATCAACTTTGGTGAGCACTCGAGTCGGATCGGATCGGGTTGAAGGAGGGCTAGCCGATTCTGGAGGAGGCGTAGAAGGAGACCTGGTTCGGAGGAGACGGAGGAGGAGACGGATCAGCGGTTGGCCAAGCTCGTGACGGCCGCCGGGCTGACAGACGATGATGAGCGCGCCCGAGGGCTGGCGTTAGTGGGTGACGGCGGTTCAGACCACAAGCTGACCATGAACGTGCTTCCTTCTTTCAGGGATCGCAATGCGAATGTACCACTTCGAGGCCTACACGTCTTTCTGGGCCTTCCCGCTTCCCTTTGCTGGAGGCGCGTAGGACGCGCTGCGTTCGTTCAGCCCGCCCTTGGGCTGATGTCTTCCCTCCCCCCGGTCCTCCACCTCAGACCTCGGTGTGACATGTCTCGTCCAAGGCCTCGCGACTTTCATAATTGTACCCAATCTCATCCTTCCTGACCTCCATGCCGGCCGCATCGCGCCTCTCCCCGAACCCTGGCCACGGACGGCGCACCTCCCGGATCCTTCGCGCGCCATCACGGACGACGCGCCCCGGCACAGTAGGTTCGCCTACTACATGCAGATGCTGCTTCGCTTCGGAGCCGAAGGCAACGAGAACATGGGCTTCTTTAGTTTGGGACGCTCAGGAAGGAAGCCGGGTGCGCGTGGAGTCTTCGAGCGGCTGGCTTGGAGTATAGCTCAGGGCCTCGTCTGGGGGGCAGTACTCTTCTTCCTTTTCTGGTGAGCGGGTCTTGATCTCTGAAGAATGGCTATTCAGGAGCTGATGCGATTGGCATTATTAGGCCCCTTGCTATAGCGATCCTCGCTCCGATCTACACTCATCGCTCCATGTCGTCCGCAGACGGCCACCTCTGGACTGCTGAGGTGGGTATCTTCTATCCTCGATCGCGAAGTCCTTAAATCTGACGGCAGTCTGTTCATCTTCTCCCAGATTACCAAGTTCGTCTTCACTTTTGTTCTCGGCACGTTCCAGAACGCCCTCGTAGCCCTCCAAGTCCTCGGTGCGCGGTTCAACTACATCGACGACGCCTTCTTGCCACCTGCGCCCCTTGCGACTGCCGATGCCGTCCTCGAGAGAGGCGACTCGGAACGCACACCACTCATCCGCGACTGAGGCGGCGGTTTCTTATACTATCTCTCCTCCCCGTGGTCTTGCTGTGTCCTTCCTGTCAAATTGCATGAGACCTCTCCTACGACAATGAACCCAGCGCCAAGGCTGCAGTGGATGCCGGTCTTCGGCATGTGATGTCATATATTTCTGTGTCCACGTGTAAATTCCGGCCGCCGCGAGGAGGCGACCTACTTTCGTCCTGTCTCCTCTAGCTCTTCTCCGACCTCCATCATACATGACAGCTCCCGGCATCTTCTTTCCGCTCCCGCGGACAATATCATGGGACCAGTGGCTCTACATTTACGTAAATGGATTTGGCATAGCCTTCCTTGGCGCAGCCTTCAATATCTGTTCGTCATAGGGGGGCCCGCGCGCGAGTCAGCTGTTCCGTCAGCTGGTCAGCTACGCAACTGACGGATGCTCGTTCGCTCGCTCTCATTCTAGTCATCATAAGACAGATGTTCTCCCCCCGGCTCAGCACGTCCTTTTGGGGCCTCTTCGCTGAAGGTGAATCGACGCGCTCGCAAACGCGATCCACCCACTAGCACGCTGACATCCGCAAGCGTCCTCTCAAACAGATTTGGCAGTAATCTGCTTCATCCAGAGCATGACTACCTTATTCATCGTTCCCAACGCCGTCCTCGCAGACTTACATAGCAACAAAGTGATACCCCTTCTGGAGTCCTGGCCGCGAATCGCCCGCCTCCCCGATCAGGCTTCCTCCTTAAACGAGTGGATGAGCAAGATGCCTCTCCATGGCCAGACGCGACAGATCTCTTACTACGCGCGAAGGCTTCTCCGTTTTTGCGCTGGAGAAACGGATGACATGGGATTCTTTGAGTTGGGCAGGTTGGAGAGGAAGCCGGGCATACGAGGGGTCCTGGAGCGGCTCATCTGGAGCATCGCTCAGGTCCTCCTCTGGGCAGCCGTGCTCTTCGCCTTGTTCTGGTAGGTGGAGTGCGTTTCTTCTGAGTCCAAGTCAATTTTCAGAGGTTGATGTCCTGGTCGCTTGATTTCCTCTAGGCCCATCACTACCGCTATCATCGCGCTCGTATACTCAGGTCGCTCCATGACGGCCGGCGACGACTACCTCGAGGCAACTCAGGTTCGTTTCCTTTGGCTTCCGCATCCTCGTTTCACCCATCCATAAGAGGCGATCAGGCGCACGATCTAACACAACCTTCCCCCCACCCACCTCGCCCTCCAGGAGATCATGTTCTTTTTTGGCTGGGCCATTGGTTCTTTCCGAAGCTTCTTCCTCGCCCTCCAAATCCTAGGCGGTCAAGTCAAGGTCCCCGATAACGACGAGTCAGACGACGTGGGCGGGCGTGTATGACAGCACGGAGCAGAATACTTACAACGAGATGGTATCCTGAGCCCAGCGCTCTCTTCTTACTCTGCACGATCTTTTTAGCTACAATTTTATTATAGCCAGAGCTTAAACTTGAACGTATTCTCTTCAATCAGCCTCCCTGGCAACGGAGCTTCGCTCTCTCTCAGCGTCTGTGCGGCGCTCGCCGAAACGCGCGGAGCCGATCCTCTCCCAATCTTGACTCCACCCAGCTCTCGCTTGCATGTCCGATCAGCAGCTTGTCACCTCGTCCTCAGCAGTGGACCCAGCCCGCCTCGCTTCGCTCAACCGACTCAGGGCCAAGGCTGCCCTCCGCTCCTCCGCCCTCGCCCGGCAGAAGCGCGACCGGTCGGCCTCGCCCAAGCGCGCCGGGTCCGGGGCAAACCTCCAGCCGTCGAGCGTAAGGGACGGGTCCAAGCCGGATGTGGAGCTGCCGAAACTGGCGAGGGACAAGTCGCTTGTGAGTTGTGTGGCTGGTTGACGAGCAATAGAGGGAATTCGGACGCCTGGAAGGGTGGAGGGAGTGAGACCTTCTGCCTCTCCGCTGTCTCATGGCTGACCTACATGTGTACTCGACTCTCGTCCCTCAGGGCCAGTACTTTGAATATGACCTGTCGAAGGTCAGCCAAGAATTTGAGGGAGGATGCGCGTGGGAGAGGTTGCTGACTTGCATACGCGACCTCCACCTTTCCCGTGCGCCACGCCAGATGGTCAATTCGCGCGGAGGGTTCCTGGTTGAGGACGACGATGAAGGGCTTAGCGAGCTGGCCATCATCGAGAAGAAGCGTCGTGAGGAGCGAAACCGAGCGGAGAACGAGGGTGCTTGGGAGCCAGGTAAGCCTGCTGCTGCCTCTTGTTCTTCGATTTGGGTTTCTTCATCTTGACGTCATCCTTCAACTCGCTCCAGGACTCGACCCAATACGTGGACCACGATGTGTCGAGTGCAAGACAATCGAGATCGATCACAAGTTTCTCGAGGTCTTCAACGTAGCTGTGTGCAACACATGCAAAAAGGCTGTTCCGGATAAGTACTCGCTTCTCACGAAATCCGAATGCCGAGAAGACTATCTCCTCACCGACCGTGCGTGCGGTGTTTCCTGTGATCGGTGAGGCCGTTGAGACTGATTCTTTCCCCATCCTGCAGCTGAGCTCAAAGACGAGGAGCTCCTCCCGCATCTCCTCAAACCAAATCCGCACGGCGGCCACTTCTCCAACATGATGCTCTTCCTCCGGCTCCAGGTCGAGACGTACGCCTTCAAGAAGTGGGGCAATGAGGAAGGTCTTGATGAGGAGTTTGAGCGCAGGGAGGCCGAGAAACGCGAGCGGAGAGAGAAGAAGTTCCAGAAGGGGCTGCGAGAGTAAGTGGCGCGTGTCTCCAAGTCAGACTCCATCCCCACCTGCTGACCCGGTGACTCTCAAGACTCCGCTCCAGGACTAAGAACAACCCGTACCAGACACGGCTCGATGCCGAGCACGTCCATGAATTTGCATTCCACCCAGCCGAGAGCGTCAAGCGGTGTGACGAGTGTGGGTTCGAGGTCGAGGTTGAGATTCTCTAGGTCCCTTAGTTCTTGCCCTCCCTTTTTACGACATCTTCTTCTATTCTTAATGACGGTCATGACACAGTGGTTGATGAATGCAAAACTCGGCTGGCAGCGGTCGCTGCGCAATTCGGGAGGCGGCGACGCGCTCACCCTCTCCCTCTCGAGCTCGACGCGTCGCGCTCCGATCTATCCTCAACCACCTCAATATCTCCAGCTCTCTCCCCTCCATCCCCCAGCTTCTCCCCTCCCCGACCTTCCGACTCGAACCCCTTTTTGTGTATCAGAGAATCTTCTTCTCATCTTTTTCGTTTTCTTATGGAGGTCGGCCCCTCTTCTCCTCAAGCGTCACCTCCCCCTTCCAAGCCCTCGACTCCCGTCCCCTACCCTCTCTTCGCACCCAAACGACCATCAGGCTCTCCAAAGGCCTCTTACCAAGTCCACGGCAGCAGTGCTCCCCCAGCGGGACCTCTAGCGAAGAAGCCTCGAGCCAAGAAGACCAGCGCCGGCCCCGGTGCCAGCAAGGACGCGAGGCAGGCGAAGCTGGCGTTTGCTGGGTCGGGCGGGGGTCTCGCGGCCGTACGTGTCCCGCTGGAGGAAGAGGAGAGAATCGGAGGTGGTGGGCCTGAGTCTTCGGCTGGGAAGGCTCAGGGAAAGGGCAAGGGCAAGGTGAAGGTGAATCACGATGACAGCGAGCTCGCCGAAGTCCGGACGATGGACAAGACGTCAAAGCCTAGAGCAACCAAGAGAAGCAAAATGAGTGCTATCAAGAGTGATTCAGAGCTTGGTCTCTCTCTTACAGCGATCTCCGTATGGGCGTGCTGTATGCACGATTCTGACGAGGTCCGCCTTTTGTTATTCCACAGAGAGCGAAGCCGAAGTGTCGACGGCGCCTCAACAAATCATTGGTGAGTCCCGCCCTATTGAAGTCGCTCTCTAGACCTGCATCGAGACCTGCTCTCTTTCTCCTTTTGCTCACCTCGACCTCGGGCTTCCTCGTGGGCATGTTCATCAGGCAACGCCGCCGCGTCGTCGTCCTCCCGGAACCCATCCCCGCTCGATGCTACTACCGTCCAGCTCGTCGACTCAGACGACTCGGATGATGACGCTCGGACTCTTCGTCCAGTAGCAGCATGGAATCGCGTCCGCAACAAGCGCGAGCCCTCTGACGGCTGGGCCCCAACAGCGATCCATATCTCGGATGACGATGATGGCGTGGACACGCTGATGGACCATCCGGCTCTCCCCACGGCTTTCTCATCCAAGACGGCACACCCCTTCTTCCGGGGGGTGAGAGAGATTATGAATCGTGCTTCGTCACCCGTCTCCATCGACCTCGAGGCTGAAGAGGAGGGGGTGGACTTGGCGCGATCCTCGCGCTCACCGATTCTCGATCTCAGCTCAACCACCTTCACTCGTCTGCAGCAGCCTCCCAAAGTCTTCCTAGCATCTGCCAACAAGCCCGCACATTCCTTCTTTGCTCCCAAAACCAAGCCGCGCGCGCTCGATGACGGCCAGGCGGAGATAGAAGGGGGAGCGCTCCCAGCATCGCAGCAGCCAGCGATCGAGGCGCCGTGGCCGGACAGGAATAACGCCCATGTTGGCTTCTCGTTCACTCCCCTGGCAGATCCTAGTGACGGCTCGTTGTCGTTTCCCTGGAGAGTTCGTTCGGCGGCCAAGGGCAAGGCGAGGGAGCCCATGGTCGGCCCTGGTGAAACCATCGGACCCGCCCTCGCCGGCCCATCCAACCCAGATTCTCAGGATCTCAAATTATTCGGCTCGTCCGTGGAGCAGCTCCCTCTCGATCAGACCATTCCGCCCTTCATCCTCCAGCACCCCGCTATCCAGCGCTTCCTTCCCAGCCCGGCCTTTTACTCGTCCTCTTTCGCCAGCTCGCGTGAGCTCCTCGTCGACCGGACCCGTCCGCTCGCCGCATCTCAGGTCCTCGGCAATGAGGACGAGGCTATCTACCTCCGCGACTGGCTCTCTGCGCTGGAACTCAAGCACAGATCGGCCGCGGCCTTCGGCGAAGAGGGCCCTGCTCGGAAGCGCAAGGAAGTCGTGCGCAAAGTTGTCAAGACGAAGAAGAAGGCCCGGCGGGAGGACGACTGGATCGTTGAAAGCGATGAGGAGGAGGACAGGGAAATGGAGGAGATCGGCGAGTTCGACGAGTCCGACGAGCTCGCCGGCCCCCTCGGCCCCGCTCTTCAGTCATTGGGCTCTCTCAGCAGCAAGGCCAGCAACAGCGGTAGCAGCAAGGTGGAAACCTACCCTTCCCTTGCCTCCCAGCTCACCAATTCGATTCTCCTCGTTGGCCCCCCCGGATCGGGCAAAACGGCTGCCGTCTACGCGTGCGCAAGCGAGCTCGGATGGGATATCTTCGAAGTCTACCCGGGGGTCGGCAAGCGCAGTGGCTTCGCCCTTGCTAACATGATTGGCGAAGTTGGCAAGAGCCATCTTGTCGCCAAAGGTGGGACAGGAGGAGGACGGGGAAGGAGCAACAGTGCCGCATCAGTGCCCAAGGGGAATGAGAAGGCCAAACCATATAACAACGCCTTCGCCCTTCTGATGACGGGCGGCGCTGGCTCTAAGTCAGCGGCGACCACGGACACGACGTCCATCGATGTCGACGAGATTGACACGATTCATTCCCGCTCAGCGGCGCCTCTAGGCGAGCAGATTCGTGAGGCTGTCTCAAACAGTTCGCTCGTAGGCGGCGCCTTGGGCGGAAACAAGGTCAAGCAGTCACTTATCCTGCTTGAGGAGGTCGATATCCTCTTTGAGGAGGACAAGGGTTTCTGGCAGAGCGTGATTAGCGTCATCGGCGAGTCGCGACGGCCCATCGTGATGACCTGCAACGGTATGTCTCTGTCGGGCTTAGGCTCTGAGAGGTCTTGTTGACAGCGATCATCTTCGGCAGATCCGTCCACCCTTCCGCTCGCCGAGCTGCCTCTTCAAACTACCCTCCGTTTTCTTCCTCCGCCGAGTTACCTTGTCGTCCCCTACCTCGAAGTCATCGCTCGAGCTCTCGACGTCTCTCCCGACCCCGGCGCCATTGCCGAGCTGTACTCGTCGCAGATCCACCGCTCCCTGGCGCCCTCCCTCGGCGATCAGCCGGGCCATCCGGCGCCGAGCCAGGTTCCAGATGGACCCGACCTTCGACGCAGTCTCCACGCGCTTCAACTCGGCGGCGTCGTGACCACATCCGCTAACGCGGCCCGCAGAGCAACTTCCCTCGAGGCCCACCTCACTCACGGCGGTGCCCTTACCGATGAGTTGCTGGACTGGACTCGCCCCGCTGGTCCGACTGTCTCTCCGGTCCCTCCGCTCACCATTTCGCCCCTTGAGCCGATTTCAGCGCTCCGGGCAATCACTGCACTCGTCGACACGCTCTCCTTTGTCGATGCATACATCGACAACCGCCCTACAACAGCATCAGAGCTGCTCGAGATTGACCGGTTCGAGCCCTCGGCGGACGACGAGACCGGCTACGGCCTTTTGCCCAAGCCAACCATCGACCCGCTCGCACCTGGCCTTGCTGAGACGAGTCGCGAGGGGGAGATAGCGCTCGAGGCGGGTCTCTTGGCGCGATGGGTCTTTGATTCATCGACTCGGGGCAAGCTGCCATCATTCGCCTCGTCTCCGGCCCGACCGACCACGGTGGAGCTCAGCGCTGCGAGGTATGGTCGTATGCAGCACGCTCTCTCTCCTAGTGATCTTGATGCTAACATGCGCTTTCCCATGCAGGGTCTCGCACTTGGACACCCTTCTCACCTTCCTCGCCCCTCAGATCGACCCTCCGGCTCCGCTCCTGCCCTCTCCGGCGCTCATCCTCGACTACGCCCCCGCGATGCGGACGCTTCTCGCCGCAGACGACCTCGAGCGCTTGCTCAAGGGGGCCGAGTCGGGCTCGAGGATGGGAGCATCAGGCCGCAGATCCGGCAGGATGATGCGGGCAAGCGCACAGGCGGCCAACTTGTCGATTGTCGCGACCAAGGCGACGATGGCGGAGTGGGCAGGTGAGGCGAGGGGCGGTACAGGTGGTGCAGGTGTTAGTTCACAAGGGTACCTATGGAGACTGGGCGAGAGGGAAATGGAGGCCGGGAGGAAGAGCGGTCTGGTCTGGTGACGATGTATGCTGTCAATCTCGCGGGCTGTGAGTCGTCGTTGCAGGTCATCAAGATCGTCAAGAATCCCATCAAACACAAGTCTCTTACGCCACCGCCATTCGCCGGACCTCCTCCGCCTGGACGCGCCTAGCCTGACCCTTCTCATACTCCCTCGCTTGGCCTGGCCGCTCGAGCCCATATCGCGCGAGTTTGGTAAGCACGGCGGAGAGGCGCCGGGGCTGGACGGCCGCATTCTGTCGGCGGACGGTTGGGTTCTGGATGTAGGCCCCCAGCTGACCTGAGAGAATGAGAGAGGTCGTCTGTTGCCGACAAGCGCAAAAGCAGTCAGCACAGCGGAAGAAGGGGGGGGGGGCAGCAGAGTAGAGAACGACTGACGAGCTTGAGCTCGCTGAAAGACTCGGCCAAGTCACCCTTGCCCAATCGACGCATCTGCTGGTCAATAAATGCCACGTCCTTGGCGATATTGGCGAGCGCGTTTTCATTAAGACGAGGGATGTCTGGACTTGACAGCCAACCGATCATCGTGTCGGCGATGTGCTTGTACGCCCGGCGGTATGTCTCCCCGCGGACGTCGTCCTCAAGTGCCGAAAGAACGGCGTCAACGAAGTTGTTGAGGAAGCCGATCATCTCGTCAATATAGTCCGACGCACGCGCCGACGGTTGAGCAGGCGTCCAGTCAAGCTCTGCGAGCTCAAAGAAATCGTCGAGCTTGGAGGCAATGACGGTTGAGATCTGCTGCTGGGCGATGGCGAGCGTCTGGTCGAATGACGGGAGCGAAAATAGTCGCACGGAGCCACCGCGCTGGGCCGCGCTAAAGATGAAGAGAGGAAGGTGAGATTCAGCGGCAAGACGAGGAGCACGACAAGTTACCGGGACCCACCGGAGGTTCATCAGCACCACTTCAAGCTCGAGGCAAGCTGTCTTGAAGTGTTCAAGATTGATGACCACCTGGGCAATCTGCGATAGGTTGTTCATGCCCTTCAACATAGTTCCAATGTTTTCGCTGACGTGGTGGATGAGAATCTCGTCGAGTGACTGGAAGCAAGGCCAGTAAGAGAATGGTCAGCGACAGTGGGAAAGAGAAAAAGAGCGGGGGAGATCAGACGGACCTTGCGAAGAAGCTCATCGGTGTCCTTGTGATGGTTGCTGACGCCGTCAACGAATTGGTAGAAGAGGTCAACAAAGTTGCGGATGTCGATGCAGCACATGGGGTAGGCCTGCGAGAAGGGCATTGCAAGCGGGAAGGATTGACTAGTTGAGGGGGGCAAGTCCAGTCAGGGAGTGGTCAAGCCGAAGGACGACACCCACTGGCACTGACAGTTGAAGCGCATCGACATCGACCTCCTTCATCCAGCAGACGCTGATGATCTTGCTAAACTCGTCCGCATCGTCGACCTGCATCGGCTGATAGTCGTCCTTGAGAATGACCTAGAAGGAGAGCAAGTCCGTCCGTCACCAATCTTCCTGTCAGTTGCAGTTCAAGTGAGGAAACTCACGTCGTCGAATGAGGCAGCGAATCGCCGCTCGAGCAGCTTCGAGTACCTCTCAAAAAGGGTCAGGAGCAGCGTCGTGAGCTGATCTACCGAGTAAAGAAAGCCCTGAATCGATCAAGAGGGAAATCAGTCCACCATGAAGATCCCTCTGTCCGAGTATCACCTGCTCACCTCGAGCGTCTGGATGAACATGAGGACCTGCTCCTTCACACCCAGGAACGTGTCAAGCTCTTCGCATCCCTCGAGCCCTCCGCCGACAATGGTGACGATCTTTTGGCACATGTCGTCCCAGAGATCATCGACGTCTCGACTGGAGCGGAATTCGCGCGTCGAGCGGAGAACGCGCGATTCGATGATGAAGAAGCCGATGAGCTCCTCCATAAGCGAGGGGAGAACCATGAGGATCGTCGCAGGCGTCACGGATGCCCGTTGGGAGAGGATGAGATTAGCTTGCGTCTAGAAATGGGGCGCAAATATGAAAGTCAATCAGCGGGGGATTTAGGGGGTACCGGTGGGCATATCTGCACCTTGCGATCCTCCTGATAGTTCCGCTGGAGATCAGCACGCGCATCAAGCGCGTCGTAGATGTGGATGCACTGATAAAGCGGCTTAAAGTCGATCTTGACGTGCTCGTTGTCCAGGACATCGACTGGGACGATGTATCAGCTTCAGGAAGCCTTAAGCCGCAAATGGTGGGGAACGCACACTCATTCCGCTCGTTAAGCACGCTCTCGACGGCCCCTCCAACCCTCCCGAGCCTGGCGGCTCCACCAAGGGCCGCTGGGTCGCGCTCCTTGCGAAGCTTCCATCGCTTGGACCGGCGCTTCATCTCGTCAATCGCGAGCTTGCCAATCTGCCCGCTTGAACTTCGAATGTCAAACAGCCACGACTTTTGAGACGCCGTGACGGCCTCCCGGACTTGAGAGCGCAACGAGGGCAAAGAAGAGAGAATATGAAGAAAGAATGGCGTTTGGGAGAGAGGAGATGGCGGAAGCTGGAGGACATCATCGAGGGACTGATGAGAGAAGGAAAAAAAATCAGCTCCTCTCCCCTTCGTTGTCTGAATATGAGGATGGTAGCTGACTCGAAGCGCGCCCCAGTATTTGCCCTCGCGAATCATCTCTCCGACGCGATTGACGAGGTCAAGAACACGGAGGCACGATTGGAGCGTCTCGATGGCGTTGTCGAGGTTCTCGACCACACATCGCTGCTTGAGGAGGGCTTTTTTCTGCAGGTTGAAAGACCGAGATCAGAAGCCGGCCGACGGAATCACGTCGTCGGCGCGCCAACGACGAATGAAGACGCGAGACGCTCAGGACAACGGACCTTGTCCATGAGAGCCTGGCCGACCTGACCCATCTGCGAGTCCAGCTCACCGATGCGATGCCGGAGATGGACGGTGCCCTGTCTGACGGTCAAAAGCGTCGAGATGGACGAAACGAAGTCCTACAAAGGGGGGAAGAGCGGCGCGTGATGAGTCTCGGATGTAAGCGAGTGCCTAGGCGTCACTGACACCCGCTCACCTGATAGTTCTCACCGCAGATCTTCTCGATCTCGCTCTCCTTGTCCTCGACGAACTTTCCCAGGCTCCGGAGGAAGACATCCTCAAGGCCCTGATCGTGCAGCTGCTTGATGACGGCCCCGAGGGGTTCGAAGTTGTCTTGGCCGGCCGGGACGAGGCCCTGACCAGGAATTGACGTGGCGGACGAGCTGGAGGGTGCGGCTGGCTCTGCAAGGGTGATCTGAACAAGCAGCAGTGTCAGCAGTCGATGCATGTTGTCAAGAAGGAAGGGGATAGGAGAGTCGACGCGTTGTGCATGCAAAGGGGAGGGCCAGCTAGTTGATCAAGACGCTCGGGACTGACCTGGGAAAGAAGCTGTTCAATCTCGACGTTGCTGAAGTGAGTCTTTCGACGCGTAGGGGCCGCCATGAGGGCGAAGAGACAGGGATGGTCGTTTGGGGAATGTTGACGCGGCGACGAGAGGCGACGAAGAGTGCTTAGGCGTGGCGCGTCGAAGCGGTTGCTACGGACGATGAGAGACCTCTCACTAATTTTCAATCTCGCCAGCTTATACTTTTCCGTGTCCGAAAGTATCTGATTTGATCTTCTCCCTCTCCCTCTCAATCTCTTGGCTCCTAGCCGGTCATGCATTACCTGCCTTAGCAAATCCGCGTCTGATAGGTTTCTCTGCTGCGAATCTCCTCTGTAGCGATCAACCTCGCTAAAATTATCGAACTATTCTTCGTCATACTAGGCGAGAGAGGCTCAAATATCTCTCGCAACTAGCCCCTCTCGGCCATCGCAACTGAAACGCAAGTTAGCACAGCCTGCATCTGTCACTGTCTGTCACTGCATTTCGGAACCGCGTAGAGCGGGAGACGACAAGGGAGAAAATCCTGGATAGATTTCGTGTCAGTAGTCCTACAATATAAAGAAAGGGTGATATCAAGAGAGAGTCGCAGGTCGACGATATTCCTCTCTACTGTGCTTGCCACCTGTCGATAATCTCTGGACAGGCGGCCTCCTCCGCGACAACCGCGGATCTCGGCTGTGCCTTCCGATGCCGCTGTTTGGTCTGGGGAGCCTGTTGACTCGCATGGCCTCGCTTGTCTGCGTCTCGCCTTCCCTCTCTCCAGAACCCGCCTTCTTTCTATGGCACCTACGCTAGCAGTAGCCTAGACGACGACTTAACGCGGCCTCGCCCACTCGCCCCCTTCCTCCTCCATCTTATCGTCTTCCTCTGACTCGTCCACGGCCTCCTCAAGCTCCTCCTCGGCTGCATCCAGCATCCCTCACAGGAGCCACAGCCTCGCGCATGAATCGGCCTCTCCCACCTCTCCCCGAGCCAGAGTCATCGGACGATCAGTCCTCGGAACCCACTCATCGTACGCAAGAGATTGAGACCCTCCGCTTCAACCCCACTCAAGATGAAGATGTCCTCGGACCTGAGGGTGAGTGCTGAGCCAGCATGGGTTCGCACGCACGCACCCCCGCTCATATGTGCCTGTCTGTCACCCCAGTCGCAGACCCGTCCAGGCTCAAGTTATCCAGCAGGGACATAAACTTGACAGCCAAGCTCGGCATGAACGGCCGCATCAACGCCAACTTCGCCCTGCTCGATAAGGCTGAGGATGTCCTCTTGAAATACCTGGCTGAGAAGGTCGAGCCTGAGGCGCAGGAGGCGGAGAATGGAAAGCGCGCGCTGAAGGGGAGGGGAGGGCACGGTGTGCCAACGATGAGCATTCTTCTACTGATTGTCGGATCCAGAGGTTAGTCGATTACCATTATTCAGGTATAGGAAAGTGTGCGCCCGACTGATGACAAATTGCAGGCGACGTTCAGCCGTACATCGCTCTGGGTCTCGCTCTTGCAGCGGACGGTCACCGTGTCCGGCTAGGTACACACGCCGAGTTTAAGAAATTCGTGTACGAGGCCGGCAGGGGCCGTCTCGAGTTCTTCGACATCGGTGGCGATCCTCGAGAACTCATGAGGTGAGTCAACAGCGCATCGGCTCCCACAATGCTGCCAGGGTCTGAAAGAGCGTACATCTTGCATTTACAGCTATATGGTCAAAAGTAAAACAGTAGCTCCCTTGGCACGAGCGGGGGGCGTCATTGACTTTCTATGTCTCTCCAGACCCCGGCCTCATACCTGGCTTCGAGAGCCTCACAAATGGCGACATCGCCAAAAAGACCAAGATGGTTTTCGAGGTCAGCGCTCTCTTCTGTCTGCTCGCGTCGGAAGCTGACCAAAGATGCTCCAGATCATGGCGGGCTCCTTCAAGGGAGCACTTTACCCGAATCCTGCCACAGGGGAGCGCTTCGCCGCTGATGCCATCATCGCCAATCCTCCCGTCTTTTCCCACATTCACATCGCGGAATACCTCGGCAGTGGGTTTCAATCTCGAGATGCCTTTCTCTCGCGCGAGAGTTTTAACTGATCTCATCACTCGCGCTAGTTCCCCTTCAAATGACGTTCACAATGCCTTGGACACCCACATCGTCCTTCTGTCATCCCCTTGTCCAGATCGACAGCAAGACGACTGAGCCGAAGCTTGCCAACTTCCTCTCATACTCTCTTGCCAGTCAAATTACCTGGCAGGGCCTCTCCAACTCGATCAACGTCTTCCGGACTAAGACTCTCGGACTCGATCCTCTCTCGACTCCCTCGGGTGCGCCTCTACTTGATCAGCTGAAGGTGAGATCTATCTTTCTTCTTCAACCTTTTAGTGAACACAATGTGACATCAGCACTCCAGTTGCCGTGGATCTACTCGTTCTCGCCCGGCCTAATTCCCAAGCCCAAGGACTGGCGCCACAATCTCGGTGAGCGCTCATATCCCGCGGTCAATTTTTACGATCCCACCAATCTCCGCTGATCGTTCCCTCTTTGTATGGTCAGACGTTGCAGGCTTCTTCTTTCTCGACCTCGCCTCTGATTACAAGCCTCCAGATTGTCTGGAGGCTTTTCTCCAGGCGGGATCTAAGCCAGTCTACATTGGGTGACTAGGCCATCTCTTTAGGAGATGTATGCTCTTGCCTGGACTGATCAAAAGCTTGACCAACTATCAGCTTCGGCTCTGTCCCTGTCAAGGACCCCAAGGCCATGTCGCGCATCCTGTTCGAGGCCGTCCGCTCCGCTGGGGTGCGAGCAATCATCTCGACTGGCTGGGCCGGACTTGACGATGTCCCGGCCTCTGAGGATGTTTTCCTTCTCAGTCAGTGCCCACCCTCTACTTTACTTCATCTGAGAGACCGACACTGACTGGTTACAGACAGACTTTCCTGTTCCACATGATTATCTCTTCACGAGGTGCGTCCGCTGTCCTCGATGAATCTTGTCCTCCAGCTTATCGGATTCCCTTCTTTCTCATAGGATGTCAGCCGTTGTCCACCACGGTGGGGCAGGCACGACCGCGATTGGCCTCCTCAATGGTCTCCCCACGCTCATCGGTGAGTCCTCCATCTTACTATGTGGACGATAAGAAAGCCGACCTCTCGTTATCTAGTGCCCTTTTTCGGTGACCAGATCTTCTGGGGGCAGATGGTCAAGCGAGCCGGCGCTGGCCCAACCCCGATCCCCTCGAAGCAGCTCAACGAGATTAATCTCGCCGCCGCAATCCGATTCTTGCTTTCGAACGAAACGGCTGCGAATGCGAGAGCGCTCGGAGAGAAGATTCGTGGCGAGGTGAGCGGAGATACCAGATTGGGGCTGACAGCTGGCTGGCTGACCACTGTGGACTCTGGCAGGATGGAGTCAAGATGGCCGTCGACGCTTTCTACCGCCATCTTCCCGTCAACGTAAGTCCTGCTTTGGTTCCGCGCTTGCTGCTGGAGGATTGATCTCTAATCATATTTTCTCTTAGAATATGATGTGAGCCACTAGTTACTTCCGGTCCGTCGCCGACCTCGCTGACCGTTTCTGAATCAAGCTGCGACGTCGACCCTTCGCGAGTCGCAGTCTGGTGGTCGCACAAGTACGCCCTCCGACTCTCAGCATTCGCGGCTCAAGTCCTCATCCGGCAGGGCAAACTCAAGCCACAGAAACTACAGCTTCATCGTTCGAAGGAATACGACACAAAGTCTGTCGAAACATGTTTCTCTGCTCCCAGGTGCCTGCTTTCAGACAGCTTAGACCGGTCCACTGGTTCGACAGGAAGGAGGCAACGGACCCAGTCACTGGCTCTCTACATGCCGCAGCGCACGCTGTCAAAGATCTTGCCATCCTCGGTATTGGTCAATTGACGTCGGATCCGGTCGCGGGTGCCACAAAAATTGTCACGACGATCCCCAAGGGTAAGAGCCGGACTTCTCTCACGTTCTTCGGGCTTTCAAGGTTGCTGACGAGGCCTGCCTTTATGCAGCGGCCATAAACACCGCCATAGGCCTCAGTGAGGGCTTCGTCAATCTGCCAAAAGTGTATGGGTCCAAGGTCCGCCGACGACGCAGAGTCACCGGCTTCGGCTCCGGCCTGAGCGTCGGGATCAAGGTAGCGAGAGCTTGCTCCGCGCGTCTATACCCTATGATGAGGAGGCTGACAAAATCCACAGTCGTTCTATTTCGGCTTCCATGACGGCATCGCCGGGCTCGGTAGAGATCCGGCCAAGGGAAGTCGCAAGCACGGCGCTCTGGGTGGTGAGCTTTGACTTCATCTTTAAGCCCTCCGAGATGGCTCTGAACCCTCCCTCCTGCTGCTTCTAGTCGCCAAAGGTGTCGGCCGTTCGCTCGTGAACCGTGAGACTTTTTTTTCTTTCGTTCCTCCCTCCCAGGGACATGACATTGACGTCACTATTCCTGCCACCAGTTGGCGTCATGCCTGCCGCCGGCGCCGTCTCCCTCTTCATATCGCCTTTGACGGGCCTATACCTCTCTTGCCGATCTCTCTTCGCTGATACCGACGAATCCCGTCTGAAGTCCATCCGGACGGCCGACGGCATTGACGAAGAGGCACGCGCGACCGAGCCAGAGATGTACGCCATCCTCGAACGGTTCGAGGCTCTTACAAGCAAGAAGAAGATCGTGAGGAAGCGGAAGAGGGAGACCAATCGCAAGGCGAAGCGGGACTTTGAGCTTGGTCTAGGATAGCGGGAGATACTTTACATTATAGATTAGAAATGACGACCACCTCGACCCACCGCCGAGCTACACGGCGGCGAGCGTCTCGGTCGATGGTCACCAGATGTCTTACCACTGCGAGGATCTGGAAAAGAAGAGAGATGGTATGGAGCAAAACCTATGAACGCTGGATCAGGAGGAACAGGTGGACGAGACAGATCTGACGTCTAGGTCGTGTCTGCGCTTCCATTTTCGTTGTTCTCCGATCACATTGGCTATGCTGAAGAGTATATGCCGCGTTGCATCAAGGCATGATGAGATGAGAACAATCTTCAGTGCAAGGAGGGGGAAGAGGGGGGGGGGGGGGGGGGGGCAGGGGAAGGGGAGAAACGAGGAGGGTGCGGGTGTGCATGCTAGAAAGAGAGAAAGCAGAGGGGTAGCAAAGTATCCATGAGGGAGAGAGAGAAAAAGGAAACGAGCTGATGCCAGAGAGAAAAGGGGGGAGGAGGCGAGAGAGAGGAAGCGAGAGAAAAGTGGAATCACTCCCCACCCGTCGGCGCTGTCTGCAGCTGCGGCCAGCCCCAGACATGGGCAATCCACTTGGCAAGATCTGTCTTGCGTTTTTCAGCTGACTTGACAAACGGGTGGAGAATGAGGTCCCGCGGGTAAGGTCGCTGGCCGTCGGTGCGCTCGAGGCTGGGCACGCAAGGAAGTTAGTCGATGAGTTCGCGCATTGCGGAAGAGACGGCCATCAGCCACCTACCAGAGCCGGACGAAATCCTTCGCCTTGTCTGTCCAGGTGACGCTCTCGTCATCCACGAGCTGCGGCGGGTCCTGGTTGACGATAAAGTTGAGGAGGTCAAACTGGCCGACGATCGGCGGCTCGCCCTCCGGAGGGAAGGGGAACCGATTGTTGGCCACCTCTAGGAGAGAGAGACCGAGAGACCAGACGTCCGACTTGATCGAGTAGTCCTTGCCGAGGATGCGCTCGGGCTGTGAGTGAGTCAGTTTGCGAAAGGCGCCGTCGGAAGGAAAGAACGTACCGCCATGTAGAACGACGTCCCTGTAAAGGTTCCCGCGAGCGAGCCGACGAGCTCGCCAGCCACACCAAAGTCGCAGATCTTGAACTGGCCCTGTCGGGTTACAAGGACATTCGAGGGCTTGATGTCTTGGGCGTGCATCGAACAAAGAGATCATCAGCAACTTGAGCGCTCCTCTCCCCCCTCCACTCCCATCCCATATGGCGGACCTACCTCGATGGATGATCTTTCGCTCGTGGAGGTAGTCGAGCCCTCGAAGAACCGCCACCGCGATCTTGCCGAGGATTTTCTCACTGCTCCTCAGCCCGCGCTCTCTGCTCTCCTTGACGACTGCGTCGAGGCTCTTGCCCTCGCAATATTCCATGAGGATGCCGATCATCGAATCGCCGTCCGTGAGGAACGAACCATAGTGGTCAACGATGTTGGGGGAGGTGCAGTCGGCGAGGAACTGAAGCTCGCGGAGGATCTGCCGGTGAATCGACGGGTTCGGTGAGGCCGGAATGAGCTAGTGAGAGAAAGGGAGAAGGCGCGGGGGGGGGGGGGGGGGGGAGGGAGCGGAAGGACGGGGGATGACTTGAGTCAGCGAAGCGCTAAACAAAACGAGCGAAGTGAAAACCTCAACCTTTTTGGCCATGATGACGCCCGTCTTTTTGCTCCGGACCTTCGTGACAGCGCCACCAGCCCCCTCGCCGAGGTACGCCAGGTCCTCCAGGTCCGATGCCTCGAACGCCAGCGGAGCCTTCGCGGCTTCATCCTCAGCGGGTCCCTGCTGCTTCTCCTGACTCACGAGCCCACGCCCAGTCCCATTCCCTCCTCCATCTCCACCACCACCAAGCCCCGGCGACGGCAATGGCGAAGCACTGACGCGGAGCTGGCCGATCGTGTGCCTGAGATCATCGACCATGCTCGACTGGTTCCGCTCGGAAACGCCGCTGCCTGGGAGAAGCGTTCGGTCCAAAGACCCGGGCGCTTGGTAGACGGCTCCGAGGCCTCCGTAGGCCCCGTAGGACCCTGGCCAAAGAGGGGAGGGGGCCGTCAGATTCATTCCATCCCATCCCTCGAGACATCATCCCCTTGCTCACCTGCATCAGAGTCCATCGAGAGAGGGCGGACCGTCCGCTCATCGCCCCCCTCGTCATCGCCGTAGTAGTAGCCAAGAAGGGACGACGGATCGTGCCGTGGCATGGGCGGCGGCGGCGGCGGCGGCGGTGGCGGAGGGGCCTGCCGAATGGGGGTGGCGATCTCGAGCGAGAGCGACGGCCCACGAGGGCGGCCGTGAGGCTGAGGTGGAGGTGGTGGTGGGAGTGCGACAGACGAGCTCGACGCGTACGATGCGAAGACGGGCGGCGAGGACGAGCCCGAGCTTGGGGTGTCCTCGACAGATCCTGCTGCTACCGGCGACGCGTACGGGTTGACGAGCTTGAGCGAGGGCTTGGGCGAGGCCGCCGGCGTCAGCGGTGCCGGGCCTCCGTTGAGTGCGAGCGTCGGCAGTCTCGGCCGTGCCGATTGCGTCGGGATCGCCGGGCGGGAGGCTGAGGGCGACGGAGAGGGAGAGGGCGAGTGACCTCCTGCAGGTCCTGGAGGATGGAGGCCGGACAGGCGAGGAGGATGCGGGCCTCCGTGCGGCGAAGGCGTCGGAGTCGTCGTCGTCGACAAGGAGAACGCGGGAACAGCGGTGCTGGTGCTGCTGGCGTGGAGGGAAAGCGCAGGCCGAGCGGACGACGACCCAGACGACGGGAGCGGGTTCGAGGCGAGCGTCGGCAGCGCCGGTCGACGAGGCGGGGGTGCCGAGACGGAGGCGACAGAGGCAGGATGGATCGACGGGGGGGGTAGAGGACGGGGGGAGGGTGACGACGAGGACGCGGCCGTTGACAAGACGGGCGGAGGGTTCTCCCGGATGGGCGTGCCAGAGGCCGACATCCAGCCTCCCTCGCCTGCCTGGTCGACGTTTCCGCCGGGGACCTGGGGGAGAGGAGATGGAGTAAGTGGTCTGGGATAGCGACAGAGAACGGAACAAGCGAGCAGAGGAGAGGAGAGGGCGACCAGCGAGCGAGCCAGCGCCCCGACCGTGACCAGCATTGCCGCGCGAGATGGTCGACGTGCGACTCGTCCCTCAGAAATCGAGAGCTGGAGGGCCCAGACGGAGGCGAGAGCAGAAGAAGAGGGGGCCAGGACGGGAGAGGAGTGTCCTTCTTTTGGACCAATCCCTCTACCCACGAGCGAAGGGACGAAACATGCGCGCGAGCGAGTCTGGTTTGAAGTTCCTAGCGCGACTCTTCTGGCTACCTCGCCTTCCTGTCCGCTCTAGAAGTTGGTCACGATGGCTCGACGAGAGCACTCACATTGGCAGCCGGGATCCCGAGCGAGATTCCGAGCTTGGGCCGCCCGCCGGGGAGCGGTCGCGCGCCTCCGGGTCCTGGCCTTCGCGGCGGCGGGGCAACCATTTGGAAGGACGGAGGAGAGGGGACGGACAACGACGAGGTGGGCGAGGGAGAGCTGGCTGCCTGTCTGGTGAGCGGAGCGAGGGAGCGCGCTGGAAGTAGGCGGGCGGCGGGCTGACGGGACGGGCAAGCACGGAGGTGATGGCTGTGGAAGGGAGAGGTTGTCGACGGCCTGCTCGGGCAGGAAATCAACGGCGCGCGTGGAGACGGACAGAGGACGGATGGCAGCGCCAGGGGAGCAAGGAGCCCGTGAGAGGTTGGACTCCCAGTTGCACCAGAATCAGCTCGTGTTGCTTTGGAGGCAGACTCGACAACGAGAGACACGTCTAGATAAAGCAGGGTCAGGGATGTCATTGTCGACTGCGCGCGCTCGTCACGCTGGCCAGCTCGCCACCGCCACCACCACCATCACCGCCGCCTTACAGCACCGCCCCCCCCCCCCCCGAATTTCGCTGCCACCTATCGTCCGGTTGTGAGCCATTGGCATTCATGGGTTCTCTCATCGAGCACACCGGGCCTTCCTCATCCGCTGCCCTCCGTCCATCTTCCGCCGAGCTCCGCGTCCGACAGGCCCATTGGCTCCTGCGGTTGCTGCTCCCGTCTCTCTCCAGCGTCCATCCCGCTTTCCATCTCCGCCCCCACCTCCTGCAGACCGACCATCGCGCCCTCGGCGGCAACAGCGGCAGCTTCGGCAGCCTGAGCATCTGCCACGAGCCACGGCAGTGGGCCCGGCTCAAACCCCGGAGGGAAAGGGTTGATCTTGTTCTCTAGCCCGAGGAGGTCCGTCAGGGCTATCGTCTGTGGGTTCGTGTACCACGCGGCTGACGTGCGAGCATACGTCAGTGGTTGAGGTCGAGGGAAGAAATGAGACCAAGAACGTGAGCTTACCAGGCCCACCACCAACCTCCCCCAACGCCGGTGCAGTCCTCCAAAACCTCTGGCACTCCTTGACTTCTTTCCTCCCCTCCCTCCTCCCCATCCCTTCCTCCCCTGGCTTCTCCTCTGTCCACCCCAAGCCTGCCTGCTCAACCCATTCCATCTCCTTCTGGACGAGTCGGGCCATGGCCTCACCCGTCGGCATGCGAGGAGCGCTGCCGGGACCCCCGCCGCGCTCGGAAAGGGAGAGGTACGGGTGCGCGGCGCGAGTGATGGCAAGCCAGTGAGGGTCGTATGTCAGGCGTGGGGGAGTGGTCGAGGGGGAGGCTCGGGAGAGAGGGGTGGGGATCTCGAGGATCTGACGAAGGAAGGTGTCAGGAGCGGGCAAGTAACGAGGGGGAGGGGGAGGAAGCAGGCTCGCACCTGAAGGAAGTCCTTGTTCGGGAGGCACTTGTCGAGTGCCAGGAACTTGGTCGTCGCCGGGGCAGCCGCAGCCGCGTCCGTCGCCATCGACGTCGACGGGGAAGGCCTCAGCGACGATGACTCGGTCCTCAGGATCGCCGGCGCCTGGCGGTTGTCCGACGGAGGCGCGTTGGGTTCATGCCGATGAGGAGGCTCATCGTCGTCGTCGTCCTCCTCGAGCGCGATTTCGTCGGGGTTGGCAGCGACCAGCTCCGCCGTCTCGCGCTGCTCGACCTTGTCGGCGGCGGCGTCGACATCCGAAGCAGCAGCAGCAGCAGCAGCGGCGACTGGCGTCTGATTTGTCGGCTCGTCGTCATCATCATCCAAAGGGATCTCGTCCGGGTTGGCGACGGCGGCAGCGACGTCCCCCTCGCTGTCATCGTCGTCAAGCACGATCTCGTCCGGGTTCCTCGCCACCAGCGCGGACCCTTCCGCCCCAGATCCACCCACCAGCTGCTGTGTTCCCTCCCTCTCCCTCCCATGCGTCCAAACAGCGGCGAACTTGACATGCAAATGAGCCGCGAACCACCACGTGGGCCGTAGCGTCTTCAGCAACTCCAACAAGGGCGGCGACCCCAGCGTCCTCTCGCGGATCTCGTCCGCGAAGAAGGGCTTGCGGCGGAGGAGCGCTGGAAGGTCACATGAGACGGTCGAGGAGGAGGCGATCTCGAGGGGCCAGTCGTGCGAGAGGAAGATGGATGGGTGAGGGCAGGGGGGGAAGGGGGAGGGGGAAGGAGGGAGGGAGGTGGTGGCTGGTGCAGAGGAGACGGGAGAAGAGGGAGGGAGAAGAGCGAGCTTCTGAACCGAATGGGAACGGATGTGGTAGACAGAGCGCAGGGTCGACCGGTCGTAAGGGACCGTCTCGTAGAAGCCTGACGAAGGGAGCAAGTTCCAAGTGAGCGACGCGTCTGGCTGGGCTACAGCGACGCGTTCATCCCCCGTTGCCACCCACCCTTGTGGTAGTCATGCGACTTGAAGATGCCGCTCGCACCCGAGACACGAAGACCATCGACGAGGACGCTGCCTGAAGCGCCAAGGTAGTAGATGTTTGGGGCGAGCCAGCCGCCGTGGTAGCTGGAGAAGGAGCGGCGACAGATTCAGCAGGGCGCTCCTCGCTCACTCACTCACTCGTTCGCCCAAAGGGAGCACGAAGGGCTACACGCACAGTTCCCACATGTAGTTGCTGGCCTCGTGGTTACCCCCGATGACGAGCGTCAGGACCGGAGCGACCTTGGCGCCCGAGTAGTACGAATGGAAGGAGCCGAGGGCCCGGAACTTTGCAGGTACGGCGAGCGACTCAAAGTCGTGCGGGTTGCGGAGGGCCTGGCCAGAAGGACATCGGTCAGGGTGGAGACGGAGGAGGCTGGGAAGGAGACGCGTGTAGAAAGCAAGCGAGAGAAGGGAGACAGGTTGACAAGTCAAGAGACGCGTCTTAGCGCGCGCACGCTCGGCTCCGTTCACCCCCAGGCTTTCTCGAGACAGCAGCTCCGGAACAAAGGAGAACAAAGGAGAAGACAGAGAGGCCGTGTCCAAAGCTCACTTGGAAGTCACCGCAGATGAGGAGCAGGTCGACCTTGAACCCCTTCGCCTGCTCGGCACGCGCAATGGACGCATAGATGGCGTCAAGCTCGCCGTGGCAGCAGCCCTCGATGGCGACCTGGCGATGCGGGCATGCGGAGGTCAGGAGATGAGCAAGGAGGACGAAAGAGGGCGGCGGGCTCACGTGCATGGCTGGCTAAAGCAAAGGTAGTGGTTGGCCGAGGCCTCTCTGCGCTCCTCCGAGAGAGGCCTCCGTCGGCCGTCGGCAAGGACCGAAGGCTCGGGCAGCAGCTGCGGGTGAACGGGTAGCTCACGGAGGACAATAAAAAACACGCCCTCTGACCATCTCAAACAAGCCGCCGCTCCACGGAGCTGGAGGCTGAGGCCTCGCACAAACGTAAGCAATGATGTGGGTGGCGCGCGGACGGCGATGACTGAGCCCTGGCTGGCCATGCTGAGCGGGCGGGCGATTGAATGGCAGGGCCATCTCGACATCTCGAGGAAGCCTGTTTCTTCTGTCTGCGTGAGCATTGAAGAGCTGTGTGGGGGGTCCTTCTCCCTGTCCTCCCCCGTCCCCCGATATGGACCGACGACTGGCATGTTTGGTCCCTGAGATAATACTGAGACAACCCCCCTCTATGCTCCTCTCTGCCCTACCCGCGCGTCTCGACCTTCGCCCCGCCTTTCTGGTTCAGCGCAAACCACCAACCCACCCCACCCCCACCCCTCACGATGGGGCTCTTCTCCCGCAAGAAGACCCATCAGCCGGCTCCTCAGCATCCCCCTCCAAAGACCTCCCCCACCGCGTCCACCCCCCGTCCCCCACCGCCCGAGCTCAGACGGACAACCTCGCGGCTGACCATAGGGAGCAGCACCGGCGGGGGGTCGTCGTCGACCACCGGGTCGGCCGTCCCTCCCCTGGGGTTTCCCAGAACGGCGTCGTCGTCGGCCTCCTTCCTCGCCTCCCCGGGCCGCCCCGTGCCCAGGCTCTTTCGGAGGTCCCCCTCGAGGCTGGACGACAGCGACGGCTACGACTACGACGAGCCACCTCGATCCTCGTCATCCTACTTTGGGGAGGGCGGCCCTTCGTCGCCTACGCTGTCGTCGCCTCTGCGAACTCCCTCCTCCCCTCCTGTGGGCGCCGCCTATCAAGAGCAACACCTGCAGACGCACACGCCGGTCTCCCGCCGCGAGTCGCTCGCCTTCGTCCTCCCTGCGCTCTCGCTGAGTCCGCCGGCGCTCGACCCGCTCAATCTCGAGCTGTGCGGTCTCGGCAACGGCGACAACGACGACCGCCGTCCTTCAACGACAACGTTCTGGACGCTCGACGACATGTCATCTCCCTCGTCCTTCTTCGCCACTGCGACGTCGTCGCCTTCGACGCTAGCAGCGGACGAGGCAGCAGGGCCCGGCGTGTTCGGGCCGACGAGAGGGAACGACAATTCCCCGTCGCCTTCTTCGACGGGGTCTCCTTCTCTCGCCCCCAGGCCTGACGGCGGTTCGACGTTGTCGCTCAGGTGAGAGATAGCTTCTGCTCCATTCCTTTGCCTAATGTCGTGGGCGCTGGCTCTGCCGCTGGCAGTCAGAAGGACAGCGGCTCTTGTCCCTCCGGTGTCGATCCAAGAGCAGTCGAGCAAGGCCCGAGCACGCATGTGCGGCCGATCGAGGGCTGTCATGCCGGCTGGCTCTGTCTCTGTCTCTCTCTCCCTGTCGCTCTTCAGACGTTGAAGCAGTGTAAGCTTCTATCTCGTCCTTCGAGGGCTGTGGCGCTCAAAAACGCATGGTGCCCTTCTCTCGATCGACACCAAATGATGATGGCTGGGGCGCTGCGTGCGTGCCTCGCTCGCTGTCGTCATTGCTGGTCTCATTTTCCCACCATCGCTTCTTCTCTCCTTCACGTTGTTTCGAAAACCTTTTCAGATCATCTTGTTGGCGCTCTCTCTCTCTCCTCTCCTCTTAGTCGTCCTCTTTCATCTCACTCCTCATCGTTCGAGTTCTGCTGCTGACTTCGGCGACCCCTTCATTACCCGGCGTTTTTCTCTTTCGTTCAGAGATGAGCACTCGACTTCCCCCGATGACGTCCTTCCATCATTATTAGGATCCTCGGCTGGTCCCAACCTACCGGCAACATCCCTCGGGCTCCACCACCATCAGCCATATGAGTGTACGACGATGTCGACTCCTCCTCCTCAGGCAGCGCGTCCATCACCTCTTCCGCGACTCACGTTGGACCCCCCGACGCCCGCACGGCGGACAGCTGCTCCCGTCTCGCGGCCTACTGCCGATGTTCATCACAGATCGACGAGCAGCAGTCTCGCTACGGTCGAAGGCTGGAAGATTGTCGACTCCCCCATTGCCGAGGTCAGCTCCCCAGCATCACCATCAGCACCCGCAGCAATGTCCGCCCTTCCCCGACCCCCTTCCCGATCCTCTTCCCCTCCCCTCCCGAAAGCCAACGGCAGCAGTGGCGGTCGAAAGCGCTTCCTAGGCATGTGGGGCCAGTCCGGGACGGGGTCCAAGGAGAGTCTCCATGATCATCGCCCACGGCCGGCCTCACCGGAACAAGAGCCGCTGCGGCCACCTGCGGCACCAGGCATGTTCCGACAAAACACGGGGGGGTCGACGGCTTCACTGCCTGAGCACGCGATGACAACGAGTGCCAGTTCCTCCTTCACAAACGACCACTCGCCCGTCAGCAACTCTTCCAACCTGGGAGTTGTCGCGGCCACTTCGACTGCTCGAACACCTCTCGCCCCAACTCGACCCGCGCACGTTGCTCGTCCTTCCTCGTCCTTCTTCAAGCTCGGCCTACCCTCCTCCAAGAAATCACCGGCCGTGTCGCAAGACCCTCCACGACCTCCAAGCCCAGCCGATTCGTTCCGCGTCATCTCAGCCCGCCACGTCACGAGCTCCGGCACTCTCAACAGTGATCTTGAGCCACTCCACATCCCGACTAGTGCTGGAGCTGCCTCACCGGGGGCGTCGGCGACGGCGTCTCTGACATCGTCGCCGGTCTTGGGAAATGGCAGCAACAGTGGATCGACGCCTACCAAGAGGCCTGGGAAGCCCATCCGAGGGATGTCGGCCAGCACGAGCGGCGGGGGTGGTGGGAATGGGTCGGATTGGCGGACAGAAGCAGAGAGTGCGATCGACGACGAGGAAGATGACGAGGGAAACACCGAGGAGATCATGGTGGGAGGAGAGGAGACGTCGACCAAGAAGGTCAGCGTCGCGGCCTTCCGGAGGAGGAGGAGCTCGGCAACGGCCTTGGCGGGCGGGAATGGGAGCGCTTCGGAGCTCCCAGATCTTGCGAGGGACAGCTCGGAGCAGCAGCAGCAGCAGGAACCCTTGTCGTCCTCGGCAGCAGGAGGCGGCGCGGTACCGAGGTCGAACCGAGGCTTTGTCGTCGCATCACGCCAGCCGCGGCAGAGTAGTGAGAGCGCCGCTGCTTCACCCACCGCTGCTCGACCTCAGTCGTCCTACCTCTGGCAGACATCGTCACCGTCCGGTGCAGGCGACCCGCGTCGGTTCTCCTCTCCGCCTCAGTCCCCGACTGAGACCATCTCGCCCGCAGTCTCATCGACAAACCTAGCTCCCACCCGTCCACCGCGGGCGCTCTCCCGACCTGTAGGCCAGCCTCTCTCCGACTCGGGCTCCCCTCCGACCCCAACAGCGCCACCTCTGCCCATGGCCGCCGCAGTATCCGAGCTTGCCCCCCACGCGCGACGCCCATCGACTTCCTTCTTATCCACCGCTTCTGAGCTCCATCAGCCGCCCCAGGCTAGCTTCCTCGGGACCAACGGTGCCCGCTCATCTTCTCGGAATGCGAACTACCACCACTCCTCCGCATCCCCCGCCCTGGCCCAGCCGCTCGCGGGTTCTGCTGGCCCTGGTGGAGCGCCGCCGCGCACCATTTCGCGATACGAGGCTGCCAAGGCGCTCAAGCCTGCGTCCGTTCCTGCGGCGCCCACTAAGAAGCAGGCGGCAGCGGCCACCTCGGGAAGGCATTACTCTTCGACGGAGGATGAGTCGGACTCGTCCGATGGCGACGATGGGGACTCCGACGACGAGAAAGGGGATTTCTCGTCTGGTGGTGGCAAGCGGGGGCGCGTGTCCGAGTCGACGCTCGCGAAACCCGTCGCCGTCGGTCCCGGAGCGGGCATCGCGCGACCGAGTTCACGCTCGAGCTTCAGCTCGTCTCAGACGCTCAACGCCATCGCATCGTCGGCTGCTGTGGCCCACTATCCGTCGCGCCGCCCGGTCCAGGCGCCGCTGATCTCCGCTCCCACAGGGCTCGTCCAGCCCGTGCTCGACCGTCGTGTCTCGGTCCGTCGATCGTCCGTTAGCGATCTTGTCGATCGACCTGCGGGTGTCCTTGCTGCTCAGAGGGAGCAGTTCCAGCAGCAGGCGGCGAGCGTGGCTGCCAACAAGCAGCAGCAGCGGCCCATGGCGCCCCCCCAGCAGCAGCAGCGGCTCAGGCTGAGGACGACGAGCGAGGCGACGATGCGTGGTGGAAGGGCGTCGGCGCAAGCGAGGGACGAGAGCGAGGAGGATGAGAGCGAGAGCGATGAGGAGAGCGACGACTATGGCCGGGACAGGTCGCCTTCAGCTGTTCAGAAGGCGCTACCTCCTGCTCCATCTGCTCCTGCGGTCAAGGCGGCTGCAGCAGCAACGCCCTTAACGGTGGACACTGATGACAGCGAGGATGATCGCCCTCTGGGAATTTCGCTCGCCCAGCGGCACCCTCCTCGCTCGGCACCGATACCCGTCTCGCCACACAAAGACCGCTCGGCTCTGGCCGCTCACGCTCTGCCTGCTATCCCACCCACCACCTCTGCTCCCCTGGCATCCGCTGCAACGGCAGCACCAGTCAACGGTCGATCGGCCAGTTCCTCCGCCTCGACCTCGACAACGGCTTCCTCGTCGTCGTCCTCCTCTGTCTCCTCTTCTACGTCCTCTTCTTCTATCTCCCTTGGAGGTGGGGCGAACGGACGCAAGCCCATCGGCCGGATGACTTCGCACCAGCAGCTTCGCCCTCGCCTCCCATCCAACAACAGTCTTGGTCCTCGACCGACCTCGCACGTCCTTACGTCGATGACGTTGGCAGCGGCGCCGGCGGCCTTCTCTCCCCCTCTTCGGCCGGCTCCACTCGCGGGTTCCTCCTCTGCCTCATCCATGACGGGTGGGGACTCCTCCTCTGGCCGGACGCCCATTACTCCGCGCGAGAGCCTCGAGGTCGCTCGGACTGGCGGCGGCGTCGGCGGCGGTGGCAACGACGGCCGGCGCCGTGTGGATGAGAAAGACGGCCGAGACGACAACGAAGATGACGAGGAGGCTGCGAGGGAGAAGAGGACCAAGGAGCGCCGTAAAATCGAAGCGCTCAATGCGATTGAGGTAAGCGAGAATGTTCATGGTGAAAGATTCAAGACCAGGGGCTCACTTTCTCTCTCCTGTCGCTTTCTTAGCTCGGCCACGTCCAACACGGCCCCGCTCCGGACGTAGGCTCCGACGACGGCGACGAGGCGACCACCGACGACTACGAAACCCGCGAGGGCGGCGATCGTTTCGCCGAGGAGCAGCCTCGTACCCTCCCGCATCACCTCCACCCGTCCCAGGCGAGCTCCGGCCCGGGTTCGGGCTTCTTCCAGTCGCCGCCTCCTTCCCTCTACGGTGCCGCTGGCTTCCCTCCGTCTTCCTCGCCCTACTCGCCGTACGACCAGCAGCAGATGCCGTTCCTCGGCGGGGGCTTCCCTTCCCCATCACCTATGGCGGGCCCCTTCGGGTTCGCTGGCCCCGCCGCCGCGGCAGACCCAGGAGCAATGTGGGCTTACATGCAGGCTCAGCAGGCCCAGCTTGCAGCGATGCAGATGCAGATGCAGATGCAAATGCATCAGCAGCAGGCTCAGAGGTTGTTGAGCCCTGAGGAGATGCGGTCGTCGATGGTGCGTTAGCCCTCTTTTCACTCAGCCTGCTCTCCTCTCAGTAGGCTGACGAATGTTTCCTCCTCAGATGGCGGCCAAGCAGCAGTTTCAGGCGATGATGGCCGCTCAGGCTGCCCAGCTCGCCGGCGACCAATGGGAGACCGCCTCGACGATGGGCGGGCCTGGAGGAGGTGGCAGGGGCGGCGGCGGCATGAGCGACGCTGGCTCGGTCTACGGGGTCCCACCGTCTGGCGCGGCGAGCATGTATGGCGGCCTGTTTGGAGGTGGCGGCGCTGGGTACGCAGCGTCTGCTTATGGCGGCGGCGGAGGCGGCTCGCAGTGGGGAGGGTCCGAGGCTGGAGGAGGATACTCTCGCTCAGAGTATGGTGGAGGCGCCATGGGCACTGGAGGTCGCTCCGGTCACAGGCATGTCTCCAGCCCGCTCGACTACGGCTCGTCCTCAGCGATGGGTGGGGCGGCCGGGCGAATGCGGAGCGGTTCCTTCGGCGGCGAGCCTCGTCCGCCGCTCCACTCGTACACTGAGCATTCGTCCATGGCAACGGACTACTACCAACAGTCTCCCATCCACAGCTCCCAGCTGCCACGATCTCAGCAAGCCGGACCGGCCGTCACGGCTCTGAGGCAGAGGATGTCGTCGGCCCCGAGCTTTGCCTCGAACCAGCACCACCACTCAGCCCAGCAAAGGCATCATCAGCCGTCGTCTTCTTCCTCTACTCGCCCCTCGCTCCAGGGTACCTCTACCTCGTCCTCGACGGCTAGCCCCGCGGTCACCTCTACGCGCAAGCGCGCCCCGTCCATCTCGTCGAATGCAGAGCTCATCGCCCCGCCCCAGCCGCCTTTCGCGCGCGAGCGGTCCGGCAGCGGCAGTCGAAGCTCGGTGAGGAGTGCTAGTCCCGCGCTGGGTCCGCCTCCTACGAGCTGGAGGGCTAATCAGGGGAGCATCAGCCCTGACCCTAAGCCGTCGAGCGGGCGGAGGCGATGAGCTCTCCCTTGCTCCGGTGTAATTTTTTTTTCCTTTCTTCTTCTCCTTTTGGCTTTTGGACTTTCCTTTCTTGTCTCTCGTCTTCTTTCACTTAGTCCTCGTTGACGAACACTTGGACCTTGCCCCCTTCCTTTGCTTCCCTCTCTTCGTTCTTCCCGCTCTCTCTCCCTCTTTCCCTCTCTTTCTTTGTATATCTCTTTTACTCTCGCTCGCCCTCACATCCGTTCCTTCCGCGTGACCTCCCACTTCTCTCTCCAGTTGCTCTCAATTGCTCTTTCTTATCTCCTCTGCTTGTCCCATTCTGTCCTCAGTCTGTCCTCAGGCTGTCCCACGGCTCAGCATCGCGTCTTCGTTAGAATGAACTCGGTATGGACACGGTCTTTTATCTGTCTCTCTCTCTTGTGCGCCTCGAAAGCCGCTGTCCTCGATCGGCCCTTTTGTCTTGCCTTCTTTCTGCTCCCTTCCATGGACGTGCGAACGAGACCAACCGAGCGCGACAAAGATGCCCGCCCGAGCGAGCGGAACGGAACGAGAGAGCTCGAGAGTGCGACCGACACCCGACGCCAGCTGGCGCTGTTCCTGGACGACCTCATCTCCTCCACATCGGTCTCCTCCCCTCCCCGCGCCCCCGAAACTGGTCCTTATGCCAACGGTCAATATATGAGTGTCCGTGTGTGTGTGTGTGTGTGCGTTTTTTTTTTTCGATCGGAAGCCAAGCTTGTATATCCCCTCTCCTCCTCCTCCTCCTTCTCCTTCTCTCTCCCACACCCCCTCGAGCCAACCAGCCAATCCGCGAACGAGAAGCAGACGAGGCGCGTGCGCAGAGCGGCTCTCGCCTGCGTCCGTCGCCTTTCTTTCCTCGCCTCCCAAAGATGAGAGGAGGGAGCGACTTAGAGACGGTCGCGCTTCCAGCTGTGTTTGACGAACGAGGGGAACGTCAGAAGAAGGGCGGGGGGCGGAGGGGAGGAGGAGAAGGAGCAGGTGGACGGACGGCTCTCCGGTGTAGACGTGGTTGACCTAGAAGGACGAGCGAGAGCAGCGGGTCCCAGATCGTCAGGACGCGTTGTCGGGACACGGGCGCGCACGAGAGAAGTCAAGGCAAAGGGGACGCACGGCGTGGAGCTTGACCTGCTGGTTCTCCTTCTGGCGAACGGGCGCACAGAGGGCATGAGAGCATGAGAGCACGTCGAGGAGAGGGAAGGGTGGTCAGTGGGCGAGACACAGACGGGCAGCGAGCGCGTGGTGGGATCGCTTCTGCGGGCGAGCGGCTCCTCGCTCTCGTGCTGAGAGCGAGCGGCGCCGCGAGCTGGGGCTGAGGGCAGCAAGAGAGTGAGCGAGGGACGCACGACGTGCTCCCAGGGGCGGGGGTTGTTCTTCATGTCCCAGACAACTGGCGTTGGGGGCGAAGGGCAACGACGACGACGAGCGGAAGGCGAAGCCGAGGCGAGACCACGAGGGAGAGAGAGCGGGAGAAGAGGAGCGAAGAAGCGGACGAGGGAGGGTCGTGAGCGCGAGCGATCTCTCTCCTCCTCAGACACGGAGGAGCGGCTCACCGTCCGGGGACCTGGCAAGACGGGTGAGGTACCATCCGGCACCACCGAAGGCACCGGCAATGATGGCCCAGATGCTGGCGGGAGGAGAGGAGAGCAGAGGGCTTGAGCCGGTGGGGGCGGTGGGGTTGCCGCCGAAGGCAGAGTCCCCGGCGTACTCACGGGAGGACCTCCATGGCGAACCACCTGTCAGGGGCGGACAAGAGCACAGCGCACAGGCAAGGATCAGCCTAGGCTCGCTCATCCAAGAGCAGCGAGCGACGTCGGGGCGGGCGAGGGCGGACCTGTCGGTGAACTCCTCGTAGGCGGAGCGGCCGTCGGCCTTGGGCTGGGGGTGGGCGGACTTGGAGCCGTCGCCGACGAAGTTCCGGCGGGCGGACTGCTGGAAGGAGCGGGCAACCGTGGGGCGAAGCGCGGCGAGGCGGAGGGCGGAGGGCTGCATGCTGGGTGAGTGTGGAAGACGGGTGGCGGTCGAGGGAGGGAAGCCCGCGAGACGGCGAGAGCAGGCGGCAGGGGGCCTCTCCAGCCGGGCGCCGTCGCCATGGCAACGGACACCCCGAGCCGGGCCATCGCATGCTCGCCACTGGGGCACTCGATGCCGCCAGGAACATGCCACCGTTTGACTATCTCCCCGCAGACATACGTCGACCGAGAGACGAGGGAGCTCGACGACGCGCCCTCCAACCCCACTCTCACCGCCGCGCGACCCGCGCCGCCGCCATCGGAACGGAAAAGTACAGGCGTCGCTCACTCGCTTGGCCGACGACCATCACCCCTCTCTCGCCAGCCAGCCATGGCCTCCCTGCTTCGCTCCCTTCGGACGACCTCGGCCGGCCCCTGTGTCGCCTCCGCCTCCGGCGCCGTCGCCTCGTCTTCCACCGCCGCGTCTGGCTCCTCCCGGGCCCTCTCAACCTCGGCGGCTCGCCCGGCTTCCAACTACCACGTCAATGCCTTTGCTCCCTTCACCAACATGGCCCGGCCGCCTCGTGAGTAGGGGAGGGGAGGGAGGTCTGCGTGCTTGCCCCGCGCGGATCCAGCGTGCTCGCGAGCCGGAAACCCACACAGCTGACGCGACTGGTTCGTCCGACCTCCCTCAAGGCCACGACGCTCGACGGGGAGCGCCCGGAGCGCCCGGTAACGGTCTGAGGCCGATGAACAAGGGAGACGTCAGTTCCTTCCGCTCATCTTGCTCTTGTAAACGTACGCTTGTCGACGCGCGAGCCGGAGAGAGAGGGAACGGCAAGGCCGCCGTCGCCCTGTTCATAGTCCGCCTTGGACCTTGCTCCGACCTGGCCGGGGAGCTGCAACAGGGCAGCTCAGTCTGCTGGATCAGTATAGTCATCCTGAGGTGTTTTCTGCCACCGGCCTCGTACTATGCTCGGCTAGAAAGGCGTGCGGGCCGAGAACGAGCCTGCCAGAGCAGGGCTGCGCTCTTCTCGCGACGGTCAACGCACCTCCAAGCCTTGCTACCGCCCTCTCTCTCTCTCTTTCTCTCTGTCTCTCTCTGGCCTGCTGGCTTGTTCGAGCACTGGCATGTTGTCGCTCTCTCTTGCTTCTTTTGAAGATTCACGTGTCTTGAACGCTGGCTGCCCGCGTCGTCGAGGGATCGATCGTCTTGAACCCCGTGCATTGACGCACGCGAGCGAGCGAGCGAGCGAGCGCGCGCCGTTTCTTGACAGGCAACCAGCTGAGACGTTAACCTTTGTCCCGTCCGACCCCAGATCTACACCCCCGCCGAGCTCAAGTGGCCGAACCGACACGACGAGTCCATCTATCGTCGGCCGAAAGCCATTCTTGGTCCCTCCGCCGTGGAGGCTCGGGCGATTGACCCTTTCCACCGACTCAAGATCCACCCGATGAACGAGTACCGCAACGGCCGGCTCCTCTCGGCCTTCCTCTCCGAGACGGGTCGCATTAAGTCTCGCGCCGAGACAGGTCTCACGAGGAACAGGCAGCGGCAGGTTGGGCTCGCGGTCAAGCGTGCGCAGAGGATGGGTCTCTTGAGCCGGTGGGGCAACATGGGTGCGCCGAGCGATCTTCGACCTGCCTTCTTCTTCCGTCTTCTTCACTAAACCTGTCCCTTTCCTGTTGCCTGCCAGACCCCTTTGATCCGGCTCGTGCCCGCAAGGTTGACGCCGCAACGTCACACCAGCCGACGCCTACGCTCTCAACCTTCTTCGCCGCCGCGGGCTCTCCCGGAGGACTCGCCGTCGGCAACCCGAATGCCCAGTCCGGCTTCCGATCGGCGAGGCCGAACCCTTTCGCGCCGGGTGGAAGAGCCGCGGTGGGAGCGATCCAGGCGCCGATCGTTGGGCAGAGGCAGCCGAAGCCCGAGGGCGGGTTCCCGCCTGTTGTAGGTGGGTTCGGCCGTATCTGAGGTAGACAGGGAGAGAGATAATGGGTTTTCGTTTTGATCGCGCTATCACTGCAAGGTACAAGGGGACAAGAGAATAAAGCCCGATACAGCGCACGACAGACGAAATCACGCGCGCGCGCGCCCCATTCTGTTACAGCTTCACACATCAGCCAAGCGCGGGTCGGAGGCGAAAGCTGGATGAAATGAGACGGATAAGGGGCATGTTTGGAGTGCATCATAGGGCGGAGCGCCGCCTTCGAAGGCGCACGAAGAAGGGGGAGGGAGGGGCAAAGTGAAAGGTCGCAGATGCGCAGCGAAACCGCCGAAATCGAGCGTGTCTTAACCACTTTCACCTTGTACCACGCTTCCGAATTCTTTGCATGAATTTCCAAATATCAGTGTTTTGATCCCTCCAAAGTAAAGCACTGCGGAAAGAGAGACAGACAGCCCCAGCTCACGGAGTAAGCTCCGGCTGGCCCTTCTCCAGGGATCCCCTTCCTGCTTCTTCTCGAGTCTGCCCATCTTCTCCCCTCCTCCGCACGCAACGGCCATTCCCGGGGAGTCCCGATGAGGCCGCTTTGAAAGCTAGAATATCTGTTCAGTCGAAGAACTTTTACTCAAACGACAACCTAGCCACCATGACCTCCTCCTCGTCGTCTCAGCCGGTGCATATCCTCGACGTTCTCCGCTCCTTCCCCTCGCCAGCGACCTCGCTCGACGTATACTCTCACTACCAGGATGACTCCATACCCCGCCCAGAACCCTACGTACGTCGATCCTCCCCGACTCCCTCCTCGACCATTTCATCCTACCACTCCGAGCTCGGACTTCGTCGCGGCCGAACGAGGGACATCCACCCAGACGACGAAGACGCCACGTCTCCTCGGACCAGCTCCTTCGTCAGCACGGCGCAGACGAGCCTGAGATACTCGAACCCGTCGCCGGACCTGCCATCAAAGGCAAAGGACCGGCCGATCCTATCAGTCGAGGAAGATGAGGGCCAACGAAGCCAGCGACACTCTATCATGGAGCATGAGGAGGTCGTCCTTGCGCTCGACGCGTGTCGGTTCCATGCGGGGGACAGGCTTCCGGCCGACCCGTTCTGGCGGCCGAGGTGGGAGATGGGTGCGTCTTGAACTCAGATCGTTCGTCTTCTCCTGGGCTGACGGGAACGAAACACCTAGCCAACGTCCATGTCGCACTTTGGAATGGCCTCGAGGTGAGTTGATCGCATCAGCGGACTTGCCTTTTGAAACGGCCAAAGGCTGATGATGCCTCTCTCTCTCACCCGCAGCAAGTCTACTTGGTGAGAGGCCCGTCTCAACCGTCTTATAAACGCTCCCGATCTGACGGACATGTGTATATTTTTTTTTACAATAATTCAGCACGCCCCGCACATCACCATAGACAGGCTCGCCTTTTCTCGCTACGCTAGCGCTGTCATTCATGCCATCGAAACACACCACGATATCGAGGAGGTGAGGCTTAGATGAAATAGAGAAGCCCGAAGCCAAACGTCTAAAACAGCGTGTTTTTGTCCCTCCCCCTCCAGGAGTACTTCTTCCCCCTCCTTGAGGTCTCTGTCAGCATGCAGAACAACCTCGAGCAGCATGCCTCCGTGAGTGGGACCTTTTTTGTAATGAATAAAAATTGTACGCCGTGCTCTCCTGACGCCCTCCGTCTCTAGTTTGACGACGGCATTCGAGCGCTCAAGGTCTGTCTCTCTCGCTGCTTCATAAAACTCGAACATCTCTGACTCTTCACTCTTCGCTGCCACTTGACAGTTCTACCTCAAGAGCTGCATCAACGATCCCAGCATCTTCGACTCCGAAACGGTCCTTGCCATCATCGACAGTAAGCACTTTGGATCCATTCATCTTTCCTATACTCTAAAACTGATTGACCTTTTCGCCAGCCTTCGCCATCGAGCTCGCCACCCACTTCGCCGATGAGCTTGAGACGCTGGATCCGAACGTCCTGCGAGAGTCCTTCTCCGTTTCTGATCTCGACAAGCAAGGAGCCTCGCTTCAGAAACACATTGTGAAGGACTACAAGCGGTGAGTCGGGCGAGCATGAGGACGAGCGGCGCTGGATGTCAACGCTGACGAGCAATCGGCGCGCTCCCCTACCGCATTTCGCAGGCATCTCTATACCGCCCTTCGTTCGTTCCCATCGTCCCTTTCTTCCATGCGAACCCTTGACCTGACACTATATGCTTCAGCGGTCCTCATCGTCAACACTCCCCCAGGCCGAGAATGGCCTCTCTTCTCCTCCCTTGTCAAACGGATCCTCCTCCCTCTCATCCTCGGCCGGAAGTACAAGACGTCGTGGCAATGTGCGTGGCATCATCCCTTCCTCCCTGCCTCTGTTCTGTTATCTCTATATTGAGCTGACGAGCCACCATGCAGATGGAAAGTGGCCCGGCCAGCTGAACGTCTTCGGCAACGCCCGATCGGCCACCATGTCCTTCGTACCCTTGCCGACGATCAGCGGCAGCTCGAGCCAGGTCGCTGAGAGCGTCTCCAGTGGGTCCATGACGGCAACAACACAACGCAACACCCCGATCCCGAAGAGCGCGAGGTCAATCAAAAGGCAGAAGGCCGAGGAGGCTTTCCGAGGAGTCCGCACGGCAGCGGTTACGCCGACAGGGAATGAACTGGCTAGGGCGCCGGTGGAAAAGGTACAAGGGCGGGGGCAATAATAGACGTTTGTGGGGTGAAGGTGGGGAAGGGAGGTGCTGCCTAATGCTTAGGTAGATTACATGTTCCAGCAGCACCAAAAGCCAGGAATGGGGAACCATGAAGGGAAAAAAAAAAAGGGGGGCACGGGTCTGCGACTGGCGGCGAGGTATCGGCTGAAAGAGTTGTTCGACGGGGCTGAGCTCCGCTGCGGGGAATGCGGCAGTGTCTAGCAGCCAAGCCCACTTGGGCGGAGCGGGGCGAAACACCATCTTGGTGGCATTGCACGGAACACAGGGTCAGCCGAGACCCCCGGACTATACCCAGAGGTGCTCATAGGACTAAGCTTGGCATCCTTGTGGCACGTTCAGGGCGCAGCGACACATAAGCGCGCGCCATCTGCCTGATTTCCTCGCCGACGGATTTCGGGCTTTCCTGCCTCGCTGCCAGCCTCCTCTCCCCTACGCAACGTTCATCATATTGTGGCCTCAGCGGCACATCCTCGTCCGCCAGAGCCGTGAATCGGTGCATCTCAGGCTCTCTCATTGATGCTCATCTCGTGAGCAGGCGAGCATGCGGCGTTTCGCGTTGCAGGCAAAAGATTAGTCTCTATAACAATCCAGAGGGACAGTGCATCTTGCTAGAGCAGTACAAAGGCAGACAATGCTGAAGAGATGGGGAAGAAAGAAAGAAAGACAGAAAGAAGAAAGAAAACAAAAACAGACAAAAGGCGAAGTTTGTGTGTGATGAAGGTCGTCATGGGTTCGCTTTCGCTCGCTCAGGTGAACCCGAGCGAGGCACCAACGCCGTGGATGAGACGCTTGAAGAAGCCGGTCTTGCCCCGGAGCTCGGCCTGGCGGGCGGCCTTCTCGTCCTCGCGCTCCCCGATCTCGTACTCATTCCGACCAGAGAGGTCCATCTCGTCGAGCCTGGTTTGGGAAAGAAAGCGAGACGTCAGTGTTGGCTTACAGAGGGGAGAGCTCTGGAGGGCAGAAGAGAGCAGACGCACCGAACGTATCTAGTCTTTTTGATGAACTTGTAAGGAACGTAGAAGACGAAGAAGATGGGAATGGAGATATAGGCCGAGACGAAGCCCGAGACGTCCCATCCTCCAGATAGGAAGACCTGGAAGCCTGTAGGGTCGAAAAAGAAGGCACAAACAGTCAGAACGGGCTATCGGTTTTAGGGTAAGCAAGGAGGAGGATGAACCATTGAAGAAGACAACGAGAATGAGGAAGAACATGCCGAACCACGAGAGGTAGGGCTGGAAGGGTGCCTGATAGGGGAACTTGGACCGGTCGACGCCCTGCTTAATGCACGCCGCGCGGAAGCGGAGATATGACGCGAGGATGACCACCCAGGCCATGATTCCGGAGATGGAGGAGAGGGTGTAGAACCCTGATGGAAACGCCGCAGATGAGCAATCGTCAGCGAAATGGGCCCAGGAACAGACGACAAAAAAAGGAACGCACAGTTGAAGACAACCGAGGCACCGCTCGAGACAGTCATGAAGCTGAGAAGTCCGAAGGAAAGGGAGAAGATAACAGCGACATAAGGGATGTGGTTCCAAGTCTTGAGGAAGATCTTGGGAGCCTGCTGGTCAAGGGCAAGGCCGTAAAGCGAGCGCGAGCACGCATAGACGAAGGAGTTGCCGGCCGAGAAAGTCGCGAGGAGGATGGATGCGTTGACAATGGCCGGAAGTGCTGAGATACCGGCGTTCTGGATCGCAATGACGAAGGGCGAGGCCGAGGCGTCTCCGGCGTCCGAGAGTAGCTTGGGGTCGTCGTAGGGGACGCACATGCCGATGACGAGAACGCCACCTAGATAGAATATGAGGATACGGTAGAAGACGGACTTGGTCGCCCGGGGGATAGTGACGCGGGGGTTCTGGGCCTCAGCAGCGACGAGGACGACGACCTCGGTGCAGAGGAAGGACTGCAAAGAGGACAACGCAACGTCAGTCAAGCTTAGAGAACATTCCTGACCCAACCCTAGATGGCACATACGAAGGCAGCCTGAAGGAAAACGGTCCAGAAGCTGAGGAAGCGACCGAGAGATCCCTCAATGCCGTTGAGCTGGGGAAGGGCTCCAGGGTTCTTCCACTATGGTATGGGGCGAGACGCGCCGTCAGTTCGTGGCAGATCTGGTCAACGATGAAAGCACTTTGAGACGCACGTAGCGGAAGCCGATGCGCTCCTGGCCAGAAACTCCTCCGAGGTCGATGATGAGGAGGGTGAGGATGAGGCCGATGATTGTAAAGACCTTAAGAATGGCGAACCAGAACTCAACCTCTCCGTAGTAGCGAACTGGGGCGAGGTTGACAATTGAGAGACATCCAAGGTAGAGAACAATCCAAGCGTAGATGGGGAACTTGGAGGTATCCCAGTACTCGATAAGGATGTATCCGGCGGAGACCCTAGGGAGAGCACAGGCGAACTTCCGTCAGAGGGCCGCTCGTCGCACAAAATACGCATCGCCTGAGCCCGGACTCACTCAGCAGGGATCGTGATAGCGAGCTGGTACCAGTAGTTCCACCCGAGTGCGAAACCCATCGCAGGGTCACTGAGGAGACGCAGGAGATGCACGCCTCCGGTCAGCGCGCCATCCTCGCCTCGCAACAAGCCGGACACGGACAAAACTCACAGGAAACGAGTAGCAAACAGGACGAAACCTCCTGAGAGAGGGTAAATGGAGGCCATCTCTCCAGCGCCGACCATGACGGAGTAGCTGTAAGGAGAAGAGAAACAAAGCAGAAGCGTAAGACAAGGGCGTCTTGTCAAGCGCACGGTCCTGAGCTCACACGACAGCGCCTAAATACACAACGAATCAAGGGCATTAGAACCTATGTAACTCCACCAAAAGAGCATGCAGAAGACGCACCCATGATGATGTATCCGAGGAGAATACCAAGGGGTCCTCCAGTTGCGAGCGCCTTGCCGGTACCCTAGGAAAGAAGAGGCCCTTTTTTAGCTATTCGCGCCGATATCGCAGGAGGAAGGATGGAAAGAAAGGCCTCACAATGAAGAGTCCCGATCCAAGGACACCACCGATGGCAATCATGCTGTGCGCAGATGAGGCTAGGTCAGGGCGAAAGACTTCTAAGCCAACAGACTAAGAGGGACGCACCTCATGTGTCTCGACTTGAGGCCACGCTCGACACCCTCAACGCGCTCGCCAGACATGACGATGCCGTCACTGTCCCGGATGTGCTCCGACTGCGTCGCCTCGGAGGAAGCACGAGGCTTCTCAATGCCGACCTCGGCGTCCTTCTCCTTGAAGGTCTTGTCCTGAGTCGCAGCGTCCATTATGGATGATAAGGTGGTGGGGTAGGGAGAAGGTGATTGGAAAGGGAGGAGGGAGAAAGGCGGGCCTGAAAATGGGACTAGGCTGGCGCCTATGACGAGGGGTCGGGCGGGATGAAGCCTGTTGATTGGAGTCCTCAGGCGGGCTGAAGGGGGCTGATCTGCGCGAGCGTGCGGATAAGAGAACTGGGTCTGTTGGAGGTCGGGAGGGAAGCGAAGAGGAACAGAGTGGGCTTCAATGAGTCTGGGTATCTGCAGTCAAATCCTAGGACCAAAGGCAGGACAGCCAAGGACAGCAGGATTGGAAGACGGAAGGCGGGGGAGGCCGCAGGATTTCAATCGAGCTTCAGTCCACATTTGGATCCGCTGGTCTGCTTTGGGTTCATCGGGGGAACTTGCTATTTTGGCGACGTACGGCAGCTCGCTTATGGGCTCGGCCTTCGAAACGTGGGCTCGGCCGGCCGATTAGTTAGTTAGTCGGAGAATTCCCGTCTTCGCTCGTCAAGGTTCGTGCTGTGGTCTGTGCGCCTGACGGCGCAGGTTCACTGACCGCACTACCTGCTGCATCAACATATCTTTATGCAGCGATATAGCGACCCTGCCAGTAACTAATTTAGTACTACGATGGGCCGCGACCAGCTGTGGTGAGCTTTGAATCATCGCGATTTAGAGCCTGACAGAGGATCAGCTGTCTCATCCTTAATCTCCTTGGCTACCCGCGGCCTGCTACCCCACGTCTATCGTGTTTCGTTTGCTATACGAGTGAGCGGGCTTTCTGCCTGACTTCCAACCTCGTCAATACGGAGCGGTTTTTCTTCTTTAGTACCCATCCTGAGTGGGACAAATTGAGGGTTTTTTTTAGTCTCGAGGTTTGACCAGGGACCAAATTCGCTAGGGAAAGGAAGAAACCATCTGCTACATCGGGTCGTAGGAAGCCTAATGTTGTCGTTTTCTCTGTCATCTCCTCTCCCTCCATCTCTTGCTTCCACCCTCCCCATCTACATGGAGCTGTGGGAGCCGAGCGACGCTCCCAGGGTCTGCCACACGCGCCAGATCCAGCCGGTTTTCCCCTGGATATCCTTGTTCTCGATGCACTGCTCCTTCTCTTTGTCAAGTTCCTGAAGATGATGAACTCTGTAAAGATCGAGACGATGGATAGGGCGACACAAATTTGATGAATTCCAGTCGCTATAGAGGAGGACTTCGAGGTGTGTTTCCTTGGTGAGGAGATGGGACATTCAGAAAGGCGCGAGCCCAATCGCACCACTGGAGGACGAACCGTTGAAGACGACGACGAGACCAAGGAAGAGGGGACGAAACAGAAAAGGAAGGGCTAAAACGGTGCCTGGTAAGGGAACTTAAGCCAGTGGACGCCCTACTCGAAGCATGCTGAGGAGGGGAAGGCAGACGGCCAGCTAGAATCTCAGAGAACAGGGCAAGCGCTCAGCAAGCTCGATTTGGCAACTCCGCTTGACTAAATGTGGCAGTTCTGCCCAAGCGGGGGTAAGCCCCGTGGAGATAGCCAATGGTCCCGTCGGATAAGAGAGCAGAGAAGCCAGCTAGCAAGATTACGACACTGGAACACGAGGGTTGGCCTCGAATCGTCATGACCATGAGCGGTATCGAGGACCAGCAGAACGGACTTGAGATGTTGAACGACAGCGGCTGTACGAAGCTGATGATAGACCTATCGACCTGTCCTCTACATCTGTTCAAAAACGCTTTCTGGCGTTTTGACTCGAAAATTCGGAAGGGGTCAACCACGACGCACATGAATCTCTCGTGAATCCCTCCTCCTCCTGCATGATCGATTTTTCCCGTCAACTCAACGATAATAAAGTGAGGCCTAACCTCCATCATCGAGAATGATAGATATAAAGCAATAGTCGCCCTCGTCGCTCAAGGTTACCCCATGTCTCCCCTTCACGATAATCATTTTTTGAAAGCTCGCCTTGCCGTCGTTGACGAAGTTCAGCCCTCTCTACCCGCTGTCGTGGTGAGCGATGAATTTGCCTAGAACAACCTTCTTTCTCACTTGAAGCTGGCTGCCATCTCTTAGTGCGACCTCCGGACGAAACTCTGCATGTGGAACCGTCTCTCCACATCGGTGAGGTCGGCCTGTTGACAACCCGCGGGCCGTGATACATACTTTCTTGCCACACAATCTCGCCATTTCACCTTCCGAACATCTAATCGGCCAATAATAAGTCTCTAGACTTCGAAAGTGCCCCGTTTATCCCGCTCCGCAAGGAAACATCGAGCACCTGTTCTTTGGACCTCAGACAAGTCGCGCGGAGGTGTGCTGGTTTTCTGTTCATCCAACTCCCATCCTCTTGCTAGTTGACGGCTGTACCTTTACCAGGCGCTCGTCTGTGCTTCTAGATATGGCTACCCAGTACAGAGGGGCCTATATTTCTCCAATGACCCTGGAGCGCGCACTGCGAAGAGACTGCCCCCCCGCAGCTTGAGCGTAAGATGCCCGAACTTGGCTCGAAGTCTGTCGTTTGATGGGCGACCTATTGACCTTGCACTTTTTCTCGGAAGCTGACGCCAACACAGTATGCCCTTTCCCGAATGTTACTCAAGGCCACTTCGTCGGGCCGTCGCTTTCCCTCCGAACTCGACAGCTGGTCTGCTGGACAGAATGCTCTCGAGCGCGAATCTGCGTACTTTGAGGCTATCGAGCTCCCCGCTCTGAGTGTAATTGCACGAGGCTCGCCTTCGGCCTCTCCTTCGTTTATCATAGCTTTTTGACGAGCTGGCATTGTACTCACCTAGAATCTTTAGCCACACCGCTAGATCTCGACCTCCTCAACCAGCTCCTGCCGGTTATCATTACCCTCGCCTCCTACGCTACTTCGCTCGAGAGTGGAGCGAGGAATCTTGAGTTCCTCCGCGCAACAGAGGAGTATGCTCGCGGCCTGAAGGAGACGGAAAACCTTTTACGTACTTTGGGTGAAAGACGCACTTGCGACTATTGAACGTACAGCATAGCTGATTAACAGAGCACGGAACAGCTTCTCAAAACGACAGCCCTGGTCTTTCGGAGCACCTTCAATCCGCCAGTCTCGTCTCTGGCCGGTTTCAATCGATCCACATGCTTGAGCGGCTACGTATGTGCGTCGGACGTATCATTAGCAACACAGCAGATATTCGTCCAGCATACCCTTGCAGATTTCGAGGCGCAGCTGCTTCTCTTCTCCCCGGAAGCAGAGGCCGTCACGTTCGTCCTTCGCAGTCACCTCTGAGAACGTGTAGTGTAGCTTTGAAACAGCATCGATACTGGCGCGACCGCGCACTCTCGCGCGCGTGTTGTCGGCCCGGCATCACTCTCCCCCTCCCCCTTTCTACGTTAACTCGCTTACATCTCCATAAGTATCATTCGTCTCTCTCTTTTGACCCCTCTCCGGCGTCTCTTAAACCCGCCAAAACCATCGCTGCCGGTTCAATCTCTTCGACATCACCTTCCACGCCGCGCCACAAGAACGCTGACTTCGGCGTCGGCTACCCTGCGGACTTCGTCGTTCGATGACGCGAGACCTCCGGCGAGCGAGCGCTTTAAGCCGGGCGAGGTGGAAGATGGCAGAAGAGGTTGATGCCGGAATAAGGTCTCGGACGCTGGTGAAGGGAAGGGGGAAAGGGGGGAAGGGCGAGGGCGATGATGTTACGAGCGAAGAGAAGGGCGAGAAAGGTACAGAAAGACGTCGCCTGCTTTGCCTGCCTGCCTGATGAAGGTCGATAGAATGCTGCCATCTAGATCAGACCTCCAAATCGCCCTCCACAGGCGTCTTCATGAACCTCCTCCCCTCCTCATCCCTCTCTGGTAACCTCCCACCCCTCAAGTTGACCTGCAAACTCGGATGCAGCAACTTTGGCGCTCCCAATCCTTTATCCCTCTTCTCCCGCATGTCGGCAAACTCTTTGAGGGAGATCCCATCCCGTACATGCTGGTTCTCGGACTTCTGAGACGCGACGGTGGAGAAGCATGACTTTTCGCGCGAGTTAGGGTAGTCGTGGCCGGAAAAGATGCGGGTGGTCGGCGGGAGGGCGAGAAGCCGTTGGACCGAGGCGTAGAGGGTGGAGGCGGAGCCGCCCGGGAAGTCGACACGGGCAGAGCCAACGTCGGGACTGGTTGAGAGGAAGTTGAAGAAGAGGAGGTGACGATGTGTCAGCGATGATGAGGGCAGCGGGGAATGAGAAGAGGAGACCTGAGCGCACAGAAAGAGCGAGTCGCCCGCAAAAACGGCGTCTCCGACCTGGGATTACAATGTTCAGTCAAAAAGAGAGAGAGAGAGAGAGAGAGAGATGCAAGCACGGTGTAACCCTACCCTGATTCCAATGTGATCCGGCGTGTGGCCAGGAAGATGCATCACACTCGCTTCAAGCGCACCAAGTTTGAACGTCGCGTCGTCCTCGAAAAGAACATCGAAACTGCCTTCATATGCAGAGGCGGAGATGCCATAGACAGGGCCGAACCTCTCCTGAACCTCGATGACTCGCTTGCCGATGCAGACGGGGGTGGCAGGGGTGGTGGCCTGGATGGACGTACGTAGACGTGTGAGCCTCTCAGCGCGCGGAAGGGCAGGAAACCCAACGAGATAGACGTACGTTCCGCCAAACCTGAGCAGCTGTGAGATGATCGGCGTGGACCTGCGTAGATGCGTGAAGGCGAGGAAGGTAGTTGAGCGAGAGTCTGTCAACAGCGAAACGCAAGTCCAGCAGCAGGAGATATGGGGCCTCACATGCGTCTCGATGATCCGCACTACCTTGTACCCCATCTCCTTAACGAATGCCATAATGCCTTTCGCCGTGGTTGTCTCGACCTTGCCTGACGCTGGATCGTAGTCCAGCGCCGGGTCGACGAGTATCGCGTCCCGCGAACCCGGGCACGTGACGAGGAATGTCCAGGTGGCCGTCGTGTCCTGGAAGAAAGTGTGGACAAGCGGCGAGTGCGGGAAGCCGGGAGTGGGATGATGGGTCTTGTAAGGCACAGCAGGAGCGACTGAGGAGGAGAGAAAGCGCCGGTGGGCAGCGAGACGGGGGAGAGCGGAGAGAAGAGAGGACGGGGAGGCCGCGGAGGAGAGTGGATGGGCTGAGCATGCGGCGCCTCGGAGAAAAGAAGTCGGGTGGAGCATGGCTGGGTCGGTCCTGATTGGGGTGGTTGGAAGGGAACGAGGTGGAAGGATGGAAACTGGAGGAAGACGTCGATGATCGTTGGTCAACGGCGACTGCCGGCGATCTGTCACTTCATTCGGAGAGCGTACGTTTCCGAATCGTTCGCGGGCCGTTAAGAATCTTCTTCTTTTCCCTGTCTACATGATGGAATTCGGTGAACAGACTTCTGATCTCTGCCTCCCTGAGCAAGACATCTGTCGAGAATGAGCATGGCCAACAAACAGCAAGAAGGGACATGCCTCACGCCGCCCACCGCGGAGATCGCCGAGTGCCCGCGCGAGCCGAACGACCGCCACCCTCTGCCGATTCGGAATGCCCAGTCTCTCGACGTGTCACGAGGGAGGCCGGGGGTGAAAGCTGCTCTCTTTCGGTCCGCCTGCTCCTAGCAGCTCTCTCTCTCTCTCTTCCTTCCTGTCTCTCCCTCTCTTCCACAACGCTCACGCCCATGGACTCGCATTCTCTTCATACGACAACGACGACGAACTCCTCGGCAGCCGGTGTGATGGAGGACTGTGGCGACGACCAGCTGGGCGACACCCGACCCCTCGCCCGGCCACTTCCTGCACTCATAACGACCACACCACCAACACCTCCGCCGAGGCCTCCTTCTTCCAGTCCTCTCTCATCTTCGGCAGTTCCCCCTCCAATATCGTCTGCTCTCACACTGCAAACCTCTACAATTCATGACGTCCTCCCTCCACGGACGCTCGTTCCCATTCTCCTTGCAGTGACCTTTATCTGCGGACTTCTTGACGTCACGACCTACGCCGCATTCACGACCTTCGCGAGTAATCAAACGGTGCGCAAAAGACGGATACTTCCTGCGCGGTTGCTTGTACATGAAGCCCTTCGAGGTTGATCTGAAACCCTTACTTCCTATCCCGCCCTCCTGCTTCCCAGGGTAACACTATCATCCTCGCTCTCCTCCTTACGGGGGTCCCAACCCCGTCCTCTCTTGCCAACGTCGCCGCCTCCCTCGGCGCCTTCCTCCTCTCCTCCTTTATCGCCGGCCACCTCGGCCATAGAGGCGCCGGCTCCCGACGACGGTCCTGGCTTCTCACGTCGTTGACAGTCCAGCTGGCGCTCATCGTTGTTCCAGGAGCATTGGTGACGAGTCGGACGGTGGCTGTTGGGAAGGGCGGGCTCGATTGGCTGTTGTTGGCGATGCTGGGGACGTCGGCGGGCTTCCAGGTGGCAATGGTGAGGGCGCACACTTTAGCGATGAGTTTGCCCTCCTTTGATCAGCATTAACGGAAACCCCTCCATCAGGCAAGAAACTGTTCCATCCCGGAGATCCCATCGGCCATGGTGCGGCAGTCGAGCTAGTGAGAGGAAGCTCGTTCCGAAGACAAGGCTCACCTGCTTTCTCTTCTTCTCCCCCCCTCCTTCTTGACTTCCTTCCTCCCCACCTCGAATTCGCCAGCTCACCTCCCCCTTAGTCGATTTCTTTACGGATCCTCACTTCTTCCTCCCCATGTGCGACCCGCGCGCCCGTGCGCGCAACATCCGCGCTCTGTACCTTCTTGCTCTGATCGGCGGGGCGTTCGTCGGAGGTGGGCTATGGCGCGCTGGAGCCGCTTCGAGGGGAGGGGGTGGGAGCCAAGGCTCTAGGGGCACGGAGGTGGTGCTCTGGTTGAGCGTAGGGCTGAGGGTTGGGGTGTTGGTCTGGGTTGCGGTGGTGAATGGGCCGGCGGCTCGACCGAAGGAGTCAGCAGCTGGTCAGGTCTGAAGGGGCACCCGTTTGGGAGATGAGACCTTCATATGTCCTCATGAGGCACAGAGAGAGAAGATTCACTGTCTGACGGGCTGTGTGCCTGAGGAAGAGTAAGGAAGAGTTCAGCGGAGGAGGTCAGGGGTCAGGCAGAGAGAGCCTCAGGCCCGCGGTGGCGCCGGGGACCTTCGTGGGGACATAGACAGCCACAAAGCGGTCGTCCCGGTCGCCCACGCGGAAGACGGCATCAGAGGAGTGGGAGGTGGTGTAGGTAAGGAGCTGAGAAATGGCGTTGGCTTGAGAGGAACGAGCGGTAAGGAGACGAAAGTCCAAGCGCCAGAGGATCGCTGCCTGAACCGAGCCCATTTAACGACGATCGAGCGAAAAATGCGTTGGAAGCATGCTTCCAACATGTCCTTTACTAGAGGGTTTGTGGAGCAACGGAGATCGGAGATACTGAAAACATCGGCAGTGGACCGAGTGTGAAAGAACAAGAGGACGGGTCTGCATCAGAGTTCTATGGGACTCTCGTTTATGGAAGAGGATGGAAACATGTACTCTATGTCCATCATCTCCTGGTCAGACGGGTCAAGATGGGAAGAGAGAGGACCGGAGGACGCCGGCGATGAGGTGAACATGCCCGAGCCGGCAGCCCCCGGACGATCGTGGATGCTAGAAGACAGTGTGACATGTTTGGAGGCGGTGAGAGAGAGGAGGGCAGCAGCAGCAGCAACGGCTGGGGCAGGCGCAGCAGCAGACGTGGAGCTAGGCTGGCGGGGGATGATGGTTCAGGGGACGGAGACGGCCGAGGACTCGGTGGGTTGGCGTGCCTGGCGAGGGACAGAGCGAGTCCTCAGACCTGGCGTTGTCCGCCGGGTTCGACGCCAGGTGTGTAGCTGCCGCTAATCTCGGGGTAGTCTTGGAAGAGCGTGAGGCAGACCTGGCGCCGGGTGATGTCCTCGGGAGCCTTGACCTGGATGACGTTAGGTTCGGAGAAAGAGAGAGGGGGCCGCGAACGATGCGTCCACACCATCCACTGAGGCCCTCTGGGGCGATATCGGAAACTCTTTCTGCGAGGAAAATACCTCACCCATCTACAGGGCAGAGCCAGTGGTGGTGGCGTGGGGAGAAGCGACCCCCGCGCGGAGGGCCTCGAGCCCTTTGCTCGGCGCGTTGCCCCTGGGTGCGCACGACTCCGGGCCCTCTCCTTGGACGGGCGCGGATACTATCTCGGAGGTTGCGCCCTCCTCGGACGACTTCGGGCACCTCAGCAGGGGCGAGGAAGACCACGTCGGAGGCGAAAGGGAGGGGTGCCTGTGGTAGGCGCTAAATGCGGAGGTTGTCTTTGGTGGTCATGGCCGCCTGGTCAAGGGCCATTGGCAAAGGAAAGGCATGCATACCGCTGTAATCAAAGACGGAAACCGAGAGGAGGTTGATGAAGACCGGAGAAAGGAGCCCTTTTCTTCCTGTATCTCGTCGGTGCGAGAGGCCGAGACCTTGCGCAGAGCGGCGGTTATCTGGCCGTCCTTGCCTGCCAGCTCAGCTCGGGGAAAGCACGAACTCTGCTCGAGGGGTGCGGGAACTGAGGAACGCGTGCTACCGAGTGGATAGCTTTTCTTCGTTGTTGAGTCACTCGATCTCGCACCCTCGTCCCCAGGGGCTGGTCTGGAACGGGGCCTAGATGCCGAGAGGCTGGGGAAGACGGAGAGGAGTGCCTGGTCAATGGGTCAATGACGTCGTGCTGAAGTGACGTTCGCCCGTTCTCTTCATTCGCGTGGCGCGGCGAGGGCGAGAGGGCAGATGGACGGCCGCCCTCGTCCACCAGCGTCAGCGAGCCACCAGGAGTCCCCGACACCCAACGCCTTCCCCCAACCATCAACCAATCTTCTCTGCCACCTCGAGTCTCCCGCCATCCCGCCCACTCCCCCCGTTCGTCCGTTCTCGCCAACGCTCGCACACCCCCCGACCCACCACCCCACGCCGACCGACCATGCCGGTGATGGACGCTTTTAAGAGTCAGTTGCGACCTCGTCCTCCGCGAGCTTCGTCAGCCAGCCTGCGCCCCTCCCTCCCTCTCTTCCTTGCATCGTGCTCATGCCTTGCTTCGTCGCTGCCTCCACCCCAGACCTCATCCGACACGGCAAGACCGCCAAGGAGGCGAACGTTGCCGCCTCCGCTCATCCCCAGCAACAGCCCCAGCACCATACTAGTGGCGGTGCCTCGGCCTACCCGCCTGCCCCCCAGCCCGTCCCGCCCGCCGCCTCGACGGCGTCAGCTCACCCTCACGCGCCTTCGAGCTCCCAGCGGCAGAATCAGGATGCGCCTCGGACCAAGCCGTTGTCCAAGATGGAGGACCCGGCGTTCCAGCGGCAGATCGAGGAGCTCGTCCGCCAGGAGCGGACCAACAAGGAGAAGATGCCAAGCTACGACGGCCTCGAGGGCTTTGCGCTCGTCGAGAAGATGGGAGAGTGAGTCGCTGCTCCCTTTCATGTTGTTCCTCGTCCCGGCTGGCTGGAGAGCGTGTGCAGACGTGAAGAAGGAGGGAGCAGGTGGCGAGGAATTGAGAGAGAAGGTGTCAACGGGACATGGGCCGAGGCTTTCTCATGCATGCCCCGCCACGCTTCAACGTCTCGCTCGCTACTGCTTCAACCGCTTGCGATTCCTCGACCACCAGCCTCCCCTCGTCTGCGTCAACAACCACTCCTACTCTGGCCCCCTCGATGAGCTCTGAGGCTGTGGCGATCCTGATCTTGGTCGCGTTTGGCCAACATGCTGACGCGCTCTCCTCTTTCACTTGCTTGCTTCCGGCAGCGGTGCCTTCTCTAACGTCTACAAGGCCATCGACCGTCAGACGGGCCTCAAGGTCGCAGTTAAAGTCGTCCGCAAGTACGAGCTCAACCAGACTCAGGTCGGTCCCTTCCTTTTCTCTTGTCTCTCTCTGCCTTGCTCGAGTCTTTTCTCGTCAGCCCGTTCCCTCTCGCTGGATCGGGTCAGTGCGGTGGTAGAAGAACCGACGTCGGCCCTGGGCGCGGACAACGCGTGCTTGAAGCGTCCCATCGCCTCGCACACACGCGTCGTTCCCGGCGTTCCTGAGGTCTCTTGATATCAGATGCTTGCCCATATCTTCTTCTCCCTGTTGCCATCCCTCTTCATCTACCTTCCCTTTCACTTTCTTTTCGTTAGATCTTGTTGCTCTTTGCCCTCTAGCAATGTTGCGCACCGGGACCAGCTCGCTGACGACTCGCCCCTCTCTCTTTCTCCCACCTCCCCCACCCTCCCTCTGTTTTTTTCCCACCTTACTTTCTCGGTCTCGGTTCTTGTTCTCTCTCCCGGCTCTCGTCTCGTTCGCGAACGGCAGACGGGCGACAAGCACCTGAACCCGAACTTCAAAAAGAGGCCTCGGGTGACGGAGGCGAGTCCCTTCATCTCTTCCCCCTTCATCCTCCCTCCCCCATCCCTCCTTTCTTCAGCCATCTTCTCTTTCGGCACACACACTTCTTCTCCAAGTTCTGCTGGCGTTCGGCCATCCAGAGTCGTTCTGACGCTGCCCTTTCACCCTCCCTTCCTCTTTGTGTCCTCCTCCCTTTGTGATTTGCCTCTTGTCGCTTGTCTATCGCTCTTCCTTCTTCCTCTTTCACCTTCCACAGCGCGCCAACATCCTCAAAGAGGTCCAGATCATGCGGGGGACAGATCACCCGTCGATTGTCAAGCTCGTCTCGTTCTCCGAATCTAACGAGCACTACTTCCTTGTTCTTGAACGTAAGTCTCCCCTCGCGGGGAAATATGCGCCTACATCGGATCATTGACAATCATTTATTTTCATATTTCTCTTTACAAGTCATGGAGGGCGGAGAGCTCTTCCACCAGATGTGCGTCGCGTTGCACTCGCTGTCATGACGTCTTCCGCTGACATCATCTCGGCCCCCTTTAATCTTGCTCGAACCTTCCTCCTTTTCCCTTCGCACTCTTCGTCCCTTCAAGTGTCAAGCTCACGTATTTCAGCGAGCAGCTCTCTCGCCACGTCATCCTCCAAGTCGCCCACGGTATCCGATATCTTCACGAGGAGCGCGGTGTCGTACACCGGTTCGTCGCTCTTTTCTAATTTCATGTGTTCCTTCCTTCATCCCTGTGCTGACCTAACCGCGCGTCACCTCTCCACTTCACTAGCGACATCAAGCCCGAGAACATCCTCTTTGAGCGGATCCCCATCATTCCATCCCGGCGGCCCGTTCACCGGCAGTATGACGAGGAGAAGGAGGACGAGGGCGAGTTCCAAGTCGGCATCGGCGGCGGCGGGATCGGTCGGATCAAAATCGCCGACTTTGGACTCTCCAAAGTCGTCTGGATGGAGGATACGGCGACCCCCTGCGGGACTGTCGGATATACGGCTCCGGAGATTGTCAAGGATGAGCGGTACTCAAAGAGTGTTGATATGTGGGCCCTCGGTTGCGTCCTCTACACGCTGCTCTGTGGTTTCCCGTGAGTCATAGCCCTCATTCCTTGATCCCGTTCCATTCATTGACAACTCCGCTCTGTAGTCCCTTCTACGATGAGTCGATCGCCGTCCTGACGGAGAAGGTCGCTCGGGGCTACTACACCTTCCTTTCGCCGTGGTGGGACGACATCTCGGCCTCTGCCAAGGACCTCATTAGCCACCTTCTCTGCGTCGATCCCGCTCAGCGGTATACGATCGACGAGTTCCTCGCCCATCCATGGTGCAACGAGCAACCCCCACCTCAAACGATCGCCACCCAGCATGCGGAGCATCTCCAGCCTCCCTCGAAGGCGCCCATGCCGCTCGACTCGCCGCTCCTCCAGTCTGTGCGGAACCCTGCTGGTCGGGAGGGCCGTTCGCCAGGTGTCGCATCGCTCAAGGAGGCGTTCGATGTCACGTACGCGGTCCATCGGATGGAGGAAGAGGGCGCTCGCCGGAGGGCATACAATGGGCCAGGAGGAGCGGGCACCCGCGGGTTCCTTGGAGGCCTCAACGAGGACGACGAGGAGGACGAGGAGAAGCACGAGGTCGCCGAGGCACGGGCGAAGCATGGCGACTCGGTCGCTCAACAGCTGGCCGATCGGAGAAATCACGATGTGACGGTCAAGGCCAAGGCGGAGCAGTCGAAGCAGCCGCAACAGTACCAAGGGTCTGGCGGAGCCGATCGGAGGCAAGCCGAGGCGGCTCTCTATGATGGGCGTGCTGGACAGAGGGACAGGGGTGGAGGGAAGAACGGGAAGAGTCGGTCCGGGGCGTTTGAGCTGGATATGGGTCAGGCGACGCTCCTGGGAAGGAGGGGCAAGAAGCCGAGCCCGCTCGCCCAAAACACAGTCGTAGCTGACTCGACGTCGATCCCCGGAAGCCCGATGCGGATGTGAGGGAGGAAGATGAAAGAGCAGGTCCTCTTCTCCACGTTCCTTCTTGCTCTTTCTTTCTCCTCTCTTTCTCTTGACAGACGTCGTCCATCCTCAACCGCAATGCTCCTTCCCCTCTCTCACTCACGCATGCACGCATAGTCCTACCTACCTCCGCCTTTTCGCCCCTCCTCCATGAGGACCAGCTCGTATCTTAATACATCCTCCTTTCTCCATCTTCCGCGCACGTTTTACTGGTTTTGTAATTCTTCGCGATCACTTTCACTGTCTCCTTGAGTCGTCTATACTTTTTTTTCTGTTCTCTCATTTCCTTCTCTCTCGTCGCTCAAACCGATCCTTTCCCCCTGCCCCCCCCCCCCCCCCCCCCCCCCCCCCCTGTCCCCTACACACACATCTTGTGAAGACGATAGTCAATCTGTCTCTGCTCTCGTTCACTGAAACACGTCATCACAGAAAAAGACAAAGGACGGAAAGAAAGGGAAAAACCAAAATCCTACGCCGTCGTCAACCCAAGCAAGCAAGCAAGCTCGACCACTAGTGGTCCTCCCGGTCCTTCTCCATCAGGACAACCTTGCGAAGGACGTCGGACCAGTCCTTACCGAGCTGGGGGAGAAGCTTGCTTCGCACTAGAGGTCGAAGGATCAGAGTCGTGAACGACGAGAGAGACGAGAAGGGCGAGAGAGAGGACGTCGGACGCACCGAGGATACCGACGACCTCCTTGAGGATCTCTCGGCGGGGGACGCCGAGGATCAAGTTGGAACCGGGGACGTCGGCATGCCGTGGTAGGGATGCCAAATTCGGGCTGGAGGAAAGGAGGAGCAAAGTCAGCTCAGATCAAGTCAGTCCCCCTGGACAGAGAGGCTCTCCCCCCCCCCCCCCTTTTTCAACTTACAACTGCGTCGTCACTTCGCCCGCCAGCTCCTTGACGAGCTCTTCTGCCTTGCCCCTGAACCCTTCCTCCCCAAGCCTCCTCACATACAGCGCGAGGTTGTTCTTGTATTCCTTCTCGCTCACCCCGAGCTCGACGCAAGCCAGCATCCGGCTCTCGAGATGCGCGAGCGTGAGCGCGAGGTCGAATGCTTCGGGCTTGGCTCGCGAGAGCGTCGGCAGGTCCGTGACAGCCGCTTCGAGCGCGCCGATGACGCCTCGAGAGGAGGTCGTGGGTGCTTGAGTCGCTGCCGCTGAGGAACGAGTGCGAGAGGCTTCCCAGTGGGACGAGCCGAGGGCGTGGAAGGACGACGAGACGCGAAGGAAGGCGGAGAGTTGCGATGAGTAGGCGTACGTCTCGCCTGTGGACAGGAAGAAGACCGGAACATTGTTGGGCCGGAGGGAGGACTGAATGAGGGAGATTCCGTTCGTGAGAATCGTGGACAGGTTCGGTGGCGTTGAAGGGAGGAGGCTCGTCCGTGTCTTGACGTTCCACCCGCAAAGGGACCCCCGCGCCGTGATGATCGAGAGCCCCGTTTTGCCGTTAGTGTTCATGGAAGAGACGGCCGAGTCGAGCTGGATTGTCGAAAATAATTTCCGGCCATGGACGGTGTAGGTGTGGAGCGAGCCGTCCTCGCAGCCGAACGCCGCGAAATAGCTTGTCACAGCGAGAGATACGACCTGCGAGGGAAGGTAGTCGACCCATTGGACCTGTGACGGCGAGTGCCGAGAAACCTCGACGACGACTGCACAAAAACGAGTTGATTAACCGTCTGTTTGCATAAACACTGAGGGGGTCGCCGAGACACTCACAAGAGAGGCTGTTCCTCGCCTCGATCCAGTCCGCGCTGGGAGAATCATCGACGGAAGCCTTTAGGATGGACTTAATTGGCGGTACTGGCAACAACCCAGCGGCCAAAGAAAAAGTCGACGACCCTCCTCCGGCAGCTGCAGCCCGCAGCTCAACCTCCTGCACGTCTTCGCGCGCGACGCTGCCGCCGAGCGTGCGGAATTTGGTTCTCGACGAGCCACTTCCGGGGAGAGGCCCGCTGATGAGGTCATCGAGGCCTTTGCGCTTGCCGAGCGAGTTCGCCGACGGCGTTCCATTGTTGTTGAGGGCGGGCCAAGCGGGGGGAGGTTGCGAGTACTCCCGGTTCGGCGACGAGCCCGTGTGATCGTCCATCTCGACGTCAAACGGCCCGCGGAGAGGCGAGGGTGCGACCCCGGCGGCTTGACCGAGCCGCGGGTGCGATATCGTCGGCGATGATCCAAAGGCAGCCTGGGGCGAGCGACCGATGGTCGAAGGGCCGGCGACGGGGCCACTGCCAAAGGCCGAGGAAGATGGCGCCGAGTTCGTGCTGGCGGCCATTTCGCCCGAGCCGCCGAGGAAGGCCGGCTGAATACGCTTCTTGCCATTCTTTTTGCTGACGGTGATGACCTGCGGCGTCGGGCTGGGCAGCGGGACAGGCGCAGTCGAAGCGATGGGGTTGCTCGTTAGGGCGTCCTTCGTCGAGGGCTTGGCGATGAGGTGATTGATGGTGATGGCTGGCGTGGCTGCCGGGAGGTGGGTGATAGGCCGGCGGACGATGGGCTTACGTCCAACATAGTCGTAGGTCTCAAGGATTTGCTAATGGGACATGCACGTCAGCCGAAGGAGCTCGCAACCGAAAACAAGATGACCGACCTCGAGAACGCCGTCGGCAGCGAAGCCCTTGAGCTCGTCTTCTTCAAAATGGAGGCAGGCTATCGTTCCGTCCGAAGAGCAACCGTAAAGCGTGCGACCCTGCGCCGTCCTGTGCCGAGAAAAAAGAACACCTGTCAGCGAGGAGTTTCCACTTTCCAAGCGAGGGCAGCAACATGCCAGCTGAGATCCCAAATCTGGCCGTCAAAGACCTCCTTGACAACGAGGATCGGTGTGGAGACTTGGTTGAGCCAGACTGAGATGGAGCGGTCGTCCGAGCCGAGAGCGACCATGGAGTTGACACGGCTTCGGGTGATCTTATCCGAGGTGTGGAAGACGCGTGGATTGAACGCCTGACAAAAGCGCTCCTTAGGATGATGACTCGATCAGACGATGCGGTGGTTTGACGACTTACTGTAACCTGAACCGTGTTCTCGTGGCCAATGAACGAGACACTCTGCTTCCACTCGCCCGTAGTTTCGGATCGCCTCTGGAGAATGGCGGCCGTAAAGACGGCGAGGTTCATAGCGTTTGAGGATGCAATGAACGCTCCGTCCGGGGACCAACTGGAAGAGCCCATTTCAGCATGGCCTCTTGGCACTGCGGGAAAGATGAAAGCGGAACAAACCTGAGCCGGCGGAAGAAGGTCGATGCTGGCGATGCCTTGAAGGGCTCAGTGATGGACGTCTCGAGGGACCAGTCGGACGTGCGCCAAATCTTGACCGACTTGTCGTCAGACTGAGCGAGGGAACGAGTGCATGTCAGACGGCATGCATCGCATGTATGCGGAGCCAAGAAGCATGACTGTAGCCAACCTGGGTAGCGAGGAACTGCCCGACGGGGTCCCAACAGACTCCTTTGACGAAGCCCTGGTGCTGGGTGATCTTCGTAATGACGTCTGGGAGGGTGGGCGCAACGACACGTCAGAGGAAGAACAGTATCGGTGACAAAGGGCAGAGTTGCGCACTGAAGGTCGAGCTGTCCCACACAAAGACAGCACTGTCAAGGCCGACAGTTGCAATCATGCTGTCATCTCGCGACCAGGCAATGTCGACAACGTCTACCATCGACGGGACGTCGCTTAATTAGTCGGAAGTCCATGAGTCTTTTCTCCCTTCATCACTCGACTGACCACTCGAATGCCCGACGAGCCTATGAAGAGGCTTCCAGGTCTCGACATTGACGTCGGAAGAGCCAAAGACTCGACCTCCTCCTCGCCTGCGACGTAATGAGATGAGAGGATCAGCCGGCAATCACACGCGTCTTCTTGTTTCGCAGGAGAACAGGGTCGACGCGAGTGCTCACGGGTCGAGATCCCAGATGACAACAACCGTGTCGTCACTGCCGGAGGCAAGATACCGTCCATGATGGGCCCAGCGGACGCACATAACCGAACCTGATGAGAAGCAGGAAGAAAAGGATGCAGTAAGATGCGGGGAGCCGACGACGAGTGCGTGACGGAAACGAACCGTCATGTTGAGCCATGGTACAGAGCAGCTTGGGATTGGCCTCGTTCGCCTCGACCGCCGAATCCAGGATGGGAAGAGTGGACCAGATGCGAATCTTGGAGTCTTGCAAAGGAGCGAGCGACGCGTGAGACGGGGAACGCGCCAGAGGAGCCGCGCGTCGAGTACGGGAGGGAGGGATAAAGAAACGTACCAAGACCGCCTGTCGCGAGACGAGACCCGTCCGGGTGGACATGGATGGTGTAGATGGGCATCTTGCGGCCCTTCTCCTTGGCGTCTAATTCAGGGTAGACATGAAGCTGGGTCAATCTCCGGCGGGACTCAAACCAGGCGTCCTTCATGGGCCGGAGGAGCAACACCAGCGATAACAGCCACCCGCAGGGGCGTTCCCTCCTGTCCTGGTATGCTCGGTCCGTACGAGACCCTTCAAGTCTCTAGAGAGGGAAGCGCACCTTCGTGTACCACCCAGTTAGGCTTAATGAGCTTCATGGTTGCAGGCGTCGGGACGAGCTTGAGGGCCGTCTTTCCCTGTCTCTCTGGAAGGCTGACGGACTGAAGGGCGCCGATAGACGATTATCGTGCTTTGGGAGCAAGGATGGGCAAAGGAAGAGAGAGGAGCGAAGGTCGAGAACGAGGAAGGTCGTGGTTGAGAGTTGACTCGCGTCGAGGAAGCCGATACGGAGAGAGGGCGGCGCTGCGCCGACCATCGAACACCAACTCAGATCCAAATCGACATCGCACATTCATATCGCAAACAAGGAAAGAATGAAAGGGATAGGAGGAGAGGGGATGGAAGAAGACATATCAAGGGGATGGTAGTACGCAGACTCCGCGCACTTCACGGGCTCGGTGATCTCGGTCAAGAGCGAGCGGCTGGCTGAGGTCGGGAGTCCCGTCGCAGCTCCTGCATTATAATAGTGATACTCTATCGGGTAAGTCAGACCTGCTCGAGAGGGAGGGTGGACGACGGACCAGTTGACCTTCTGGGTGCTCGTGCTGCGCGACCCATCGCACTTGGCCGGCATCATTGAGTTGGCGTGGTGCACAGTACAATCCTCCTATCCAGAGGGAGACTTGAAAAAGCCGTTGGAATTGAAGAGAACAGGAGAATAGAGTCAGCGGAAGACACGGCCATTTGCCAAGGAGTGGAGAGCTGCCGACCGGGGGAGTAGGCGCCCTTGCGGAGGTGAAGAAGGGCGTACTCTTTTAGGTCCAGACGCTGGCCTACTACGGGATTAGTCCGAGAGGGCCGAGCGAGGATAAAGCCTCTGAGTTTGCAGTTCGACGCTGAATACACGAGCCTCGAGCGGTGGTCGCGGTAGAAGCTGAGTGGACGACGAGCCTGACAGATCGGCGGAGATTTTCTTCGAGCTAGACACAGAGACAGACCTTGGGCTTACTGGGATCAGCGTCAGTGGCTCGCCGAGCTCGACGTGCGTGAGAGGGGGCAAGCCTTACGTGTACCACTTGCTGTCGATGTTGTGCTGCGGAAGTGAATGAAGAGCTAGTGCATCATAGATAGGGAGAGGCACGAAAAGAATTCACCACCTCAGGAGCCTATTTCTGGCAGCAGTGTCCGGCCACAGTCGAAGTGAAGATGATATTGGAACCGCGATCTCAAGTCCAGCGAGAGTCGTGGCCTGGAAGGAGGTTACAAGCTGCGTCAGAGAGCAGGCGCTTGGGTGGTTGGAACGTGCGAACGAGACACCCATCAGAAGGATCTCAAAGTTCTGCCAGGTCCTCGTCCTGAACCAATATCTGCTGTTGGCGTAGACGAGAAGAAAAGATTGCAAGAGAAGAAAGGAGGTATGAATGCGTCACTTTCTCTGCCAAGAGGCAAAAATTCGCATATAAGGATCTGATTAATTAAGAGTCCACAGCAGGGGGAGATGGGAGGAGGGTGTTTTAGCGAAATATAAAACGAGGAAGATCGCATTTCAAAAAAATTAAGGACAACTGAAATTCAGAGAATTTTGGAGGTGATGGATGACCTAGCCGACGAAGCTCAGAACGTGAATGAGGAAGGAAGAGCATTGTGAGAACGACAAGCGATGGTTGAGATTACTACCCATGATAATTATTTGTCGGCACATACATTGGCAAGGAGAAAGCCAGGGGGGATATCGGCCTTTACGCTCGTTATTTGATCCGGTGGTCCCACAATATTTACATGTTTGCGCTTTCTGTGAGAGAAGCTTTCGAACTGACTGGATCACGAAGGGGGAGTGGGGGGGGGTGTGGAACTTTTTCGCGAAAGGCCCTTTCTCCATAATGTGTCACAGAGTCGCGGACCCGCAGAGGTGATTCGTCAGGTTGAGGATTCCTCACTTCTCGCGGAACGACTACTACATGTGCAAGCAGAAGAGACTAGTATCAGGCTGTTGCGGACTCGCCATCTCGGCTCTGCGCCTTCGACCTAGTCTTTTTACACGAGGTGCTTTGGATGACCTGTGAGGCCTCCTCATTGCTTGCTCAGAATTATTTCTCATTAATTTCATATGGACTCGAAGAACCCGCCCAAGACCTCGAAGCAAGCCCGTGCCAACTCCACCACTTCACTTCCACTCCTCTACCGACGCTTCTCAGTATCAATCACGTAGGATCACCTGGCGGATCGACGGTCGCCACTACCTTTCGCGACGACCTTATGCTTGTACGCTCAATAAATGCACTAGATCTTCCTCCCAGTCTTGTCTCAACCCCACAAGAGGCGAAGGTGCCTGAACCCTGCCAGCATGTTAGAGAGATCATGCGCGGTCACTGATCCCCCAATTACAAAGTGAGCCCCTGATCCCTTTCATTTTGACTTGTTTCAAGCGGTTACCCCAATTCCTTGCTTAGTCCATCCCGTTCCGACAAGTGCCGATCAATAATCTGCATAAGCACCCCTGACTCTCTTGCGATGCTGGCAGACGAAGGCAACCGGCAGGAATGACGAGACGATGATGTACCCCGTGGGAACTGCAACTCTCGGCGCGGTGGCGAAGGCTTCGCGCGCTGCCTGCAGGCCTCTTCTCCCTCGACTGCCAACACTCCCACTTCCTCTCCTCCTTTCTCCCCCCTCCTCCCCCCCCTTCCCGCTTCACCCTCACTCCCTCGCCTTCCCTCCGCCGTAGGAGAGAGCAGGCATACACCAGCTTCGGTCGATAACCTCTACCGACCTACCGAGCAGCAGCATGTCCGGCGCACCCCCTGGCTTTTCTGGTCCCCCGCCAGGCTTCTCTGCCGCCCCCCCTCCTGGATTCGACGCGAGCGCCTTTGCCGATGCCAATGGTGCCGGCCCAAGCCTGTCGAGCCTTACACCTGAGCAAATTGCCAAGAAGAAGCAGGCATGGCTCAATCTCCAGTCGCGTCGCTGGAGTGAGGCGAGAAAGAAGGGTGGAGCAGGTGGAGTTGACATGGGCAAAGCAGTTCGTCTCGCTCCTTTCTATCTTGAGCTCTCTCCCTCTTAGTCCCAAGGCCTTCCTGGATACGCTTGACCCACTAGAAAGGGCTGAGCATGGATGGCATTGGACCAGGGTGATCGAGGGCATGCCGATCAAGGGCTGACGACCATCTCGCTCTCTCCTCCACTCTTCCTCTGCCGATCCCTGTCCTCGCCGCCGACCCACCTCATTGCCATCCCTCTCTTGTCCAACATATAGCCCACTCCTCCGGAGGTTCTCCGTCGCATCATGTCTGTCAAGGGCGACCTTTCGGGCAGGCAGGTGAGTGACTCTCCCTTTTGCGCGTTCATGCCGCGCCGATATCGCCGAGGCTGACCTCCCTCTCTTCTAGTTCCGTACCGACAAAGTGCGCTCGTCTTCCTCTTCCCAACTGCCTCTGGATCCCGGGCCTCATGCTGACACACTTTCTTTGTTTTTCGTCCGTAACGAAGCGCGTTCATCTGGGTGGGTAGCTCTTTGCCCGCTGGCATGTTGACGTCGCCTTCTCGCTGACCTCCTCACTCTTCTTTCAATACCCCGTATCACCTCAAATGATCAGGCGCTCTCAAATATATCCCGCATGCCACGATGGCTCTTTTGGCCTCTATTCCACAGCCTTGGGAGGTGAGTGGATGCATTGCCGCGAAACGGTGGTCGTCGACTCCGGGCTGATGCATCTTGCCCTTCCCACCTTCCCTTCACCATCTTTCCCCTACCACAGCAAGTGAAGGAAGTCAACGTCCTCTACCACGTCACGGGGGCCATCACCTTCGTCAACGACAACCCGCGAGTAATCGAGCCGGTCGTACGTGGCGCGTTCGACTGGTCTTTCATAATACCCCTCGTCCTGACCACCTTTCTGTTATCTTTCTCTTCGGAACAGTACCACGCTCAATGGAGTTCCCAGTGGCTGGCCATGCGTAGAGAAAAGAAGGATCGTCGCCACTTTAAGCGGCTCCGTTTTCCCCCTTTCGACGACGAGGAGCCGCCCATGGACTATGGCGACAATATCCTGGATGTTGAGCCTCTTGAGGCAATTGAGCTTGAGCTCGACGAGGAAGAGGACTCCGCCATCAACGAGTGGTTCTACGACCTCAAGCCTCTCCTAGACACACCCCACGTCAACGGGCCGAGCTACAGGCACTACTCCCTCTCGCTTGAGCAGATGTCAGCGCTCTACCGGATCGGTCGTGTCCTCCAGAGTGACTTTGCGGACCGCAATGCGTTCTATCTCTTTGACCTCAAGTCGTTCTATACTGCCAAGGCGCTCAACATGGCTATTCCCGGAGGCCCTAAGTTTGAGCGTAAGTAGTGTGCGAGCGCGTCTCTGCCACCGTTCCTATCGGTTCGCGTCTGACCTCGCTCCCCTCTGCTTCCTCCCAGCTCTCTACCGCGACACCGAGTCGTACGATGAGGATTGGAACGAGTTCAACGACATCAACAAGGTCGTCATTCGCCAGCAGATCCGGACCGAGTACAAGGTGGCCTTCCCACACCTCTACAATTCGCTTCCGCGGTCCGTCCAAATCGGCGTCTACCACGAGCCTAAGAACGTCTACATCCGGACCGAGGACCCGGACCTCCCTGCGTTCTACTTCGACCCTCTAATCAACCCGATCTCGTCCCGGGCTGTCGAGGCCGCTAACCTCCCGGTTGTCTCGCATGAGGACGCCATCTTTGGCCCGACAGAGTTCACCGCCCAGACTGAGGACGATTTCTCGCTTCCGGAGGACTGCACGCCCTTCCTCACCGGGTCCGAACTCTCCAACGACAACACCGCCGATGCCATTGCCCTTTGGTGGGCGCCGCACCCGTACAACCGTCGGAGCGGCCGCACTCGGCGAGCCCAGGACGTTGCGCTCGTCAAAGACTGGTACCTCGAGCACTGCCCGCCGGGGCAGCCGACCAAGGTCCGCGTCTCATATCAGAAGCTGGTTCGTGTCTTATTTTTGTGTTCTGTCTTATGTCTTGGTCTGGAGCTGCGCTTGTGCTGACTGCTCTCACAGCTCAAGATCTACGTCCTCAACTCGCTTCACCACCGGCACCCGAAGCCGCACACCAAGAGGAACCTCTACAAGTCACTTAAGAACACCAAGTTGTGCGTTTGCGCCCCGTTTTGTCGCTCAGCTGTGCTGTCCCTGACTTCCTCTTCGATTTCCCCCAGCTTCCAAACTACCACGATTGACTGGGTCGAGGCTGGTCTCCAGGTCTGCCGGCAGGGCTACAACATGCTCAACCTCCTCATCCACCGCAAGAACCTCAACTACCTCCACCTCGACTACAACCTGAACCTTAAACCGGTTAAGACGCTCACGACCAAGGAGCGCAAGAAGTCGCGTTTCGGAAACGCCTGTGCGTTGTCTCCCCTCCTCATAGTCGCAACGAACAACGACTGACTTTTGCCCGCAGTCCATCTGACGCGCGAGATCCTCCGTCTCACGAAGCTCATCGTCGACGTCCACGTCCAGTTCCGTCTTGGCAACATTGACGCCTTCCAACTCGCCGATGGTCTCCAGTACATGTTTGCTCACGTCGGTCAGCTCACGGGAAGTGAGTAGCCACGTGTTCCTGTGAGCGCGGGCTTGTCCTGACCTGCCTTTACCCTCTGCCAAGTGTACCGCTACAAGTATAAGCTCATGAAGCAGATCCGCATGTGCAAGGATCTCAAGCACCTCATCTACTATCGCTTCAACACAGGCCCCGTCGGTAAAGGTCCCGGAGTTGGCTTCTGGCAGCCCGGATGGCGTGTTTGGCTATTCTTCATGCGTGGTACGTCGTCCATCCCCTACAGTTGCTTTCCTCGTGTTCACACTTCGCCTTGCAGGTATCGTTCCTCTCCTCGAGCGCTGGCTCAACAACCTGCTCGCGAGGCAGTTCGAGGGTCGCAACGCCAAAGGCGTCGCCAAGACGGTCACCAAGCAGCGCGTCGAATCGCATTACGACCTCGAGCTCCGCGCGGCCGTCATGCACGACATCCTGGACATGATGCCCGAGTCGATCAAGCAGAACAAAGCCAAAACGATTCTCCAGCATCTTTCGGAAGTGGGTTGCCCCAGCAGTCTTTACATCAGCAATGTCGTTTGACCTTCCCTTCTGACATCGTTTCCTCCTCGCCTCCTCCTTCCTGGCAGGCCTGGCGTTGCTGGAAGGCGAACATTCCCTGGAAGGTTCCCGGCATGCCTTCAGCGATCGAGAATATCATCCTCCGGTACATCAAGTCGAAGTCGGACTGGTGGACGTCCGTTGCGCACTACAACCGCGAGCGGATTCGCCGGGGCGCGACCGTTGACAAGGCTGTCGTCAAGAAGAACCTCGGTCGTCTCACTCGGCTTTATCTTAAGGCCGAGCAGGAGCGGCAGCACTCATACCTCAAGGACGGGCCCTACATCTCGTCCGAGGAGGCCGTCGCCATCTACTCGTCCGTGGTCCACTGGCTCGAGAGCCGGAAGTTTGGTGTGTGAACCACTTGACTTAACCTACCCCTTGTTACTTTGCTGAACCGCTCCTCGTTCTTCTCCAGCGCCCATTCCATTCCCTCCGCTCTCGTATAAGCACGACACTAAGCTCCTCGTCCTCGCGCTTGAGAAGCTCAAGGAGGCGTACAGCGTTCAAGGTCGCCTCAATGCCTCTCAACGTGAGGAGCTCGCACTCATTGAGCAGGCGTACGACAACCCGCACGAGTGTCTTTCGCGGATCAAGCGTCTCCTCCTCACCCAGCGTGCCTTCAAGGAGGCCGGAATCGAGTTCTTGTGCGTTTGGCGTTGTCGCGGTCTTTTCTCTGTGCATGTCGATACTGACTTGCTCACCCTCCTTTAGCGACACATACGACAAGCTCATCCCGTGCTACGACATCGAGCCCGTGGAGAAAATCACCGACGCCTACCTCGACCAGTTCCTCTTCTTCGAGGCCGACAAGCGTGGTCTCTTCCCCTCGTGGATCAAGCCTGCCGACACGGAGCCCCCTCCCCTGCTCGTTTACAAGATGGCCCAGGGTATTAACAACCTCACGGATGTGTGGGAGACAGCCGACGGCCAGGCCAACGTTATGATGGAGACGGTACTCAGCAAGGTCTACGAAAAGATGGATCTCACGCTCCTCAATCGTCTCCTCCGGCTCATCCTTGACCATAACCTAGCGGATTACATCACCGCCAAGAACAACCCGGTCCTTACCTACAAGGACATGTCGCACGTCAATACGTTCGGCATGATTCGTGGTCTCCAGTTCTCGGCGTTCGTCTTCCAGTACTACGGTCTCGTCCTCGATCTCCTCATCCTCGGTCTCCAGCGCGCGAGTGAGATGGCCGGTCCGCCCCAGCTTCCGAACAATTTCCTCCAATTCAGGGACACGGCGACCGAGACAAGGCACCCGATCAGGCTCTATGTGCGTCCACAGTTCCTTTCTCTCCTCGCTGACCATCCGCTGACTCTCTTTCCCGCTTCAGACTCGTTACGTCGATCGGATCCACATCTTCTTCCGCTTCGAGGCAGACGAGTCGCGCGACCTCATCCAGCGGTACCTCTCGGCCAACCCAGACCCGAACAATGAGAACGTCATTGGCTTCAACACTAAACGCTGCTGGCCCCGCGACTGCCGCATGCGGCTCGTTAAGCACGACGTCAACCTCGGTCGCGCCGTGTTCTGGAATGTCAAGAACTCGCTCCCGATGTCGCTTACGACGATCAACTGGGTGTGTGGCGCACTGCTCACTAATAAACCCCTGCATGCGCCTACTGATGTTCACTTTTCCTTTTTCTTGCTCTTAGGACGACACCATCGTCTCGGTCTACTCTAAGGACAATCCCCAGATTCTTTACTCGATGTGCGGGTTTGAGGTCCGAATCCTGCCCAAAATCCGCACCGTCTCGGAGAGCTTCTCTCTCAAGGACAGCGTGTGGAACCTCAACAACGAGCAGACCAAGGAGCGGACCGCTCAGGCGTTCCTCCGCGTTTCGGATGAGGGCGTCCAGCAGTTCAACAACCGGATCCGCCAGGTCCTCATGAGCTCGGGCTCAACGACCTTCTCTAAGATCATCAACAAATGGAACACGGCCATCATCGGACTCATGACGTACTACCGCGAGGCTGTTGTTCACACAAACGAACTCCTCGAAGCACTTGTCAAGGCCGAGAACAAGATCCAGACGCGTGTCAAGATCGGTCTCAACTCGAAGATGCCCTCGCGTTTCCCGCCCGTCGTCTTCTATTCGCCCAAGGAGCTCGGAGGACTCGGCATGCTCTCCATGGGTCACGTCCTCATCCCTCAGAGTGATCTCCGTTGGTCTAAGCAGACCGACGCTGGAGGCATCTCGCACTTCCGCTCTGGAATGACGAGCACCGAGGAGCAGCTTATCCCCAAGTGCGTTTGGCTATCCTTTCCCCTCATTCTTCCACTCTTACTGATACCTGCCTTCTCTCCGTAGCTTGTTCCGATACCTCCAGCCATGGGAGGCCGAATTCCTCGACTCTGCCCGCGTCTGGTCTGAGTACTCGATGAAGCGCAAGGAGGCCGCCGCTCAGAACAGGCGTCTCACGCTTGAGGATCTTGAAGACTCGTGGGACCGTGGAATCCCCCGTATCAACACCCTCTTCCAGAAGGACCGCCACACGCTCGCGTACGACAAGGGATGGCGTGTCCGGACGGACTGGAAACAGTATCAGCTTCTCAAGCACAATCCGTTCTGGTGGACTTCCCAGCGTCACGATGGAAAGCTCTGGCAGCTCAACAACTACCGTGTTGACGTCATCGCTGCGCTTGGTGGAGTTGAAGGCATTCTTGAGCACACGCTCTTCAAGGGCACAGCGTTCCCAACCTGGGAGGGTCTCTTCTGGGAGAAGGTTTGTCCCATTGCCTACTAATTTGTCCTCAGCTGCCATTGATCACTTTCGCATTTTTCTCTCCAGGCGTCCGGATTCGAGGACTCGATGAAGTTCAAGAAGCTCACCAATGCGCAGCGGTCCGGTCTCAACCAGATCCCGAACCGTCGATTCACGCTCTGGTGGTCGCCTACGATCAACCGCGCCAACGTCTACGTCGGATTCCAGGTCCAGCTCGATCTCACGGGTATCTTCATGCACGGAAAGATGTGGGTTGGCGAGCAGTCGATCTCTCAAAATCCCTCGGCCTTACGCTGACTTCTCTCTGCTCTTCTCTCCCAGCCCCACGCTCAAGATCTCGCTCATTCAGATCTTCCGTGCCCATCTCTGGCAGAAGATTCACGAATCGGTTGTCATGGACTTGTGCCAGGTCTTCGACCAGGAGCTCGAGGCCCTCCAGATCGAGACGGTCCAGAAGGAGACTATCCACCCGCGCAAGTCGTACAAGATGAACTCTTCCGCAGGCGACATCCTCCTCTTTTCGGCCTACAAGTGGAACATCTCGCGACCGTCGCTCATCACTGATACTAAGGACGTCCTTGACGGCACGACCTCGAACAAGTGGTGGTGCGACGTCCAGCTCCGTTGGGGAGACTTTGACTCGCACGACATTGAGGTGGGTCCGGTTCGATCACTCTCCTTAGACGTTTGTTGCTGACAAGGCGCTCTTCCTCTCTCTTCTTCAGCGCTACACCCGCGCCAAGTTCCTTGATTACACGTCGGACTCGATGTCGATCTACCCATCGCCGACCGGTGTTCTCATCGCCATCGACCTGGCCTACACGCTCCACTCGGCCTATGGTAATTGGTTCCCGGGTATGAAGCCGCTCATGCAGCAGGCGATGGGCAAGATTATGAAGGCCAACGTAAGTTGTGGTCTGTCTATCCAGATCTGCCTCAGTAGCTGACCTTCAACTTCGCGTCTCAGCCTGCACTCTACGTTCTCCGCGAGCGCATCCGCAAGGGTCTCCAGCTCTACTCGTCTGAGCCCACCGAACCCTGTACGTTCCGAGAGAAGTTTTCTGGTTTAGGGAGCCTTATCTAATCCTCTCTTTCAGACCTCAACTCGCAGAACTACTCGGAGCTCTTCAGCAACCAGATTATCTGGTTCGTCGATGACACCAACGTCTACCGTGTCACGATTCACAAGACTTTCGAAGGAAACTTGACGACAAAGCCGATCAACGGAGCCATCTTTATCTTCAACCCCCGCACGGGTCAACTCTTCCTTAAGATCATTCACACCTCGGTCTGGGCGGGACAGAAACGTCTCGGTCAGCTCGCTAAGTGGAAGACCGCCGAGGAGGTTGCCGCTCTTGTCCGTTCGCTCCCCGTCGAGGAGCAGCCGAAGCAGGTCATCGTCACTAGGAAGGGTATGCTCGACCCGCTCGAGGTCCACTTGCGTACGTCCATTTCTCCCTCGATTCAACCTCGGGAACCCCTAGCTGACGCTCTTTCCTTCCAACAGTTGATTTCCCCAACATCGTGCGTTCCTCTTGCTGTATTTCCCATTCCATTCCCACTAACAATCCACACATTCTCTTTGCCCGTCCAAAGGTCATCAAGGGGTCGGAGCTCCAGCTCCCCTTCCAGGCCACTATGAAGATGGAGAAGTTCGGAGACCTCATCCTTGTGCGTGTGCTCTTCCAGCGTTCCCCGACGCGACACTGACATTCTCTCTTCTGTCTCCCCACAGCGTGCAACCCAACCCCAGATGGTCCTCTTCTCCCTCTACGACGATTGGCTCAAGTCCATTTCGTCGTACACGGCGTTCTCACGTCTCATTCTCATCCTTCGTGCTCTCCACGTCAACAACGAGAAGGCCAAGATCATCCTCCGCCCAGACAAGGCGACTATCACTGAGCCGCACCACATCTGGCCGACGCTCAGCGACGAGGAATGGATGAAGGTCGAGGTCGCTCTCAAGGACCTTATCCTTACCGACTTTGGCAAGCGGAACAGCGTCAACGTTGCATCGCTCACCGCGTCCGAGATCCGTGATGTCATCCTCGGAATGGAGATGTGAGCCGGGTCCTCTCCTTCGCGACTTGTCATCGCTCTTCTTGCTGACTCCAACCCCCCCTTCTCAGCTCGGCTCCCTCCATCCAGCGTCAGCAGATGGCCGAGATTGAGAAGTCGACCGAGGCTCAGGCGCAGATCACGTCGATCCAGACCAAGACGACCAATATCCATGGAGACGAGATCCAAACGGTGACGACGACTAACTATGAGCAGCAAGTCTTCTCCTCCAAGTCGGACTGGCGTGTTCGCGCCATCTCGGCGACGAACCTGCCGCTCCGTGTCCAGCATATCTTCGTCTCGAATGACGACGTCAAGGACGACGCTGGTTCACTCACGTTCGTCATCCCGAAGAACGTCCTCAAGACGTTCATCGTGAATGCCGATCTTCGGACCCAGGTCGCCGCCTTCCTCTACGGCAAGGCCCCCGCTGACAACCCCCAGGTCCGCGAGGTCACGACGGTCGTCTACGTTCCCCAGCGTGGTTCCCATGGCTCGGTCGAGCTTCCGACGATGCTTCCCCAGCACGAGTTCCTTCTCCAGGGGCTCGAGCCGCTCGGATGGATCAAGACTCAGTCATCTGAGGTTCAGCATCTCAGCCCCGTTGACGTCGCCCAGCAGGCCAAGATCATGTCAGCCAACCCGGAGTGGGCGCCGACATCCATCTGTCTCACAGCGTCCTTCACACCCGGATCCATCTCGCTCTCCGCATGGGAGCTTACCCCGGCCGGCTTCGAGTGGGGTCGCAAGCAGTCGGGCGATCTTAGCAACCCGGTCGGATTCTCGCCCTCGATGGCCGGCCGCGTCCAGTTGCTGCTCTCGGACCGCATCCTCGGATCGACCCTCGTCCCAACGGGCGATGTCTGGAACTATTCTGTTGGTCTCGGCCAGCTCTTCACGCCTCAGATGAGCTACTCCGTCACGCTCGGCACGCCCAAGCCATTCTGGGACGAGTGCCACCGGTGCGTTGCCCTTGCTTCCTCCTTGAAAGTTCTCGCGGAGCCTGACTCTTTCTCTTTTCTAGTCCGGCTGCCTTCATCAGCTTCGCTTCTCTCGAGGGCGATGACGACGCCGATCATGAAGATTCGTTCGCTTGAGCGATGCGCCTTCTCTCTTTCTGTTTTTTCTGTCCTTAACTTCTTCTTATCGTCTCGGCCTCGAAAACGACGTCTCGCTTTTTCTTTGTATTTGGTTTCCCCCCATATGTCATCCGCGTTTTGCGTCTTCTCTACTTACCGACAGCGACAGTGAAAGAAAAACATACATAGCATAGGCATCTCAGATCTAGCGCATGCGGATGATACCAGCGGCCTGAAGCTTCTGAATCTTCTGGGCGATGAGCGGCGACTTGAGGTGCTCCTGCAGGGCCCGTGGGTCGGACTGAGCCTGCTCTAGGATGGAACGCATAACTGGAAGTATGGCAGTCATTCAGCCTTGGCCTCTATAACTCCCATCCGCTCTCTCTCAAACTTACCAGGATCCTGCATGATCTGTGCGACCTCCGGGTCCCGCATCGCGCGCTGGAGGGTCTGCTCCTCCGTCTCGTTCGAGCGCTCCTTGTCGATCTCGATCATGCACTTCCTCAGCTGGCCCTCAATCTCGTTACGGTGCTTTCCCTCCTTGTCGGCGTCGGTTGCGGTCGCGCAAGCCTCGATGGCCTTCTGGAAGTCGCGCATGCCAAAGAGGACGAGCGACTTGCGGATGTGGGCCTTGATGAACGACGGGTCGATCGCGATCGCCGCGTTGGCGTCCTTGAGGGCCTCAGGGAAAGCGGCGAGCTTGGTGTAGGCGGCCGCGCGGTTGTTGTACGCCTTGGGATCCGAAGGAAGACGCTTGATGGCCTCAGTGTACGACTTGACGGCCGAGACAAAGTCACCCTTCTTGAAGAAGTCGTTGCCCTCGTTCCGTGCGATCTCGGCCTTCTCGGGCGAGATGTAAGCGGCGATGTCGGCGTCCTTCTTCTGCTTCTCGGCCTAAGGAGCTCGTCGAGGACTCAGCGTCGGGCTCAAGGAAAGGGGCGAGAATGGTGGGCGACTCACGGCACGAAGCTTCTCGAGAATGTCCGGGGTCCGGTGCTCGGTGAGGGACTTCTCATAGAACTTGATGGCGTTCGTGAGGTCGTCCTTCTTCTGGTATGAAGTTCCCATGCGTCCGAAGGCCTTGGCGACCATCTTGTAGTCGGCGCGGAGCTCACGGCCCTCATCGACAGCCTTCTGGCACGTCTCGATGGCCTTGTCGTACTCGCCCTGCTCGAAGTATACGGCTGAATATTGAGAGGGATCAGTCGATCGCAGGCATTAACCCCACTTAACACGCACTACGACTCACCAGCAAGGTTGGTGAGGTAGGAGATGTCCTTGGGCCACGTCTCCCACGCCTTCTCGTAGAGCTCAATAGCCTCCTCAAACTGCCTCGACTTGTAGGCGGCATTGCCCTTGCTCTTGAGCTCAACTGACTCTGCTTTGTGCGAGGCGTCATCGTCGACCTCCATCGGCTCGGCCTCCTCCTCCTTAGGCTCGGGCACCTTGGTAGCGGGGGCGGGCTTAGACGTTGAGGCAGTGGGAGGGGGAGGGGCGGAAGAGGAAGCGGCGGGGGTGGAGGAGGCGGCAGGAGGAGGGGCAGACGCATCAGGGTTAGAGGGGTCGAAGCCGGCTCCCTCAGGGCGCTCGAAGGCGTTGAGGTCGATGCCCATAAGGACGCCCATAACCTGAATCCTGAAGGCAGGCAGAAGGAGAATCGTGATCAGCTTAACCATGCAGATGTCAAAACGAGCGGCCCAACGGACATGCGAGGGTCCGAGAGGGCCGAGGCAGCAAGCTGGGGGTTCTCGGCCATCTGACGGAGCTTCTGGCTGAAGGCAGGGTCGGAGAGGAGGCTGGCCGTCTTGGGGTTGGCGGCGAGCTGTCGTATGTGCAGGGAAAGAGGGAACACGTCAGAATTCAGAGGAAGAGAGGCACATGCGCGCGTATCGCATCCCACGTCGTCTGCTCACCTTGCCGAACATCTGGTTCGGGCATCAGCAGGGAGGGCACAATGTCAGCGACTTTTACAGAGCAAGAGTTTCCCTCGGCTTGGGAACTCACGTTGGGGTCCTTGAAGAGCTTGCCGATGCCGTCACCGGCTCCTCCAATGTCGTCCTTCTCTGCGGCCTTCTCGACCTCGGCGAGACCCTTCTTCAGAAGCGCACTCTCAGGCTCGACTTCGAGACCAGCCTTGTAAGCGGCGATGGAGGCCTCGTAGTCACGCTGGCCGTGGAGGGCAGAGCCCTTGCGCATGAAGCCCTTGGAGAAGGACGGGTTGAGCTTGATCGTCTGGAGTTAAGACAATGGTGAGCACACAATGGTCCGTCAGCTTCTTGCCAACACTTCGTCTACAGTCCAAATCACAGCACGAGACGCACCTCCTCCGCGTCCTCGAGAGCCTTGACGTAGTCGCGCTTGCCTCCGTAAGCGGCAGATCGGTTGGAGAAGAGGACATGGTTTGACGGGTCAAGGGCAATGGCCTGTCACGAGCAAGGAAGACAGACACCCCGGTCAGCATCAGAGTCTCTCTTTCCACTTCCTATGGTTCAAGAGGCGGCACGAGTGCAGAGCCAGTCGCACCTTGGTGAACTGCTCGATGGCCGAGTCGTAGTCCTTGGCGGCGAAGGCCTTGTTTCCGGCGGCTTTGAATTCCTCCTGTGAGGCCGACATGTATGTCAGAGACCTGTCGAGACAGGAAGTGAGAAGCAAGCCTGTGTTTGCGTACAGCAGACATGGTGATGGAAGGGTGGAATTGATGGTGGTCGGAGGAGAAGCGGCACGCGGATGACGGGCCTCGCCTCGCGCGTCGCGACTTTCTATGGAGTTCTCTCGCCGGTCCTCCACCTTCCGCCACCTGATCATCAGTCGCTCGGCTGTCAGGCGGCCCGATGGCCGAAGCCTCTTCCAGAGCTTTCTTCTTCCAACACCAATCCTCTCTGAGAGCGATGAGGGACAAGACCAGGCGTGCGGACTCCTCAGACTTCTGCGGACTTCGCAGGCTTCCATACACGCGCCGACAAACTCCAGCGGCTCTGAGATCACGGCGTTCATGGCGGACTTGAGGATGAATGAACATCTCATCACGCCCCTCCAGCCTCAAGGTGAAGCCGCTCCTTTTCCTCCTCCTTGAGCCGCTCCTGCTCTTCACGCTCCTCCTGCTCGACGACCTGAGGTGAACACGCTCAGCTGGTCAACTCGGCTCACTCTCCTAAGGCATACATGCCAAGGACCCACCTCGATATCCAACGGGAAGTTGAGGATCGCACAGACACCCGTCAGCTGGTTCAGCTCTGGGGTCGTGTCGGGCCGAACCATCAGCATCGGCGCTCCCTCCATACTACATTCCAAACTACACAATGAGTCGAAGGACTCACGCTTTCCGCTCTCGTGCATGCTTGAGAAGATGAGGGACTCGCCGCCCTTCGTCCGTACCTCGTCCACGAGCGAGACGAATCGTTTCCGCTTCTCAGTATCCGCCGACCTACATAAGAAAGACGGGCGGCGTCAGTGGACTGCCACAAAGAGAGACCCACTGGCGGAGTGTTCACTCACCGGAAGAGTTCGTCACTGATCATGAGCGTCCCGACGGCGCCTCGGTCGACGGCGAGCGCAACGTGGTCGGGTCCGTACCAGGCGCGAAGTTCATCCGATCCGAGCATCTTGTGGAACCTGAGAGAGGGAGGATGAGGGAAGACTTTCGATCAGGGCGGCAAGCGCGAGGGACGACAGGGTGGAAGGGGGAAACCGAACTTGTCTAGCATCATGCCTTCCCGAGCGTACTTGGTCCCCGAGAGCATGGCTGAAATCTATGATAGTAAGGAGGCGTTCAGCCACAGATTGAGTTTGGAGATAAGAGAAAAGGGACAAACCTCCGGCCCTCGCAAGGCCTCCGTGAGGGCGTGGACGTGGCTCGTCGAAGTGTGGACACGGACAAACTTGTTCCTCGCCTGGAGGAGGGGTTTGTTGGACGACTTGACGGCCTCGGCGAAGATGTAGTCATATAGCTATGCGAGGGAGGCTGGTTCAGGGTTATTAACAAAGTCGAGCGAAGGCGAGAGGCAACGCACAGCGTCCTTGGTGAATCCAGGGGAAGCGAGAACAACGACCTTGAGGGTCGCAAAGGAAAGATGCCGGATGATAGCCTGGTAGACTGTCTGCATGAACCGCTCCATCGCCTGGGGGAAAGTGCAAGAATGTTCATCAGTGCTCATCAGTTTCTGACCTGCGACTAGCTCACCTTCTCATGGACACCTGTCACCCCCTTGCGCTTCCTCGGGACGGGTACGTCAATCCGTTGACGGACGACAGTCATGTGCTCTGTGAGCAGGCATATGGTAGCGGAGCCTTGGAGGACCGTCTCACATCAGCATCTCCTCCACATGCCGAACGGTATGAGCCACCTCACCCTCTCCGCACACGACGGCGCCGACCTCTGCCCCCCGACCCTCGACGGTGGCTTCGTCAATGCGGCCCAGGGATACGGAATCCCAGCCGTCCTTCTTCCACAGATCAAAGTCGCGGTTGGCTGTGGCGAACACTCATTAGCCACACGCTTCATGGGATGAACATCGCTCTAAAGATGACGACCAACCTTCAAGGTCAAGCGTGTGGAACGCCCCCATCTTAACATGCTGGTTCTCCCGCGTGATCCGGCCCGAGAGGTGGAGGGTGCTCGTCGGGTCCGGCGGACCAGAGCCCGGCGTGGCAGAAGTTGATGGAGGAGCGATGGAGGGGGAGTATTCAGTCTGTCCAGGCAGTTGCTAAAACAGTCAGCGATCCTGCAGATTGGCAGAGAGGGGGGGAGGGTAAGCCTTGCTTTGGTGATCTCAATGGTGAGGTTCGTCTTGACGCGCGTAGAGTCAGTCGAACCCGTCGCCGAGACAGTCTGGACGCGTCTGAAAGGGGAAACGAGAGGAAAAGGAGCATTCGACACCGCTGCGGTCAGCAAGTTTGTCGTGAGCCTTCAGAGAATTAGTCTAAGTCCACTCACCGGACGGCAGGTGCCCGAACTTCGTCGCCCTGCTCTCGGTCAAGCAAGCGTAAACGAGAGAGATCGAACGATGTCGTCGTCAGCACTCAGGCTAGCTCAAAGCACCCACATGCGCAGCAATTACGCACAACAGATATGAGATTGTAAATGTGCCACATGTCCTCGTCGTCCTCCGGTCTCAGCTTGACGTAGCCCTGTGGTTTGGGGAACGCGTACGTAATAATCAGCCTCCATCTGGCCTGACCTGGTCCACACCGAGTAATACTCACCGAGCCGTCCTTCTCGATGACCTTTTTGATGAGCTTCATGCTTTCGTGTGTGTCGCGCGAGGCGAAGTGAGTGTCGTTGGTGGTTGTAGAAGGCGGCGGAGACTTCCCCCTTCTCCGACTGGACGATGCGCGGGCATGACGTTCGGAGCGAGGCTGCCGTCCGTCATGTAACCTTCACGACCGCAAGCGAGTCTGTTTTTATTTTTATTTTTCTCTTTAGATCCATGATTTACGTTGATGCGTATCAGTTGACTCAGTGCTGGGGAATGGCGGCCAGACCTGCCCCGACGATGCTGGACGACATTGCCGTTGCCCAGCATTCACGACCTTCCTCCCGAGCGAGTCACATGCATTTGAGAAGAGCGGAATCGGGACGACAAACAACTTATTCATCCAGGGCAATGGAGGGGGCTGGCACGCGAAACGAGAAAAGAGACATGGAGCAGGAGATAGATTAGAAAAAAGAGAGGAGAGGAAAGGAGTGTTGGACGAGGACAGGATGATGGGAGCGAACGACAGCAGTAACAAAGTGACGATAATGATGGAGCAGTACGACAGGATAGGAGTAACAGAAAGATGATAAAGATAGAAGGGCGACGATCCAGGCGAGAGAAACAGATAAAGGAAGAGGGAAGAGGGAAAAAGCGGGAGAGGAGAGAAGAATAAAAAGCCGCAAACCATCAACACATCTCCCCCTCCTCTTGCTTCACGCTAGCAGACGCCGAAGGCGTCGCAGCTGCAAACGCCTCCTATTGCAATCCCTGGGGGTGATCCTCCCCTCCCGCTCCTCCTCCAGCGTTGAAGTTACCGCTCTCAGAGGACGGAGGCGGGTACGCGCTTCCTTATTCGCTGTTTCTCTGCTCCGAGTCCGTCTTGGTCGTCGAGCCGGCGTCCGATATCGTGAGGGACGGCGCCGCCTGTTGGAGTGAGTTGGAGGGGTGGTGCTGATAGTAAGCCGGCGGATCGGTGGGGCCGGCTGACAACCAGCCCGGATGAGGAGCCCGGGAGTAGGCGGATGTGTGCGCTTCGGCCATCATGGTGTAGTTGGAGGGTGGCTGGTTGCCGTCCGGGTGAACATAGTACGCTAGAGGCGCCTCCGACTGTGAGTGCTGGTCCGGATCCTGGTCGGGGTAGTACATATGAACGAGGGACGAGTCCTGCATGCCAGACGCCGGAAGGCCAACTACCTCATCCGGAGCTTCGTAGTAGTACGGCGCCGAATGCTGCTGGGGGAGGTGCGGGTGCGGGTTCTGCATCGAATGCGGGTGATGCTGCGAGATATGAAGCCCGTCGAGGTGGTTCTCGACCGCCGACGAGGTATCGTTTCCTCGGGAGACGAGCTGCGGTCGGAAAACGCCATCGCTCGAGACGCCTGACATGCCGACGTAGCCATCGTCATCGTCGTCGTACGCGATGAGCTCCTCCGTCTCACCGTAATCGTCCATCGGGCTGCAGGAACTGCCGTCCTCCTGAGAAGGGATAGACAGCGAGTACGTGACGCCAGCAGAGCTAGGCCGAGGAGAGACGCTATCCAGCTCCGTCGGCGATGTCTTAGGTGAGGCGTACGACGTCCGACCGTAAGTGAAATTTGTGTAGATAACGGGCGTTGACTCGAAGCCAGGACCACCGGCGAGCGACTTGCGGTGCGGGAGGGAGAGCGACGACGTGTTGGCTGAATTGGCCATATAGCTCCGCGAGAGCTTGCCATGCCTAGGGGAGGGGGCTCCGCTGCCAGTGGCGTTTAGCTCCGAGACAGTGTTGAACGAGTTCCCGCGGTGCATCGGCGAGGGCCGCATCTTGTGGCTGCTGGACGGACGAGATGGGCCCGAGAGGGTCGTCGACGAGCTAGGTGCAGCGGCGGATCCGGCGGTGACGATGGCCGAGGATGAGTGGGAGCGGGCGCGCATCATGCCGCCGACAGGATCGTTGCGCTTGCGTTTCGTTGGAGTGAGGTCGAGCGACGGGTGGTGGAAGCCCGGAGACAACCTTCCGTCGGCCGAAGACGGCGTGAGGTACCCAGGCGAGACGGCATACGAACTGCCTGTCGAGCTGAATGACGAGCATACGAGAGGCGGGGCGGCCTGGAGCTGGGCGAAGTACCCCTGGGGCGAGGGTGCCGAGGACGAGACCGAGGACTGCGTTCGGTAGTCAAGGCTCGTGACCGCGAGCGAGTTGGATCGGCCCAGCGCAAGTGGAAGCTGCTGTTGCGTGTTGATCGGCGGGAGGTCGTACGGCGAAGAGGCGGCATGGGCATTGCCGTAATCGTAGAGGGTCGGGTCCGCCGTGTCCTCGCTGCTGACGACCGGGGCAACGTCGGTGGCCGGCTTCGTGAGCCAGGTGCCAGTCTGCCTGCGACGCTCTTTGAACTGATAGAGGATAAAGCGGTGAGAGTCAGTATCAAGTGCCGAGCCACGGGGCCCGAACTCAGCGAGGGGCACTACTGACCGACGCAAGCCACTTGGCACTCGCTCGGAGGTCCTTATCCTCTTCCTCACGGTACTGTTCGTGCAGAATGACAGCCGTGTCGCGAATATCGAGGTCCGAGACGTCCCTCCCGGCGCGATACTCGTTCTCGAGCCATTCATTGACCTTCTGCTCCGTGACGGGGAATCTCCCGATGGGGCGAGTCTCGGGGCCGTTCCGTGAGAACTGCCCCGACCGCTGATGATCTTGATGGCCTGATTGCTGCTGCTCCTGCTGTGTCTTCTTCGGCTTGGACTGGGGTGGCCGCGCGGTCATCGAGACGGCCGGTGGGCGGACCGGCCCTGTCGGGAACGGCCGAGGGATGAGGATGGGTCCACGAGGAGGGAGCGTTGCCCTCGGCTTGGGGTTGAGCCATTTGTCAGCGTCCTTCTGAATCTTGGAGATCGTCGAGCGGTCGCATCTGAGAAGCGAAAGCGGCGAGAAAAGCAAGTCAGTCAGCCAAATAGGTCGAAGGGTTGCAGAGAGGTGTGAGAGTCCCAAAGACGCACTCGTATTTCGTCGCGCTCTCCTGCTGCGTAAGCTTGGGATTGGCCCGGTGAGCCAGCACAATGTCCCGTTTGTCCTGCTCCGTGAGCTTTCGTTTCGATCTGTTCGCCGCCGGCCGTTCCTGCGCGCGGGCGAGCCGGACCTGAGCCGCGTACTCGGAGGGAAGGACGCGCGTCGAGTAGGTCGCTGAGAGTAACTCGTAGGACACCGCTGGGCTGGGCTCCGACGGCAGTGGATCGTTCGATATGCGGGTCGGGGACGCTGACGAGGAGGAGCTGCTCGACGACCCTCCTGGGGAGCGAGGGGGAGAGATTGCCGATGCGTCCGGGTACGCCGCTTCTCCTGCTTCGAAGAAGGCGGTTCGTCCCGCAGCTGGCGCTGAGGCGGGTCGAACGTCGTCGCCGGTGGCCGTGCCGGGGAAGTGTGATGGGATGCTGTGGTCCGCGCCTCCAAGAGCCGAGGGGGTCATCTCGAGCGGAGCAGGGAAGTACTGAGGAGCCGCGCCCGAGTGCAAGGGGTACGCCTCCGAGTCATGGTGGAGAGGCTGAAACTGAGTGGGTTGAGCGTAATCCGGCCCGGTGTAGTAGCCCGAATAGGGCTCGAGCGTGTGATGAGGGTGAGGGAGTGGCTGGAGGGTATGGGAGTATTGAGGCGGCTGGTTGGACTGGTAGTAGACGGGCTGGGGAGGTTGGATCGGCACAGATGCCTGATCATAGGACGAGAACGACGCAGATCGCCCCCGGTCCGGCAGAGGCGCAGCGGTGAAGGGCGACGCGGAGGGCGGAGCGCGCTTGACCGTAGACCCGTTCCGCGAGGACCGGCTGGCCTGGTAACTCTCGAAGAACGTCTCCGAGGTCGGGCTCGATTGGGCAGGCGGTATCGGCATCGTTGGTGGGGCGGAAACCCACTGCCCGGGTGTAACGGCGAAAGCGACTCCATCTCGCTCCGCCACCGCTCCCGTGCCTGGGTCGAGCCCAAAGAGAAACGACGGCTGGTGCTGTTGAAGCTGGTGCTCGCCACCGAACGAGTCGTAGTCGCTGCTGCTCGTCGTCGACGCCTGCGAGAAAGAGCCAGCGACGGAGAGGGCCGGCGTGTCGCCTCGCCGCCCTGCGATGCTCTCGAGAGTCCCGCGGTGCTCAGAAGACGGAACACTGCCGTGGACCTGCTGCCTGACCTCGGGCTGTCCCCAATCGCCGGGCTTCTGCTGCTGCTGGCCGGCGGCTGAAGAAGACGCCCGCTCGTCCTCAGTGGAGGGGTAGGGAGCCGGCTCGCCAGCCGCCTTGTTGGATGACTTATCATCCGCCGCCGCTGTCAACGAGGTCGAAGTTTGTCCATCATACTGCTGCTGCCTCGACTCCTGCTGATCGCCAGCGACCAGGGGAGCAAGGGGGGCGAGGGGCGACTTTTTCCGGGGCGAGATTGCGCCGTCGACCGGCTGGAGGGGGGCTGAGAGGCCAGTCGACGACGATGGCGACGAACGCGTCGTCGCTGGCGAGGGCAAGGCGGAAGACTGGCCAGCGGAGGCGGCGAACGACGCGCCCGTCGCGGATGCTGGACCCGGGGACCGCTGGGGTGGCTGGGACGTGAGGAGGTGAAGCGCCGGGGACGAGAGCGACTGCGAGAACACTAGGGGCCGAGAAGGAGGGGCGACCATAAAGGGCGAGAAAGAAAGACGAGCGAGGGGTTGGACGAGGGCCTAGACGACGGGAAGGAGGTTTCCTGCCGGGCAGTCGAAGGGGCGGAAGCAACGCGAGGCGAGGTGAACGGGGCCTTGCTTGAAGTTCTGTGATGGAGAGGGGCGATCGCTAATAAAGGGTGACAGGAGCAGGATCCGAGGTCAGCCCTGTGTTGTGTTGGCTGGGAAGAGGGCTTTCCGAGCGAGGGGACGGAGGGCGAGGAGAGAAGAGGAGGGAAGCGAGAGACGGAGAACAGGGTACAAGAAAGGGTCTCGTCTGGCTTCTCTCCTGGCCTTCCCCTCCTCGACTGGCGAGTAGCATTAGGCTTTCGGAGGGTCTCCGCTCTCCGCCGCCCGTCGCCGACCGGCCGGAATCTTCCTCTTCCATCGGTTGCCCCTCTTGGGCGTCGCCTCGTGCTCTTCGTCGCGTTCTGAACAATCACGTAGTCCAGACTCACAATGCAGGGCTGTGGCGCACTCGCAGAGTCGAGGACGGAGGTCCAGGGAAAGGGAGAGGGACGGGGTCGTCGGACCTGAACAGAGACGCGGTCGACGGTTGAGGGGAGGATCGGCCTAACCTCGATTGGTGGGGTCGTCGGCGGCGCGGCTTGTGGCTCGGGCAGGAAGACGCAGGAGGGGGAGCAGGACTAGGTAGGGCGGGGGCGGACTTCGACGTTGAGTTGCGACTTGCCAGGATCGAGAGTCACTTGGGAGGAGGCGGAGGGGCGGGTCCGAGGCGCGCGCGTTGGGGCTGAGAGAGTTGTCTCGTAGGCTGGTTCACTGAGCGAAACAAGGGGAGGCGCCGGGAGGGCTAAAATGGGCAGAGAAGAGGAGGAGGGTGAGGATGGAGCGAGAAGAGGCGGGGTTGATGATGATGATGGATGGACAATTAACCGAGAGCTTGTATCAAGAGTCGCTTTGAGGGTGATTCGAGGGGAAAATGCAGAGATAGATCCACGAGAAATTGGGGGGCGAGATAGAGAAGGATAGAGTAGACGTTGGACGAGAGGGCCAAGCAAGGAAGACAAGTGAAGAAGCCCAGGCGTGAGGCGTAGGTGTAAAACAACTTAACGCCTGGGTCCAGGCCGCGCGCGCGCAACAGTACCACATCTAGCATGGGCCGGCCGAGGTCTTCGCTCGCACGCTGTCAAGCTCTCCTGGTCGCCGCATTATTCCAATCATCGTATCCAGATCCGCAAAAGTCCCGGTATAAGGCTGGTTCCGATGTCTGCTTCTCATTGTGTCCGCTTTTGCTCCCTGTCTCTCTCTGCTTGCCGCCACCGAGGAGAGAGCCCGCTGGTCCCCTCACTTGCTCACCCCCCCCCCCCCCCCCCCCCCCCGCATTCCTTCTCCACTTACACCACCGCTGCTGCGTCGTCAGTCGACGATCTACCACTTTCCGAACATTGCTCGGCTGCAGTATATCAATACGTTGTCGGCTTCTAGAATTGACTCCACATCCTAACTCTGTCCTCGCACTAATTACACTCCTCCCTTGCCCTGCACCCTTGCTGACTCCGCTGACGGGGCGACCCAGTCGAATAAGCGATGACTCTCGCTCTTTCGCTTGCCATCCTTAGCAGCAAGAGAATCAAGATGGCGCTCGCGTGGGGCTATGATGCGATGCATCTGCCCAGCTTCTCGGTCGGCTCCGCTTCAGTTTCCGCGGTGCCCCTCGTTCATCTCCACCTTCGATCCAAAGTTCGAGGCAAGAAAAGGACAAGCTTCCGTGGTGGAGGGAGAAGGTTTAGCTCTCGCTCGATCTTGACCTCAGTCGGTCGTCATTGTCCGGAAGGACAGGGTCAGCCAGTCGGGCCGATTGAAAGGTATTACAAAGCCTCGGCTGCTAGTCTAGCTCTCGTATAGGCTTGCCTTCACCCCTCTGGTCCCGATAGATTGATTCTAGCAGCGGCAGGAAGACGATGGACATTTTTGCGTTTATAACTTCACGCAGGAAGAGGGGAGAAGAAAATGATGGCACAGACGAGAGATCCAGGCACCAGGCGCCGACCACAACGACAGCACCGATGGCACTGACAGCACCGACTGCACGCGCGCGCCTGTTCAGGCAGCGTTCCCCAGTAAAAGCTGCCTGCGACCTCCCTCACGTCGAACTTCCCAGCTTGGTCCACCCATGAATACTGATGCTGATCGCGCACAGAGACCCCAGAGCCTCCGTGTGTCTCAGCCGGCGGCCTGTCGACGAATCCCTCCGCTGCTCCCCTTCTCCACCTCCGCCGTGCTTTTATCCGCAGCGTGTTCATTGTCGGCTAATTGATCTAATCGAACATCACCTTCACATCGAAATTCGAAGCCTACCCCGTCGAAATGGACGAATACCCGGAAGAGCCGTCCCTCTCTTAGCATGAGACATCCAAGAGAGGTCTCCCACGACGCCCGAGAGGGCATCTAAACCCCGAATCGGCAAAAACAATCCGTCCAGCTTGTTCAACAACATGCGCAGTAATCGCCAGGCACCATCCGACGCACGTCTACACATTGCGTGTGAGGTGTTTCCTTAGTAAGCTCAGGCAGAATGTGTGCGCTCTTCCACTCTCGCCGAAATTATTGCTGTCTCAGGGTGTTCAACGGCCTATCACTCGAACTCTTCCGAAAGCCGGTGTGACCGAGGGAGGACACGCCCGCGGAATTCCAAGCGTATGGAGAGCAAGACTACTCCTCACTTTTCCCAGGGGAGGCGTCTGGGCGCGGGCTTTTGGTCTTTGCCCTACCCCGGAGAAGATACTTGATTTATTTTGCGAAGGCCTTGTTCGCAACTTGCTTCCGTTGTCGCGGTAAGACCTACTGATAGGCGCGGACGACCCGCCGCCGCCCACGGGGACCTGCTTCGGCTTCGTTGCTTTTGTGGGATCACGTCGACCCCAAGATTTTGCGCCATGCCTGGCTGAAAGCAGCCGCCATACCGTTTCGGCTGTTTTCTGCATCGGCCTCTAGGGCGCCAGTTGTTATCCGCAACCGAGAGTATGGAGCTCAAGGTACGCGCGGGCTAGGCAGGCGTCTCCAGCGACAGCAAACGCAGCGTACGGGACTTGCTGCAAAGAAAGCCACAATGTACAGCTCGTGGAGCTCCGTGCAAGCAGCAGCTATCAAAAAAAAAAAAGCGATTCTGGGGTGGTTTACGACGCCATGCAAGCAGGTGTCCCTCAGTTACTGGTCAGCCCGCTTTCGGAACCTTCGCATATGAGAGACAAAGAATGACACCGAGCGGCCGCGGATCCCTCCTGCGCTAACAGTAGGCAGTGACTTGAACGATGTTGAGGAGTAAATATCGTTGTTCGTGCACTCTCCACATCAGAATGGGATCGAATCGACTCCGCCGGGCAAGCATGATCTGCGTGACGGTGCATGCGTGTTTCTCACTCCTTCTAGTCGCTTGTACTATCAATATTGGTGTCTCGTAAACGATGCTATGCAGTATTCATGTAATGTCGCGGGCAGGAGCGGAATAGGCGAATGGCAGAGATCCCGAAGCTGCCGATCGGGGGACGGGCGGCCGCCACTGTGCGAGCTTGGGTGAAAGCGTCGAAATACGGTGGCTGCTGTCGAGGATCACGGATCAACGACAACAATAAAGCCACCCACATGGATAGAGTAGTATTGGACAGCGGCGGGGGCTGGCCTGCTTGTATCGGGAGAGCGTCGGACAAGCTGAAGGGGGATCACGTTCTCGATAGAAGCAAAGAGCCCGCGAAGGTTCCAGGTCGTTTGTTCTCTTTTTGAACGGACTTAGCCTTCTTCACGCTGGTCTTGCCCACGTCTTGTTTTGTGATCGTGCTCATCGTCTTCGTCGTCGTCGTTGTAGAGCTCACCCCAGTTCTCGTCGGTGTCCTATTAACATCAGACCGCTAGAACAGCCCTGACAGCTATCACAACCAACCTCACTTGCCCTTCAGAACGTTCGACATATGTTTGGTTGCCGATGCCAAGCCCCTTCTTGGCTTCGACTCCGGTGTGGGTGTCGAAAAAGATAAAGCACCGAATTCTCAACATCAACCCATCAATCCTCTCCCTCTCTGTATCTACTCTTCCTCCAGCTCAATGGCCTCCAGTCCCCCCTCCAGCTCCTCCCTCTCCGTTCCCTCAAGACCCACCTTACACCGACGCCGCTCCTCCCGCTCGTCCTCCTCCCCAGCCTTCCCCTCCGCTCGACGAGGGATGAAACCCATCCCCTCGGCTTGAACGAGCGCGAGGACCTTGGCGCGAGTAGTGTTAGGACCGTAGGTGAGGGTTTCGGGGAGACGGGTGCGCCCTGTTATCGACGAAGATATGTCAGCGACAAGTGTAGGAGAGAATGGAAGTATCTAGAGACGTAACGAGACGAACCGACAATTCCCCATGCGCGGGTTGAAGGGATCCGGAGAGCCTCCGTCTCGAATTCCCAGCCAGCTTCCCAGCCGAGCCTGATGAATTGCAGAGGGCAGATTTGTGAGCTGTTTGCATGCGAGACTGAGAAGGAATAAACAAATTTACTGGGCTAGCCAAAGAAGGTAAGAATGATAGCGTCCACCGATGTCCCTCCCGAGCTTGGGGTCAATGTCGGCTTTCTGAGAGCGACCAGGCGGGATGGAGGACGACGGGATGGTATAGTTCTGCTGAGCAAACCGTTTGGAGAGTGTGTGCCTGGAAAGAGATTAGACGACTCAGCATGGGCGACGACTTGAGAGTAAAGAAAGGATCGCACATGCAGCAAGCGATGTTAAGGAAGCCAGAGTCCGGCGTCAGTGAGGCTAGGATCGGGACCCAGGGCTGACCACCACGAACGTCCGATCAGAAAGTCAGTCCTATGATCAAGGAGTCATGAAGATCAAGGCGCACCGTGAGCTCATCAGCATGATTCCCGATGAAGAACGTTCCTTTCGGGAACGGGCTCCCTTCCCCTCCGTCGGCGGCGCAAGCTGCGAGGAGGTCGTTTGGATTTATCGCCTGCTTCTTGAGGCGGGCCTGCGTTGCAGGAGGATAGAGTGGCCATGTCTTGCGAGGTCGTAGTTCGAGACCAGTGCCTGGGTAGCCTTCGGACGTGAGGACGTGGACAAGCTGGGAGTTACAAGTCAGACACATGAGGCGACACCATAGGAGATTGGGGACACAATTCACAAGACCGTTCCCGCACCCGACGTCGAGAAATCCACCTGGTGGAGAGCCCCAGGTCGAGCGTTCTTGAGCTGTGGATCGCTGTCCTTCTGGCGGAGCGTCGAAAGGACGAGGTGAGGCAGCTCGAGGGTACAGGTCTCGCCACAGGAGGATGAGAAAGGAGGCAATCGAGACGTCCTTTGGTTGCTAAAATCAGCAGCCAGATTGGTGTGAAAGGAACACATTGGGTGTGTGTAAGCGCACCTTCCAGACGTGCCTGGTAGACGAGATTTTTTTTAGTCCGGCGTGCCCCAGCGCTCGAGACTGCGTTGCACTAAACGCACCGCTTCACGTCCTCCTTAACCTCGTGGCCGTCACTTCCGACACGGGACACCAGGGCCGAGTATTTCTCCTTAAGCTCGCGATAGAGATCCTGAAAGGCATCTCGCTGGACAATGATCTTCCCAGGAGCGAGCGCAGACGAGGCAGTCAATGAGCGAGCGACCAACATAGTCTCATCAGCACAACTCACATCGTGGTTGACCCGTTTCTGATATCCATCCGCACTCCCTCTGCTATGCTTCCAAAGCGTCTCAAGGAGCCTCAGGCACGTCCGGTATAGCCGACTCTCCTCCGATAATTGCTCTGGCTCGAGCAGTTCAACAGAGATCGACAACCGCGCGCTACCACCATCCTTATCCCTACCCTCGCTGGAGTACCAGAACCGGATTGCGCTCACCGCCGGGTGGTAGAAAGGGATGTCCGCCGGCCGGGAAACGCCGAGGCAGCGAAGCTCGAGGACGACGTCTTCCTCGATGACCTCCTCTTCGACAGATGCGAGGGCCAGTGCGCCATTGGAAGAGGACGGGAGGCGACGATGGAAGAAGGTACAGAACTGGTCGAGCGGGCCATCGCGCTTGGATTTGGGGAGGAGCCGTCTCCTGATGGAGCGGAAAGCTATGAAGTCATCTATCGGCGGTGCGGTCGAAGAGAAGGAGGGCGAGGGCCGGTCGCTGGGGTCGTCGTCGTGCGAGTCTGAGAGGACGTCGTGGCGGAGGATTTGGGACGAGTGCCGTTCTGGATGGAAGACAAACTGCTCGAGAGCAGCCATGAAGTGCTCTACCCGGGACGAGGTCCTACATGAGAGGACAGGCGTGTCGACAGCAGCCGGAATGAAGGACTCCGAGGACAAGAGACAGGTCGGTGCGAAGGCGACGGACACGGGCGCCGATGCCGACATCGAGGCCGCCATACATTGTGTCGTCATGGGTGAGTTGGACTCTGTCGTATCTGTCTTTGATGAAGCCGAGACTGATGAGGATGGTGGTCGTTGGTAAGAACACAAAATAAGGCTGCCAGAAGGAGACGCGTATGGTCCACCCAGCATGGTTGTTAAGACCATACTTCTCGTCACCACCCACTCGCGCATCAGTTCTGCTTTCTCTAGTATCATGCCAGGGTACTAGTCTCTCATAATTACAACCTTGATCAGAGAGGCGTGTCGTGCTTTCTTGTCGACACCCACCGCGACCACACGCCGTTACCTTAACTGGATCTCGCCGCGTTACTCCTCAACCACCAACCTCCCCCTCGATCTTGCCCGCCATGTCATCGCCAGCACCCGATCCTTCGCTCTCCAAGTCCGCCCTTAAAAAGAAGGCCAAGGCCGTTGCCGCCCAGCAGCCCTCGGCTTCAGAGTCCGAGTCCGGTGTTGCTGCTGTTGCCCCCGCTGCCGGCGTTGAGGACGAATCCAAGGCGAGCACGAGCACTACCGGCGGACCCGGCAGCGTGGTCATCGTCAAGCGGATCAAGGTCCTCGCCAAGAAGGTCGTGAGTATGAGTGCCAGCATCGAGGATGGTGGCCGCGCCTCTGCTGACATTGCGTTCTTCTCCTGTCCCCTCCGCCCTCGCCGCCAGCAACGCGTCACGTCTTACAAGGAGATCCCCGTGAGTGGCACCCATCCACCTGCTTATGTAGGCTCCCTCAAGAGCTCTTGCTCTTCAATGGCGGCCGGAAAACGCCCTGTTCATTAGAACTTGACGGCTGTTCCCAGGCTCCCTTCATCCCCTTCCTCTTTACCATCCGCGTGCTCCCTCTCGCATCGCGCCCAATAGCCATACTGACAATCTCTCGACATTCTCGCTACACAGACCGAAAAACTGAACCCAGACCAGGTCCTGGCGCTTTCCCGCCTCGAGGGCATCAAGGCGACCCTGACCGAGCTGGAGGAGGTCAAGAAGGCCGTCGAGGTGCGTCCACGCGAGCCCGTCGTCGCCCTTCCGCTCTTGGCTGATGTCACCCGTGTTTCTCGCTCTTCCCTTCTCTGACTGCTTAACCCACCCCCTATTTATTCTCTTCCTCAGGTGGCCGAGCTCGAGCAGGCCGCGACCCTTCGCGCCCAGAAAACTGCCGAAGCCGCGAACGATTCGCAGACCCCCGAGACCGCTGCTGTCGCCGCTCCCTCCACTTCGTCCTCCGTCCCGACGGTCCTTTCCTTCCTCCGCCTCAACTCGGTCGTCTTCCCCGCGTCCAACGGCGGATTCGCACCTTCGCAGGACACCCCTGAGGTCGTCAAGCAGCTTTCAGGCCAGGAGGGCGCCGCGATCGGCAAGATCGCCTATGCGCTCCTCGGCGCTGGCGGTGAGGAGGTTGCGCAGAAGCTCGTCGCTGGTGGCGAGGAGGAGGTTCTCGAGGGCGTGACTTGTGAGTAAAGTGCCGTGCTCTATGAAGAGCCTTGAAGGGTCACATCGGCGGGGTGTTGTGGCCGACTAGTAAAGCGTGTCGCCCCTCGCCGTCGGCCTGTCCTGCAACGGAAGAAAGCTGACGTTATGATTTGCCCCCTATCCCCCACCCATCAGACGCCAAAGTGCTTTCTCTTGCCCAGGATCTTGCTGCTTCCCCTTCCGCTCATACGGCCTCGACCAGTGCCCCCGTCTTCGCGCCCTTCTCCCCTAGGGTTGCGCCTTCCACCTCGGATGTCCCCGACGTGCCCATCCAGTTTGGCTCGCTCAACGACTCGACCTCTCTCCCTCCCCCTCCTGTCCCCACCAAGACGGCCGGCAACACCGACCCCTGGAAGGAGACGCCCTCGGCCGCCGCTCCCCCGCCCATCACATCCAAGCCGCTCGCCTTCGGCACCGCAATGACCGGCGGCGCCGACCTCAACGACTTTGACGAACCCGATCTTGAGATGGAGATTCAGACCGACGCCGTGGGTGACGCTGGACGTGAGGGTGAGGGCGAGGGTCTCGCCCCCGTCGATGAGGATAAGGTCTCCTCGACCGAAACCCCGGCTGCTCCCGCGCCTGCATCGCCCGCCGTCCAGGCTACGATCAATGGACCCGAGCCCGCGGGCATTGCGATCCAGCCGCCGCCGAAGACCAAGATTGATTGGGCCGACACTTCTTCGCTCGGGTCGCTTCCGCCGATCCCCTCGTTCGGCGGAACCGTCAACATCGCCGCCCTCTCGGCCTCGCCGCTCGCTCCCAAATCTGCATCGCCCGCTAATTCCAAGACCCTCTCTGCTCCTTCCAACGCTGCGTCGACCTCGGCTCCTCGGGCTCCTCAGGTCCAGCGCGGCTGGGGACCCTCCGCCACCTCGAGCCGGAACTCAACCCCTCCCGCCAGCTCCTCGATGACGACGCCTCCCTCGGACCAGACTCCTAGTACTCCCACTTCGACCCTCAATCGGCCGAATCACTCGTTCTCCGCCCAGCGGACCGGTCCTCTCCCTCCGCCGTTCGTTCCTCGGGCTCAGCAGCAGGCCCAGGCCGCCGCCGCCGCTGCTGCTGCGGCACCGACCAATGCCCCCCTGCAGGACGAGGATGGCTTCCAGAGCGTCGGCGGACGCAAAAGTCGGACGGAGAACAACTGGCGCTCAGCTGGTGGAGATTCCAACCGGGGCGGAGGACGGGGTGGCTACCGTGGTGGACGGGGTGGAGGAGAGGGTGGAGGAAGGGGACGGGGCGGCTCCCGTGGTCGGGGTGGGTACAAGGGCGGCAACGCCGACAAATAAATGGCGAGAGAGTAAGAGGAGGGGGAGGGGGAGGTAGCATCGTCAAAAATTCGGCCTGATTTTGTTTTCTGAAGTGGTTGCTCGTCTTTGTCCGTTGTGGAACAGTCATGATCTTCTGAAGTTGGGCAGAGGTCAGTGAGAATTAGTCTTGTTATGCGCCGAAGACCCGAGGCGAGGGCAGAAGTCGATTGAAACAATATGGAAACGAGACTAGAGAAGAGCGACAAGAGAACAATTCAGCCCGGCCCTCCAGACGTCAGCTTGCCTTTTTCCCTGATGTTCAACTTCACCTCTCGACCTGTCCCTTCTCACCTCCGGGAACCGGCCATCCAGGGGGAAGAATACTTCCAACATTCATCTGTCTGTCGATCAGTGCAACAAAAACGCGCGAATTCCAATTGCCTCTCATGCATCGTAGCGACGCGACTGCAAGGGCATGTTCGAGGACTCTAGCGTGGACGCGATGGCGATACCATGCTCACCTCGACTTCGCTTTTCCATACCCAGGTATTCCAGCACCCAATTTTTCTCTTCAGAATGTGCTCAGGAAATTTAGGGTCGATCGTTTGTTTGTGATTCCTGAGCGCTCATCTGTTCCCTCACCAGCGTTGTCGACCGATTCGCGCCACGGAAAGACTACAACCTCTCCGACCTGCTCGTCCTGGTTCCAGATAAGCAAGCAGCTTGCAGATGCACCCTACAAAATCGACGATCAATTTGTGTAGACCTTTCTCTTGTATTTCTTCGGAAGATCCGTCAGCTGACCCAAGTGCATTGCCCGAATGTCACTGCATTGTTGCCCCACGTGCAGTCAAGCTCCCCTCCCATCACCTGCCACTCAGGCTTCTTGATCTCATTCTTCCTTTATAGAGCTCGCATTCGGCGCCCATGTAGTTCTCTCCGAGCTTCGCAACGGCATGGAAATTCACGGGTTCGGCGAAACGGTCGAGATCGTCGTGGCTGAGCGGGGGGGCATCTGTCTCTACTAGCAGTGCCAGGTACGGCCAAATCACCTACCATTATTGTTCTAGCGGGAGCCCACCCATCCTGTAACAATGGCCGCCCTTATAGGAACTTTCCGGTCTCCGGGTTGTTCTGCGAGGCCTGCGCTATCTGACCCGTCAACAGGTCAACATTATTCGTCGGATGAAGTAGGCCTCTTGCAGTGGTTCCACAACGCAGAGAGGGTGATACAGGAGAGCGTCAGTAAAGGACGAAAGCCAGAGCGGGGGAGAGGAGGGAAGCGAGAAAAAACGGGGACAGAGGACGAGGATGATGGAGAAAAGGATAAAGACGAGGACAAGGATGAGATGGCCCTTCAGGGTGCCTTCGGCCGGTTTGAGATGGGAGACCCCTCCACACGACATCGTCTGGTTGCAGGTCGACTTCGACGGTAAATAATTCCAGCCTCTGCCCGCTTGCTGGTTCGGAGAATAGATTCAAGACTGACGATGCGAATGCAGGTGCTTCTTCTCGAACCACGATCTTCTGGACCATGGCTCACCTATTCTCAAGCTCCACCTTGCAAAAATTCGTGTACAGCTATGATGAGTTCAGCTCAGATGAGGATCACCCGATGGAGGTTTACTTGTCAAAATGGGAGGACTGAGACGAGTCAGAAGAGTCAGAGGAGTCAGAGGAGGAATCACCCGGTCCTGAGGACGAGAAACAGAAGTCCTTTCCCTCCATTTATCTCTCCTTCTCCCTCTTCTTGGTTTCAACAATCGCGCATGTGATAATAACTTGCTGTCTCGCCCGGAATTCCAAATCCCGCCGGCCCATAGCGAAGAGCTCATGCCCATTTCTTCTATTGTCCAAGGGTCTCTCAGTATGCATGTCAGTCAACCACCTAAGTAATCCGCGTACTGGGTGTCGGAAGAAGAATGAAGCTGGAGTTGACGGGGGAGGGGGGTTGTAGAGAGCGAGAGGTAACCCATACACGTTCGGTGGCAACCTAGTCATGCTTCGGGTTATTCAAAATCTGCTGCAGGGAAGTCCAACACAACTTGATTATATGCTCGTAAGTCAATCATATTTCTCGTTTTAAAAAAAGAGGTTGCTGCTCCGAGCTGTTGTGATGACAAGGGAACTTCGATGACGCGTGCGACCGACGCGTCGGAAGGGAGTAGTTCGATGCGACCTCTCTTTCTTCGTCTAACCTCCATCTACCCCCCCACCTTCCACTTCAATACAATGCCCATCAAGAAACGTGTTAAGTCTGAGATCGACGATTTCATTGTCAACGATGTGCGTCAATGAGTAGTTCTGTCATATGAATCACCTCACTGACCTGGTCAACGATCCCTCGACGTGAAACAGGATGAGGAGGAGGAAATAGTGAGCCTGAGAAGTCCAAGTTCCCTTTGACTGGCTGAATCATTGAAGATACCTCATCGCTGCACGGAAAAGCTGGAGGGAGGCTGGGACGAGCAGGCCGAAGAGGAGGACGAAGAGGAGGTGACCGCGCCGCCGGCTAAGAAGAGGAAGCCCGCCCCCGCGAAGAAAGAGGCCACCAAGGGGAAGGAGAAGGAGCCAGCCGCTAAGGTGAATTAAGGTCACGATGAAAGCTGACCTTGAGACGGTGGCTCGCTGTTGCTTGCCGTCTTCTCACGTGCCTCAACTTCGACACGTCCGGCAGTGCCCACTGACGGTTTGCTCTTCCGCGCAAAATAAGGCTAAGACAACCAGTACTGCCTCGGAGGACGGCGATCTCGGTTTCGTCGAAGTGCGACCCGGTTGCGAGCGAATGAGGTGGTCTTTCGATCTAACTCGCCCTCCCATTCTAGCTCGGTGGCAGCAAGCGGGTTACTGTCAGAACCTTCAAGGGACGGACCCTCATAGACATTAGGGAGGTGAGTGCATTGTATTCCTCTTGCCTGCTCGTCCCTGACATCTCCCTGCCGCAGTACTACACCGACAAGGCGACTCAGGAGGTGAGCTTCAGCTCTGATCAATCCTTCGAAGAGCAAGGACTGAGACAAAGCACTATACCTTTTCTTAAGGAGAAGCCAGGAAAGAAGGGGATTTCCCTTTCGGTAGAGCAGTGGAAGGCCCTCAAGGCAGCCGGGAAGGCCGTGGACAAGCTGATCTTGAAATAGGCGCTACGGGCCTGAAGTGGCCATCTCCTCACTCTGTCCTCGTCGCACCTACTTTCCTCTCTAGCCCTTCTTCTCTCCTTGGCTTGCCGTTTCTTCTTTCTAAGCACAATCCACTCTGTCTTCCTCTGCAAGCACATGTTACTCAGCCGTCCTCGCCTGGGCTACCCTCAGCAACATCATCTCCCGCTTTCACTTACGCATGCACTTGACTCTCTTTTTCTAATGTCATGGATTTCGTATCTCCTTGCTTCTTCACTTCCCTCGCTTTTTTGATGATGCTCTTGCACTCAAGTTTTCGGCTTGAGCACTAATCCTCCCTTCTTGTTCTGAGAGTCGCGGGTCCCGACGTCAACTCCGCCCGCCATTCGCACCTTTCCCCTGTCTTGTCAGACTGTTCGACGAAGGCCACCTCCGAAGGGACTCACCCTACCCTCCCAACAACCATCCACCTCTCAATTCCTGGGCTACGACGGAGAACGCCCGAACTCTCATTCGCGATCGACCGCTCTTTTCTCTCCTCATATCTCAACGACGACGATCATGGCCTTCTCCTCACGGACATGGCAATCTCCTCCTCCAACCCCAAGCCAGCTCTCACCTCGGCAGCAGGCCGATAGTTCCCCTTACGACGCAAATCTTCCGTCCGAGATCCCTTCGTCGATAGGCATGATCTATCCACAGGAGGCATCGTTGTTGTACGCCGGTTCGTTCAGTCTTCCCTCCAGCACTTGCTTTCATCATAGACGACGCGATCCTTTTCGTTGACGCGTCGCCCCACTCATACAGGCCGAACGGCTTTCTTTGGCTTTCGGGACCCGGGCCAGTATAACATCTCTATCCCAGGTGTCTTTCGGATCGTTACGCCTATCTTGACCTATGCCAATCGAACGTACGTCTTTCGACCTGCTTCTGCTCTTAATCAGCTTTTCTCTAACCCCGCCTCCTCTCAGCAACGTCATCCTAGAGCCCTGGGGCAATCTAGACCTCGACCCTCCTCCGTCCTCTTATTACCCACCAGTCCTCGACAAAGGCTGGTGCGGCTTCCAAGTCTCTCCGGAGGACCGGACTCACTCCCGGCCATTCAAGATTCCCGAGGGCCTCGCAGGGAGCGAGCTTCGGTTCGTATTGAATGTGACGTACTCTATTCCGACCTATGTGAGTGGAGTACAGAGGAGGAAATGAAGAGCATCGACAACGAGAGCTCATCACTTCCAATGCGCTCAGACTGGCCCGGATCACTGGACAAACTGCTCGCCACCAGCTGTCCTGTACAGGAGCTATTTCGCTGTCAGGCCCATGCACTCGTCCTCCCAATCATACCATGAGCTCCTCTGATAATTGCCTCCAAACCTTCAGTCCCATCTCCTCCCCATCGCCCCCCGGCCCTCCATCGGCGCGCCTACCCCCGGCGCCCTCGCCGTCAACGCAACCGTTTTTCTTCCCCTCTCCACCGCTATCCCCCTTCCAGGTCCCAAGTTCGTCGACCATACGCAAGACGCCGCCAAGCGCAACTATACGATCCTCGGCGTTGTCCTTGGGCTCGGGGTACTTGCGGTGATGGGGACCGTTGTCTGGCTTGTGAGGAGACGGAGGAGGTTAGGACTAGCGGATCTGAGGTGGGAGACGAGAGAGCGGGAGCTTCCGGGCTTGCCGAGAGATGCTTACTGAGGAGTGTGTGTGTGTTGTTTTGCCTTTGTGTCCAAGGGAGAAGCTGCAATTCGTGACAAGCTGCCATTTTCAGTATTTTAATTGAACTGCGGAGTGTGGACACAAACCTCTTTGCCACCTTCTCAACGACGAACAGCATCTTTCATCTTTCTTTTGATGACCGAGCGGTGCTAAAGAATGTCGTCGTCGTGGTGACCGAGAGGCAGCTCAGCCGAGGCCTTTAGCTAGCATGTCTCTTCGGATGAGACCGCATCTCCTTGAGTCCCTCCAACGCCCTTCTGCCCTCCAGAATGCAACAGTCCATCGACCTGTCCGTCATCTTCCCTTGATCAATTCTGCATCAGATATCTGAATCCTCGCGGTCCTTCCATCTCAGCACCGACGCGGGAACTCTCCTCGCTATCCAGGCAGGCATTTCGCTCATCGCCAGCGGGATGGTTCACTTCCCTCGCTACAGTTTGTCGCATTCCCCCTCTCTCTCTCTCACTCTTGTCGCACCAGCCTCTCATAAATCCCCTCTCAACATAGACTTTCCCCTCTTCCTCTTTGGCGTCGTCGCGTTCGAGCTTCAGTCGACTTCGCGCCCGCTCCGGCTGTTCGCGGGTTTCCTCGCGCTCTCGTCGTTGCTGGACATGGTTTGGGTTTTTGGTGGGCGGTGGAGGTCAGGTGTGGCGCTGCTGCTGGTACTGCTTTCTCTTGTGCTCAAGGTATGTGGTGGGCCGCGTCTCGTGAGGTATCCGGAGGTGACAAAAGAGGGAGAGGTGCAGAAGTGGTCGTCACCTCCGGGGTCCGGCGTCGGCCGCCGTCCATCTCTATGTGACGGTTCCTCCCTCCCATCACTCGTCCATGATAGCTGATTTCCCCTCCCTGCAGCTCCCGACCTTCTACGCAACCATCAGCACCCTCCGCATCCGCGGCGACGACACGTATGCTGCCGTCCCATCCGTCAACTTCTCTCGGGACGGTGTCTCGCTCGGTCCTTCGACAGCCAATGAGCCCAGTGAGTTGGGCTGCGTATTGCCGTGGCATATTCGTGTTTGAATACCGACAGCTTTGATTGGTGGTCTTGCTCTCAGTCTGGCAGCTCCCGGACGGCAACGATCTCGAGAGGGCGAATCACTCCCCGTCGTCGCGCGCAGGCGGCAACGGTGGTGGACAAGATGGCTCCTCCGCGCCTCCTCAGCAGCAGGAGCAGCAGCAGCCACCTCCGCCTGGGAGGCAGACGAGCCAGCGGGCTGGGGAGGGCAGCTATCAGTCTATCTGAAGGGGTTGCTGGCTGGAGCGAACGGTGCGGTGTCTTGCTTGGATGATGCAAGATGAAACTCCTGCGACTCGAGAAGCAAAGCGATGTCAGACGGGGAAACAGATAGCATGATGAGCAAGCACTTCGGTCTCTCGTTGTCAGGGAGGGGAACTGAGGTGACAAGACACGTTCAGAGATCGCCCAAGAGAACGAGGCCCCGCTTCTTCCTCACTGTCTGCCCCTCACCTTGACCAAGCAAGCAAAGGACTGACGCCTTCCACAGGACTGACGGCCTCTTCGACCTCAAGCCTTGAGCGTGTGAGCGGATACGTGCGTCCCTTGCTCTCCCATGTCCTCCCCTGTCCCCCTGCAGATATAGTTTGAGGGTCAGACGTGGCGAGCGCGAAGCGAGGGGAGAGAAGAGAAGACCGGACCGGAGCGACGCCGAGAGGGGGCGACACGCGTGGTCCGCTCGGCTCTCTCATCTTGCCTCATCGTCGTCGTCGTGGTCCTTTCATCACGGTTGGAGATGAACATCGACATGCAAGCTGAAAAGCCATGCTTTTCAACAGATCTCACACCGAAGCGCCTCCAGTTACTGGCCATACTCCAGCCTCTCCACCCACTTCCTCCTCCTCACTCGCCTCGGCCGGCCGTTGTCCGACCTCTCTCGTTCCTCTCCTCGTCCAAGCCCGGGACTATCCCTGTTACTTCATCTCAACAGCAGCAGCAGCAGCAGCAGCATCAGCAGCAGCAGCAGCATCAGCAGCCATCTCAGTCGCCGCCGACCTCTGTCTACAGACCCGGCCTGTACCAGCACCTCGTCCCTCCTCCCCAACCAATCTCCCCCATGGACCCTTCAGCAGACGCAGCGTCGACGTCCAGCCAGCCGGACTCGTTCGTCGCGCCTGAGGGCCTCTATTCGCTCTCGCCCACCCACTTCCTTTCGACGTACATCCCCCAGCCGGTCTCACCGGGCACGGTTCCCGTGCTGCCTGTCCGGCTGAACCTCGTCAAGTTGCTCTACCCACCGCGGCGCGACGGCACATCGGGCCTTGGGGGACTTCTTGGCATGAGCGGTGCCGGTGGGAACGGCGGAGCAGCAGGCAGCAGTGTCGGAGGAGCAAGCAGCAAGGATCAACAGCATCAACAGCAGGCAGCGGCCGGCCTTGTAGCAAGCAACTCGCTAAGCTACGAGCCCTCTCTGTCCTCGTCATCCGAGGGCCCCTCAGCCAATTCATCGGACAACCACACCTCGTCCGCCCAGTCGCCCGTCGCTGCCTCGTCAGACCTCTCAAACTCGTTCCCCTCGTCCCTGACGACCAACACAACGACCTCCTCCTCGGTGCCCTCACGCAACTTCCTCGGCTCGTCGACGCGCGCCGCGGCAGCCGCGGCCGTCGCGGCCGTCTCGACGACGGTGAACAGCAACTCGACATCGGGCCAGCAAGCGCTGCCTAAGCCCAAGAACAACATCCGCTCGACCTCGAGCTCTTTTGTCACTCGAATTCAGAGTGTCGACAACTTGACCCGCGTGCTCGCGGAGAGGGCGCGCATGGGCGACCCGGGTGTGACCTGGGCGCTCTGGAACTTTGGGCGTGTGCTCGGATGGGTTGAGATCGGAGGACGAGTCAAGGTAAATTCACAAGTTGCGAATTTGCCGTTTCTGGGACTGACGATGGATTTGGCCTACCAGGAACCCTTGGCGCGTATCACCTTTTCCAGCGCCATCACTTGCCACGCTGTCCAAAAGCTCTCAAGCTCCGGCGACAGGCTCGGTGTGTCCATCGCCTCTTCGCGTGTTCTCAGCATTGGCTAAGCTGACCCTACCCATCTAGACGTTCTCATCGGCTTCATCACCGGTGATATCGTCTGGTTCGAGCCGATCTCTGGTCGCTACACCCGGATGAACAAACTCGGTGTCATCCACCCTTCCGCAGTCCTCGCCATACTTCCTCATCCGACCTCCCCACTCCTTTTCTATGTCATCCACCAGGACGGCCACATTTTCACGTACTCGCTCGAGCGCGATGACCCGGTCCTCGCACCGGGGACGACCGCTCCCTGGACCGGTCTCGTCGCTCCCACGGCCGACTGGCACTCGGCGAACCCGGACCAGCCGGGTCTGGCGTTCTGGCGAAACCCTCCGCCGGCGAGGGAGAGCGAGAAGGAGAAGGACAAAACGCGCATCATCGGCAGGAACCCCGTCGCAGTCTGGCGGGTCGACGCTGGGCTCACTGGACGACAGACAGGCGGTCAGAGGAAGAAGGCGGAACACAGCAGTGGTGGTGCTGCCGGTGGAGGGGGGGACGGACTGGGTGGCGTACCCATGGCCAACGGAGCCGGGTCGGGAAGCACCACGGGCGTAGGGGGTCAGGCATCGGCCCCTTCGACGCCTGTTACGACAACGGGCCCGTCTGCTGCTGGAGGAGGTGGCAGCGGAAACACCGCGAACCCCACATACAACTTTGCACCGACGACGATGGACCCAAGAGGTTTGACGGCCGCGAGCTTGAGCCCGGACGGCAAGCTGCTTGCACTTGCTGGCGATGACGGCTTGCTGAGGATCGTCGACATAGGATTGGAGCGGTACGTGGGCTCTGTTGCATCGCTATTGTTACCATCATCACAACCTTTTCTCATCTATCACCCCTATGATCTTCAGTCTCACCGACGTCTACACCTCCTACTTCGGCGGCCTTACTTGCCTCGCCTGGTCCCCGGACTCACGCTTTCTTCTTTCTGGCGGTCAAGACGATCTCGTCACCATCCTCGCCCCTCGGGACCGGGGTCTCGTCGCCCGCTGCCAAGGTCATACGAGCTTTCTTACGGGTCTCGCATGGGATTGGGCGAGGTGTGACAGCGTCAAGGGGAGGTATCGTTTTGGGAGCGTCGGCGAAGACGGGAAGGTGTTGCTTTGGGACTTCTCGCCGGCGTTGCTCCAGCGACCAAGGCACCACGTGAGTTGGGCCATCTCGTTGTAAACCGACCATTTCGCTGATCTAAACTTTCCACAGACTTCGTCCCACCACCATCATCATCATCATCACCGCAACTCGATCGCCTCGACCACTTCCTTCACCCATCAGCTCCGCCGCCTTATGACCAACACGAGCGAACACCACCACCATCATCATCATCATCATGCGTCCAGCTCGCATCTTCCCTTGCATTCGGGCACGCGCTATCACTCAGTTCCCCCACGAGCGGAAGTTGCGCTCCTTCAGGCAGTCATGACGAAAGCGACTGACCCAGGGATTCTCATTGAGCTGCACTTCATCGACGACGCCCTCTGCACTGGTGCGATCCCCTCATCGCTCCCTCCCTTCTCTCAAGACCCATGCTAACCTTCTGTCATGTCCGGCGAAAGTCTCCCGCGCAGCCCAGGTCCGGTTCTTCGCCCGTCCAGCCGGGAAATCCCTCGTCGGCGGGCTCTTCGCGTCCCCAAGTGGGCGTGTCGAGTCTGCGAGCGTCGGGTCGGG